>NW_019091442.1:1012051-1033866 GCF_001949145.1 Acanthaster planci
CGCCCTTTTGCCGGGAACATTTTTTTGCTGTGATCACACTTACGCCCTTTTGCCGGGATCATTTTTCTGCTGTGATCACACTTGCGCCCTTTTGCTGGGCACCCGACGATATCATGGTACAGAGTTTTGTATTGTGATGCCATATCATGGTATGAACCATTTCAGTGATTATTTTCCAAGGTTTCAGAGAAATCTGGCACCCTTGATGATCAGAAGTGCTGTCAGGGAAGGTACAGTTAAAGGAATTTACTGCAAGTTAGAGCATTTATGGGAAAAAGGAAAGTCAGAATAATTGTTCAATGAAACTAACCTCCATTTCCAGTAGGCTTTTCTAGAGATGGTGGAGTGCCATTGGTTGGTTCTACAGTAGGCGTTACACGGTATTCTGACAGATTCTTGATGACAGAAACCCCTACAATGGGTTTACGACCAAAGGCACGGTGATCACGAACCTTCAAGTTGATTGGTGGTGTGTACAGCTCTTCCTTAGGCAAGTCCTACCAAACCAAAAGCAAATTTATTAATAAGTTGCAATTTCACACAACCACTACATCAAAACATGGCAAAATAAGTCTGGTCAAAAAGGTCAACAAGAAACCATTCTATTCTCTGAAAACTTTTCATTCCGAAGTTTCTAACATCCTACAGTCATCCATAAGGTACCCTTGTTTAAAACTCTATTAACACGTTGACTACTGACTATGAGTACATGTGTACACATAGCAACAGTTGTACCAGATTCTGCCACTGCGAGTACACTTGTAGAAATGAAAGGTTTTTTATTGTTAATTGAATACACTGGCATCACTGATAACCCAACAAATACACTGCTGACAAGAATAAGGACAACATCTATAAAATGATCATGTTCAAAGAATTTCTTTTTTGCATTTTTGCAATTAGGAATAAAGTCAGAAATTTGGCAAAATTTAAGATGTCCTGTCACCTGGAGTACTTTATTTTCAATCAAGAGTGAAAGACTAAAGTATTATAATGCCAAGATAACTTTGCATTTTGACTTGTGGCTTTTCATAAAGTTTGATAATATTAGTGTATCCAGTGGGGGAAGGGCAGGAGGGCAACTAGCCTTGCCCCTGGCAACATTTTGCCTTTTTTTCAAAAAATGAAAGTGCCAAGTGAAGCGAAAAATAATGAATATGAATTATCAATTTTCCCCCGCCCCAAAGCAGTGTGATCAATCAATAGCAATCAATGATCAATCTTATAAATAATGTGAACATCACAAGATTGAACAAGCTGTTCTACCATTTTCTTTCCATTTTTGAGAAAACTGGTACATCACATGGTGTTTTTTTATCATGGGCACATTTGTCTAAAGCTCTCTACAAAAACCCAGCAGCTTTCAAAACATCAAAATCAACATTTTTTTTGATTTTTTGATTTCTGATTAGTGTCATAGTTCCACGAGATTGTTCTGATTTCTTGATAGTTTATTTAGTACAGTTCATTGGGGCACATGGTATTTTTTACTGCTAGCACTTAGTGGTGTCATTTTGATATATGGTAGGGGAGTTTCAGTACACGTAACATACAATGCAATGTCAATGACAGTCCAAACATTCACAGAATCAGGGGTGTGATTTGGGAAAATGAAAAATCCACGAAACATTCGTCAGAGGGTTTTGCAGGTCGCGAAGGCCACAGCTTCCCTACAATTTGCAGCATATCTATTTGATTATAGGAGGAGATTCAGGTACTACATGTAAGCCACCACAAGAGCTGTTCTTACTTTGAGGGATACAATTATAACATTTACTACAACAAAACCCTTGTCCTCTTTCACTTCAATTGCAGTTAGACATGTAAGCTATAATTGGTGACAATCAAAGACCTAGAAGTGACACACAAAGCGCAGTGATCCACAAATTCTATCACAATTTATAAAAACTGAAAACTGTCTCATACTGATGAGTACTGCATTACTCGTGACACCATGTGCACTTGCAGTACCCAGGTTTGTCAATTTTCATGAGAAAGTCACAATAATATTTGGCTTTCCCCTTGGTTAATTCTCTGTCCACCTCAGTTTCCAGCCAGGAAAATTTCCAAGAATTCTTGAATTCTTTGTCTACATTCAGATCCCCTTCCCTACCTGCTACCTTGAATGACATTTTTGATGGACGTCGATGACATCGGACCACCACGAGAACAAAATGAAACGCAATGGCAGACGGACGCAAGTTGTACACAGTGCATGCAACGACAACAAGTGTACCGTGCATATACACACTGTGAACGTACAGTACATACAGTACATGTTCATACAAAAAACGATCATTCCGCTGGCCTTGGTCCCTATGTTTTAACAATGATACCCCCTCCTTTCAATGTACTAATACCTATGTATCTGGTGCATTTCCAGGGGGAGTAGCAACGTAAAAGCACATGCTATACACCTAAACTTGTGCAAGTCTTTTGCTTAGTTTCGCACCAAATATTGTAGTCTTTGTGGTACATTTTCAAAGCATTGACAATACAGAAATCCGGAAAGTTTCACAGAAATTCCACACACAAATTCCGGAAATTCGGAAAAATCTGGACAAACCACACCCTTGCAGAATGCAATATATATTGCATGGAGAATCAAACAAGTTCGTCATCCAATACGGGCAATTCACAATAGAGCGCCTCCAAGAGTCTGCAACGTATTGGCCAATCACAATGCGCGAAATCTGTTGACCCTTTCCAAATGCGCATTGGGTCAACAGATTCACACATTGAGATTGGTCAATTGCTTTGCAAACTCTTGGAGGTGCATTATTGTGAGTTACCTGTATTGCCAACCTTTGAGTTATCTGGTAGTGATATGGTACGAGATAACTCATACAGCAGCCGTCACAGTGGAATAATCCACTCTATGCCATTGCCAGCTATGAGACATCTCATAGATAGTTGTTCCTCCGTAGAGTAATTAGAAATGAATGTGCTACAACATATAGACACCAAAAAGTACCTTTTAAACATGTGTGCATGTATATGTTTTGCAAAAGGGAATGCCTTGTGAAATTATCCACGGCAGTCAATGTATTTAACACTACTGGGCTCTAGAGGAAGAAACAATACACCGAAATCCAGTTCCCAGTTCTATCAGTTGATCACCATCCACGGCAGTCAATGTATTTAACACTACTGGGCTCTAGAGGAAGAAACAATACACCGAAATCCAGTTCCCAGTTCTATCAGTTGATCACCATCCACGGCAGTCAATGTATTTAACACTACTGGGCTCTAGAGGAAGAAACAATACACCGAAATCCAGTTCCCAGTTCTATCAGTTGATCACCATCCAGTTTCAATTTCTCATTCAAATATTCTTTTGCCAACCTGAATGTAACCTGGGAGAATGCCAAGGCCACATCATTACATGTGAACTGAATATGAAAATCCTTTCATAACTTGAAACAACCGTCTTAGGTATGTAACAACATCTAGCTGCTCAACTTTATCCTAGACCACCTAAGTAAAATGACAGAGGTTTTTTCCATTAAAACTCAAAGAATTAACTTGTGTTACATTTTAAAAACTGCTTCAAGTAAGACGTGTCATCAAATTAAGGTATTAAGACTCTGGATTGAACTGATCAGGCCTGGTTTAACTCCATCAGGGCTGAATGTCATGCTCTGACTCATCACAAAGGAACCAATTTGCGACATGATAATCTTTCGTCAGACAAACAATAATTCCAACCTTAAAAGAGTTAGCAAAGCTGCCCTTGTTCTGGTTGATTGACAGGTAAAAGGCACTGCCATGGAAAAGCTTGCAAGTTTGGCAGCTTCAGACCTTGCCTTCAAGTGGCCTTGGAAGGGCGAGATGCATACAACTGAAAGTGTTATGCATTGCCACTTAATGGTATCATTGGCTTAATTAATAGGAATCTAAGGACATGGCTACTGGATGATTGGCATGCACAATGTTAGTGTGAATATACATCAATACAATTGAATGTAGTCAGAATTTTGCACAGTTTGCACACTGCAATGAAGCGCATCATGACATCATCAGGTTATACTTAAAGTGAAAGTTTAATGATGTCATCATGGGCCATGTGACATCTTAAATGCCATGATTAAGACAACCAAAATGTAAACTAGTTTCAACTTACTACTTCCAAGAAGAGGAGTGGAGAGTCAAAGTTTGGGTTCTTCTTGGTATTTTTGATGACTTTGGAGGAGATGATTTTTCCCCCCACTTCAAACTCGATGCACGGTGATGTAACTGCTGACAGCTGGAACTTCTTCATGTTACGCACACCCCAGCAGAGAAACTGAAGAAAGACAAATAAATCATTTCTTCAACTCCATTAAAATTGTCTGCAATCGCTTAAGCTTCAAGATTTGTTAAATTTAACCACAAGATGATTTACTAACAGCAAAAATGACTTTTATATTTATTAGAAAATACCTCTTGAAAAAAGCAAAAAAATGACATATAACATTTCAGGTTTAGACCCCTGCATAAGGTTATCATACACAACTGCAAGCTGGATTGTGTCCTTTGGTTAATGCATGCATCAACACAGGAACAAATTCAGAATTAGTTTAGGTTAGGTCACTCTTAATGGCAAGAGTAAAATTACTTGCATGTCTTTTGCTTCAGTTAGTCATAACTTTTTTTTTTTCCAGTGACAGTATGTGAGATATAGTAAGTTCAGGCTAAGTCGACATCGTACAACTCGACAAATCATTCAAGTTGGCAATCTTACAAAAGTCCTCATCATCTCTAATGCATTTCCATAAGAATTTTTATTTTTAAGTCAGTTTTAGAGGTCGTCATTTCACCCAAGTCAGTGTGTTACTCTTGGTCCCATTTCCACAAAAAGCACAACAAAATCCTTCATGTAAGTTGGCATTTAAAAATCCTGCAGTGGCATCGACTTCTGCACTGCGGTTGGCACGAAGTGTAAGTGATAAGTCACTCAGCAATGTCTGTTTATTGGCATGGTCAGTGATCACTGCATGGCTGTTTGTGTAGCGTTACAGTTAGGACACATCCCAACGCGGCATTGCATACACTGCTATCGTGGATTGATACCAGACCTTTCTCTGCTAGCACATGTACATTTAGAGGATATCACATGTATATTCCATGTAAAATTGTATGATATTGTGTACATGCATATGATATGAGGGTATGCGGAGTCAAAATTGATAATTTCTACTTTCCCACAGCCTAAGCATGAGAAAAGATGCATTGCAAGCGCAGTGTCGTAAAGGAAGTGATAAGGCATGTATAGCACACGTAAGAACAGCACGGAATGGCCGGGAGCCAGTGACAATGGCAACAACTTGAAGTAAATTCCAAACTTCAACACTCCAAAAACATGAAGCGATAAAAAACTTCTGAAATGCTTCAGCGAATGAGCTAGTTCACAAAACTAGATTCCCCTCTATGTGTAGGTATTTTCCACTTTCATGTATTTTGAAAGTTTTAGTGCACATATTTTCAGCAGTCTAATAGAGCTTGATTTTTTGAATTCAGCATTTACCAGTCCATGTACATGTACACATCACACACTCCATTCGCACTAATGGATCACTGCACTACACAAAATCAAATCCCCCTGTCAAAACTTTGATGCAGTTTGATGTAGTTTGCTAATAGCTAATATGTAGTTTGCTAGCATAGCTGGACAGCTATGCTAGCAGTCAGGAGAAAATGGACAATATGATTGGTACTAAGCGAGAGAAACATCATTGTACGTCCGTCATACCAACGTGTGTGTTTGTGTAGGCCTACTCAGTGACTGACAGACAGTCGGCAAAGTTGAACCCGGCTCAACTTTGCTGATTCCTCTTGGGCAAACCAGAAGTTATGTATGGGTTATCGACGATACTGCCGTTTGACATGTTTCCATATGTCTGTGTTGCAGTTTGCGTCTTGATTGCGTTGATATCTGTGTTTCTTATGTCGATATGGAAACCAGGCTGAAAAGTAAATCCCCATATGCTGGCTTGCTGGTTCACTTGCATAGAGCCTTGAACATAACAATATGAAAATGGGAAATGCATGCATGTATGTACAGAAAAGGGTGAATTTTTTTAGATCACCTTGTAGATTTTGCGTATTTTGTCTACAGCATGGGAAGGTTTCGATTCAGACACAGCGACAGATGCTACTCATCCATGTCATTTCCAGGAACGGTTCAAAAACACCATCCATGGCAATTTTAAAAACCAGGAAGTTTAAAGCTTACTTCTACACCAGTCCTCTGCATTACAGGACGAATGCCATTGGGAACCAGAAATAAGTCTCCTCGCATTGGTGGCATGAACGGCAGGTCAGAAGTCTCAGACTGTAAAAGAGAAAAACAATGAATTATTCAGTAACCTAAAACAGAATAGCACTAAGGCAAAGAATAAGGAGTATGTACAACACTGAATCCTTTCAATTGGAATCAATCTCAGATTTCTGTGTATAGAAACAGTAAACTTCAGAAAGGAATGCTGATTGGATTGTTGCCTCAAAGTGACACAAAGGTATAGAAGGGAAAAAGCAATTAGTAATGTTGCTATTTTGATTTTATGAAGAGAGAAAAATGCACTGTGTCATGTAATGTACACCCCACTTATCTATCATTACTGCATGAGAGTTGACCCCAAGAGGTGTTACGAATGGCAAAGGTTTCCTGTGTACTCTTGAAATTTCTGACATTCAGTTGTTTACTTGTGTCTCAGAGTATTTGCACTGTCAAGGAACTGTTTTTGTTATCCATGGAGTTGTCCTTCATTGTAGAGCCTCCCCAACTTTTTGCCTGTAGCATCTTATTTATATTACACAAGATCTTTTACACAAACACTAGCCTAATCTATTCACTGTTCACCATCGTAACATAAACCTTGTTGACACTTTGAAATGTTAGTATTTTCACAAATAAATCATCAATGATTCTTTGCTGTAAAAATCAGAGTAATTGTTATCGTCGCCGATAAGTTATTTTCTTTGTAGTGATTTCATGTAATATAATTTGTATAATATGTCTAGCCCAGCTGAGTTCGACTTGTGCGAATGCTTGCTTTTGAAGATTCTTTCTATGAGTGGGTTAAATTTGCATACGATGTCAGGCCACACAGTACTTAGATTCCTTTTATATACATGTACTATCATTCATTTGTATGTACTTTGCAATGCGCATTAAGTTCCAATTCAGGCCAGAAGCTGAAGTCTCTAAGTTCACTTGCATTTTCTTCATGTTTAAGATGGAAAATGTGCTCATAATGTTTATATGAAATAACTGTTTATTTGTTCATACCTTTTCTTACGTGACATGGGAAACTTATTGCAACTTTGTTGTGTATATTTGCTCGTAATTTGAGTCAATATTTGAAAGTTGTATCATTGTATTTTGCATATATAGAAAATGCCAGCAAGGTGCAAACCCCTGGAATGCCTGGTAATATGTTCCTGTATGCTGTGTTCAATTGGTTTGGCTATATGCTATGTTGCTGATGCATTATCCATTCCATTATCCAGATAATATGTCTACATCAAAGTTGTCAAAACAATCCACAAAACATCACCCCTCCCCAAAAAGCAAAGGTTTATTGTATTTGCTTTCTGTAACTGCACCAATTCATCATAAGGGGGGCTCCCAAACTGTGCATACAATTAACAAATGCCTTGGAGTCTTTCAGCAATACTCTGGAAATAGCTTGCAGAGTAATCTGATGATTGATCAGTATTTTTTTAAGATAGTATTGGTGTTGATATGACAAGAGTTCTGACTACCTTGAGAGACAGTTTGGACAGAAGTGTAGGAAATGCTTCATTTGAGAAAACAATATTGAAACAGCTATAATCTTAATTATCCAGTCTGTATGTACTTGAATGCACAAGAACAGGGGAAAGAACGTAACTGTTGCAAGTTACATTTGTTGAAAGTTGCAGTGGTCGTGCACTTAATCTATGGACAGTCAGGAAAATAGTATTTCTTAAATTGGATTTTAATCCCTGATTCATGTCGTTTGGCACCTCTACATTTGAAATATGGGATATACATCTCTTATGATGAAAAACTAGAGGCGTGATATAGTATTATTTTCTGCGCTGTATAATAAATCTAAGTACAACTATCACACTTACTGGTTTCAAAAAGCAACAAGACCTGAAGACCCAGCAACCCACAAAACGAGTGCACAAGGTAACAAAGCGTACTGGCCAAAATTACTAAACAAATAACTGTACATTCAGTATGTTGTTCTGAAACAGCTCATCAGAAGCAACCTTGAAAACGACCGTCACAACATCCCCACTAACCTGCTAGTGTTATTCAGTGTAAGCTGTAACATTTAAACTTATTACTCGAGTACTCAGCCGTAAGATGGCCTAATAAAACTGCCATCAATTCAAATTTGAGTGCAAAATACAGCACCTACAAGTAAATTACAAACCTCTCAGTGATGTGTGCTGCTTATCAAATCACTTTTGTCACACATGGCCACAAATTTACCGTAAAAACATTGACAAAAATTCTAACCAACACCATCTGCGAAGTACGTGTACATTATGCTCAGTATGCACAAGTAAATTGTTTCCAAGTGCGTGTACCCAGACCAATTTAAGATTCACTAGCACACACCATCCAGACAGTACCAGGCTGATTAATTTGGTTACTCTTTCAAAATGGTGAATTTTCCAAAAATTTTCACATGATAAAACAATGTACGTTTTATCAACAAAAATACAAAATCCATGTGTCTTTCATTTTTATTTGTGTAACTAATTGTTTTGCATATAAAAATCTTTAATAAATATAATTTCAATTTTGCAGTACTGTATACATGTTTCAAAGAGTGCCACCAATAGTTGTATAAAGTTCCACATTTCTTGAGATTGTATTCAATATAGTTGAAGGAAATTTTCACTTATATCTCAAAGTGCCCAAAACGTCATCAAAGGTTGTCATCCAGATTCTTGCTGTTTGTTGTCTACAGAACATAAATCCTTCAACACATATTTTATATCCTCCAAAACACAGTTCAGGAAAGAAGAGGCATTTGCCTGCCGGACTACATCACTGACAGTTTGGAGATTTTTGGATCATAACAATTGAAGAACACCAATGGCACATTCTTGAAAACTGCACATGTATAGCATAAGAAAATGATTTGGTATTTTCCCTTCGATCGAATTTTGAAACCTCTTTAAAATTGCAATTCAAAGAATGTTTACACAGTTCAGCCAAAAATTATTAAATTACATGGATAGGTTTTTCTCATTTTCCAAATTGGGATTTACAGCTTTGCATTTATACTCTTCATATCCTCTGCTAGTTAACACTGAACAAGAAATAATCAAGTACATGTGGACAACTAACATACCATCAAGAAGAGTTCAAATGACGCTAGTAACTCTCCAGCATGTCCTTCACCCTTGCACAAGGTATACCATGCCAACCTGGCTACACGTTGATCAGCACTGTCTAGCTTCACCACAGGCTTCATCACCACACGTCCCATGAACTCATCACTTCCCTGTACATTCAAACCACTTGTAATTAAGTCTAACATAACATCAGCAATATTCCTACATAGCTTATACTTTCGTTTCACTTTTGCTGGCATACATGAAGGTAAAGTCACTGCAAACACCAACAAGTTTGACACACAGTTTGTTATGGAAAATTATGTCACTTGTGCTTAACTTGAAAAAAGCTCCTCGCAGCAGTCAATGTTTTCAAGTGGTGTTGATAGTTTAAGAAGGATTTCCTTCAAAGAGTAACTTGCACTAATCGACAGGAATATCTACGATGTAAAGCAGGAGGGGTCCACATGTAATAAAAAACACTTTGGTTCAAACTTCTTTATCAAAGACTTGGAGAACTCACAAATGTGTCGTCATCAAAAACTTCAACAACGATGTCAGGTGGGTTAGCAGCAATTATTGTAGGGTCACCCGGTATCTCTATCTCATCAAAAATGAGCGTCTGATCCCAGGTTGGGCAAAGCGTCTTCTTTTTCAGTTCAGTCTTCTGGCTTCGGTTCAAGAAACTCACATAGGCAAATGGATCTATGAAAACGAACAAGGTATCAAGACTTTTATTCTAACTCCAAAGACATTGTTTCTTAGAATCTTTCGAACTCCTCCCAAATCATTGATACTTTTGCTGAGCATCAAGCCCAATGTTTTATAAAGGTAACAGAGGTGACCCTTAAAAACCTATTGAATTTTGAGGGATGTGGGCAAGAGTCCAACCAGTTAACACATTATGTGATAACACATCATGTGACAATGCATCATGTGACATGTGCATCTTTTGTGCAACTTACAACTAAGGAGTGGGACTGACTAGTTTATGCATTCTTTGAGATGTAAAAATGCAAATTACATCTAGGGAGTGGGATTAACCAGTTTTTTTATATTATTTGACATGTAAACACACAGGTGTTTTGTGCCAATTACATCTCGGGAGTGGTGTTAACCAGTTCATATCTTATTTGACACAAAGATGCAGGCATTTTGTGCTAAACACGTCTAAGGGGAGGGGTTAAGCATATTATTTGATATGTAAACATGCAGGCTGAAACAAATTCTGTAGCAGATGATGCCAGAACTCATCCATATGTTGGAGTGATCTCCATTGAGACGGACCACTACTAGGTAGTTTGAGTGTCTGACACTCTGACATTGAGTATACGGTGTTAGGAATATACGTCAGTGTAAGGGCAAAGCCTGTTATTAAAATTAACATCTTCCAATATAAAGTACATCTTCAATCACTCAAACAAGTTGACTAAACCTGACCATGTGCAGAGCACTAAAGCATTCCATTGCCAAGGCCTAGCTTTGTAGAGTATAAAAGACTTGTAAGGTAAAAAATGTGAATGCTGTAACAAACGGCACACAAATCCTGGGGGAAAAAGGCCACCAAGGGTCAGCTTCATAGAAACTAACCCTATAAAGGGCTGAGGTTGTGGTATCTTGCTTTTGAAAGGCCGTTTCATTGGCAAAAAATAATATGATGCCTTGAACAAGTGTAGGTGAAATACTGCAACTGGTTCATGTACTTGCAACAATGCAATCACTGAAAGAATGAAACTTTGCAGTGGGAGTTTGGCATAGTGGTACCTGATACCAGTTGACATTCCAAATTATTATCAGGTTTTGGTGTTGAGCACAGGTGATACATACAATGCATTCCATATAGATATTTCCTTTGTTGACAACCATTAATGGCAGCAAAAGTATGCAGAAAGTTTATCCTCAGTCAGCAACAGGCTTTGTCTTAATATTAGGGGTGTGAGTGGCTAATTAAAATCAAAGCTGAAAACAGCTAATGAAAAGTTGAAATGTAAAAAGTTCCCATACATTTGTACAGACCAGGTGTACAAAAAAGCTGAAATTCAGGGTCAACATCAAGGCTGAATTCTCACACCCCTGTAAGATTTGATCCAGTATTGTTAAACAAGTAATTACAGTTTTCACAACTGTGAGTGCAAAAATACACTAACAGCTCATAGCGTATAATTGGGACTTTCTAGCCCTTGGTTGCATCAACATTTTATTGAGTAAAGTTGTGCAACAAATTGAGACTGATTTCATGAAAATTATGCACCGCGTAAGTCCGTGAATTACGCTACAAATTATGGTATAATAAAATTATAAAAAAATCATCAAAAAGTAAATACAAATGCTTAAACAATACTGCTCAGAAAAAGAAAACGGCTTTTTTACAAGCTATTAGCGGAACACAGATATTGTTTGCTTCATTTCTTGCATAACGTGTTCCTATTCTCTTGAAAACCAATCACTCTATCTGAGCCGAAATTGTCCAATGAATAGCTTGACATGCCGTGGAATTGGGGGGGGATCTTAGGTTTCAAACTTGAAGTTGGGCAGTGGGCTTTGAAAACAACACAATCATCACTATAAATGGCTTTCTGAATTCAACTGTAAAGTCACTTGAATCTCATAAACAAAGCAGAAATTTTCAGTTGCAATTTTTTTAGTGCACTCACAATAAATATCCATTCTGAAATGTTCCACACTACATGCAAAAACTGTAGTAAATGTTATGCATAAGTTACTGTATCACAAAGTAGGTACAAAACACACAACATACATGTACAGCATAAAATAATGGTGACTTTAACTTCTGTTTGTTAATTAATGAGTTTATCATCATACAATAATTAATTAAACACCCTGATTGCAGTTACAAAAAGGAAAGAAATATTCATAAAGAAACATTGCCTGCCAACACTTCAATTCCAAATTTCCAAGCCCAAATTCTTCATTTTCTAGCAATATCCACCTCCATTTAACATCGAAGAAGCATGTGGCTGCATAGCCTTTCATGGACAAACATTTTGAGTATGTTTTGTCATATATGTAGCTAAGCATCCATAAGAAAAGTCTCCATTATCAAACTGTTCCTCAAACTCTGCAAATGCTCTACTTGATCAACATGTAAACCACAACTAACAAGGACTGAGTAATGGATGATCACAACTTCAACTATTTCCAATTCAGCAGGTACACAAATATGCAATGGATATTCCAAGAGTTGTTTCCAAGGCTGTTACTAGAAGGGAACAGCATTTGCTACTAATAAGCATCAAGGGTAAACAAGAATTCTGAGTTTTATGGTGTCCTTAAGACAATTGAGCTGATCGCTCAATATTTTTGCCAATATGCTGAACTGAAGTATCTCACCAGTCAAAGAACTTATCCTCACTAATTTCATTTATGCAAAACAGTATCAACTGTTCAAAGGGCTAACCCAAGGTTCTTATAGTGACTATAACAGCATCAGAAGTACTTACCTGAGAAGCTATCTGAATCAGCAGCAATGAGGTCCCTTGCTTGGTAGATATATGCCCGTAGCTGGTACTTGTTGGCCACTGCAATAATAAAACAGATCAAACAAGTTTGTATTGTTTGAATATGATATCTACAGCATTTCAGTCTGAAAGTGTTTCTGATGTTGTAATACTCTTTCTTAAGTTAATGTACTCACTGTGAAAGTTGAGGAACATTCTCGGTACTGATAGGCTGGCTTTGCTTTCTTCGTCACCACTTTCATCATCCTAATCAGTGATACCACAACATGAAAATGGTAAGTAACTAACACTGCATGCATCAAGCATTTTCTATTGAAGAAAAACAAAAATAACAAATTTTCTCATAAAAAGTATTAATAACTTTTAAAAAATCGTTCCTTCTTGTCAATCAAACATACATGTAGAAGCAGAGCTAGGACAGGAATACATTAATGTTTGCTCACCTTGCCCATTGAGAAGACAGCTTTTGCTTTGGGAGATTCTGCTACCATCTTACGATGCCATCTCCGACGGCGTACCAAGTCCATCTTGCGCTCTGTAGCATGGAACTTCATGTTGAACAGCGGTGCAAACTCCCAACCCTCTCCAAGATCCTTCTTTTTCTTTTTCTGTATAAAAAAGAAATACTTCAGAACTCCTACAGCTTCTTAATAGGTACACTGCCATCCAAACATAGTATCTACAACTCAACAAAGTTAAATTTCATAAATCGTGAAAGGAAGATTAAGTTAAGTTGTTCTACATTTTATTTTTTCTGACAAATTTCCACAGGATAACAAATTTTTGTTCTGCAGACCCAATCTGGGTCAAGTAAAACTAGTTGCTTCATCACATTGCATTATTCATGTGTCATGCGACACAATCATAACAAATGCTCTTCACTCAAAAATCTTCACACCTCCCTCATGTGTGGAAGGGATCTGCTAGCAAATACTTATAAGCCGTAGAGTGACTTCAAATGCATATTTCCTTAGAAGGTACAACACATCCATATAATAATTCCTACCACAGGCTACCCATCATGCCCTGTGGCATACCCATCATCTTCTGTTCTCCTTTCGATTTTTTGACCTGGGAGATTACCAATATACATGTAATGATCCCCCTTCCACCGACTATGTTCACCCTTAGCCACTCTTTTCATTTTAAGGCGTGTAACTGCACTTCCACACCATCGCACACCAAAAAGAGTGCAATCAGAGAAATGCTAATAATTGAACACCTGAAACCATCCGTATCACATTCCTCGCTAGCAATTTACTTCATAATTATACTTTGCCATTCGTGAGAAAAATGAAACGAAATCAATCAAACATTAGGCCTGCCTAACAGGAATGACAGAATCATTTTTCTGATTCTCCCATCAAAACAGTTTTGCACGACGGTGCTGTCAGTGTACAATCATTCAGCGCATGTACAGTGTACATGTACGTCACACAGGGCTACAAGCAAGCGTTGCTGCATGCATAATGCTACATACACCAGACTGTACCCATACATGGCTTTATGGGCATGAAGTACATGTACATGTCACACACACTGGAAGTGCAAGGGGACGTTTTGTTTCTGGGCTGTAGAGTTATCGCCTGGGTTGTTGGTATCTGTAGCGAGTGAAGAGTTCTTCATTTAAACACCACTAGACGAAACTGAGTCCAGTTGTAGTCACTTGCCAATCAGCCTTCCTCACACCAAACACAGTCCTGCGCTACGCAAAACTTTGCAACATGTGCATATGCACCACATGCGGGAAAACTTTGTTCACAAGCAAATACGACGTGGGGTTCAGGGCCCACTTAAGGGCCCCAGACAAGTTTTGAAACACAGATGCTCTGTGGTGCATTTTACAGCCTCCTCCTGCAATCCATTGGTCATTTTTTCTTGCCCCCATCATCTCATCCATCTCTTACTCTACCTCCCTCCTATTATCCTATCAATCTCCTGCCCATCCCAATGCATCATCAATATGTACATCTATGTAAACAACCCTTAAAAGCAATGATCCCACATAAAGATCTGATGCTAATAAACTCAAGATTGAAAGAGACAAGCACAAATGACACATACATGTACTATAGCCATATAAAAACTTTAACATGGGGTGGGCCGCCCATCCCGCAAACAGACGCCCCGATGGAAGGCCCAGCAGGCCGAGAGAACTTGGTATTACAGATTCTTGCATTTGCTTTTCAGCTCAACAAAAACCAAGGAAAATCTGGCCAAGCGAAGGCAAAAAACAGAAAATAAATCCGGTACGACAAAAAAGCTGAAATCCTCTAAGAAGCAGCGATTCTACACCACTGGTGGCAAACTATCATGCAAATTGGATGAGTTGTCCAATGTCTCATGATATGGCCGAGATAGAGGCCAATAATGCCTGAAAAGCCTGGCAGAAATCAGCCAGAGATATAAATCCTGAACATTGTGCCATTTGGCCCAATTGGGGATCATTTTGATAAAGACTCTGACATTTTTCATGGCAAGATGTAAATTACCTTTTTTGGCCGAGGTTATCTTTGATTGACCAACCACGGGGACATGGGGCTTGAAACCTGATTTTTGTCCCGATGCCTTAGAGGGCAAATCTATGGTGGTGGTTCACTTTGCTTTGAGGTTTAGTGCAGTGGCTTGCTAATAGAGGCCTTAACTGGCAAGAATTTCTATCAGCTGTCACTCCTCATATATAGCAGCATGTGAGGAGGGCTGAGCACAGCCTGGCGCCCAGCCTATGGGTTTGCTATAGTCTGTTTGCTATATTGAAAAGAGGGGGTGCTTCTCCCAGCAGATTCACATTCAAGGTAAGATCAGGGGAGGTATTAATGCCTCCTGGATGCGGATTTGATGTTTGGGGTCGGCTCTCTGAAGGTGGAACCACCCATGGTAAGTATCCGGTTCTTCACAAAAGCTGAGCCACTGATCCTGATTTTTCTTTATAACCGCGATTCCACTTGGAACAGGGAGTACCACCTAAGCTTAATATCCAACTGTGTGAATTCGTATCGGATGTGTTGCATCCTCTTGAGAAATAGGTACATGTGTATCTGTGGTTGGTCTGTGGGTAAGATGAGCACTGTAGACTCTAACAAATTACATATCCAAGCAAATTGAATGTTGGTATGTTAAGAAGTTGGGATTGGTTACAGGTTGAAATTGTGACACCATGTCGAGTCATCCTTGTGAAATTGGACATAAAGGTAAAACTTTTCACAGTCCAACATTAAAAATCCTACGGGTAATGTACACAACTGATCAAAATAAATGCTGGTACATGTATGTTTGTAGGCAAGGATATGCTATAGGTACAATTTGTAACACTATGCTGAGTTATTCACACGTTAAATGAAACTACCTTAAAAGCCAGTATATTTAGTAACTACTCATGCTAACAAACTTAATGTTATGTTTATAGTTAAGAACTTATTGCTAACGGTGACAAAAGGACTTACTTCAAGTGCCTTGGGATCAGCTACAAGGATACGTGGTCTGACCCAGCGTCGACGACGGCAGAGATGGTACGTCTTCTCCACTGCTCCCCAGCCCCCAACAGTTGCCTCCACACAGTATTCAAAGCCTTGACACAACAAATTAAAAACTTGGAATATGCATCTAGCACATAGTGTACTAGGACATGTATAAAATGTACACAGAAAAACACATATGAGGACTTGACTATTTCAATGCAAATACTGATTTGTAAATGTATATGCAGGTCTGATATTTCTTCAAACTTAAATGTGCAAAAGTGAGAACATCTCCCACATTTCATTGCCATTCAGGCAACCAATAGAAAAGAAACTATTTAAGAATCAATTTCAACCCGAAACTTTTACAAATTTGAATTACATGTAATCATTTCCATTTGCCAGTCAGAAAAAAATAGGGCTGTAACAATACAACTTGCTCATGATACCACATGGGTCATGATACAATATGTACGGTGATACATATTGTGTGAAAAACCAACATAAATTAAAGTACATTCATTTGTTACATTTCCAAAATTACTGAAAATTAATACATGTAGCACAATTTCTAACACTGAAATTACGCTCCATTGAATCCACAAAATGTGAAGTACAGTACTGCTCACATTAAATGCAACATGATGTCCAGTTCAATTCCCACATTGTGTACTTGTATACATGGTATAGGTTGGATTACCCCGGTTATTGGATTAAATGGGGATTAACAACAGATTATAAAACCGCAAACTTTGCCCTGCCTTGGAATGCCATTACCAGCACTTTTTTAGCATATTGCATGATGTCTTGTTTGCTTGGGTTCTGCTAAACTGGCTGCAGTCATTTTCCTATTTCCGGATCACAAAAATTATTAACTGTTTGCAGTTCAACTCATCCTCAAATTTCAGTGAAATGTGGTCATTATTTCACCTTGTGTACAGGTGAGACTACAATTTTGTTGTGTGTGAAAAATTAAAACATTTAATTTAGGGTTGACAAATGTGACGACGACACTTTTGCTTAGGTTAGGTCTATTAGAATGGTTAATTTCAAAAACTTCGTCAAGAATGTGAAGTAATGAAGCAAAAAAAATCAATTTTCCGGCAGAAATCCCAAAAAGATGATGATTTTCTAACAAAGATTTTCTTTACTTACTGAAAATAACTTCCTTAACCAGAATTCTTAAGAATTAGAACTCAAATCTGTGTAAATTTCATTTGACTTTTATTTCAGCTGCGCAGTGAGCGAGCTGCCAATCACAAGGCCATCCCCGACCACCGCGTGTTTATAAACCCACTACATCACATCATCAACCGAGAAACTGCATTTTAACCGAGCGGAAATTCATAGTGACAAACGAGGTACGTTTTTATTTCAAGCGATCCAGAACTAGGAAAAATCACTACTTAGGAAATCAACTGTACATTGTATATCAAAATACGTGCCGAACTCAACTACACGTGCGTATGTTTTTGTGTGATGTAGTGGGTGTTTGCATGGTTCACATGCATGAAGTAGCTCGTAACGAACTTGGCAGTTTAAGTCTAGTCAAAATTTAATTTACCAGAATTCAGATAAATGAAGCAGTTTTCTTTAAACCAGGAAATTCTTCAATAGAAATCTCGCGTATTGAAGTAATTTTGGATGAAAAATAAGCTTTGTTCTAGATTCGTTTTCATACAGGAAGAAGCTTTAGAGGTGACTAGGGAATGGGTGAAACTGATCCAAATTGTGGGAAAGTGTCGTCACTTCTGTCAATCTTGTCAGTCCGAATTAAAAGTTGAACATTTTGAAAATAATTTTGTAAGATCTGATAAACACAGTGGTGACTACTGACAACAGCTTCCGTGGAATTTTAGGACTATTTGAGCTGCTGGAGTTAAAATGAATAATTTTCAACACCTGACTAGGGAAATTACTATTCTTTTGACTGTACATAGTTTTCCTCCTTTACACCGTAACCAAAATTGACTGTGTCGAGTTTTGATTTTCAGAACTAGGCAACCAGTGAAAAAATGTACTGAGTGCAAGTACATTCTTCTATTGAAGAAATGCTACAGAATCACAAGAAAGCCGTAAGTGGTTCTTCATACCATTTACACAGGAATTATAAAAAGTTCCGTGCGGTTAACACTGCTGATAAGTTGCAGTTTTCGAGCATGTAGTTATTTGCCCGATAAACATTAAGAGAATATCATGCACCATGCAGATTAAGACACTTAAGATAACTATTTTTATAACGCTGTTACAATGGTAACAGTGTTGTTACGGTGATCCTGATCTGTTTGTCTGTTTACTGTGAGCAGTACTGTAAGTAAAAATGCATGTGAAGTTTTAAAAACTTCTGGGAACTCAAAGAGAAGATCAATCAGTTACAATTACTTATGATGGGGCTCAGAAGTTTCAGTGAGGTGAGTCCCATTCCAAACCAAAAACTTTCACTTATTTCTTATAAAGGATGTCAATTTATAAATTTATTTTATCACAAATATTCCTATGACTGCTTCAAAGTTCTTCAAACCAGGATTTATGCATGTGTAGTATGGCTTATGCTGACAAATTTAAAGTGTGTTCTTGTTACTCTTTTGGCAAAACTAATGGCGCTGAGTGAATAAATACATTCAAAATGCTGGTAAGATTTATGTCCCTCAGTTTTACTGCAAAGCTTTTACATTGCATTAGTGGAGACTCACATGTAATGTAAACATTTTCCAGTGAAACTGTCCAGTCAAGCATGACTGCGCCGTATAGTTTCTATGAGTGTAGTGTAAGATGCCTCATTTGAAAAATGTTTCCCAGACTCCTTTGTGTGTACTGACACATACATGTAAGTGTACACAAACCATTTTTAACAAAAATGGTTGAGTAATGACCTGTGCACAATTCTATCCAGGCTTCTATCAACAAAATAAATGAATGATATCTAGAGGGACGATATTAACCTTCTTCATCTACTGCTCTGTTGATATCTAACTGCCAGACTTCTTCCCATTCCCATCCCTCTGGTGGCTGTATCTCCTCACGGGCAGTACAAGCATCTCCTTTCTACCAATTTTAAACAAAAAAACATTTGTCACATTTCTTTCAATGCCCACCAAAAAGCATTTCCCTTCTTAATATTCACAAATGAGCATGGGCTGCAATGTCTGCACACTGGAATAGCATTGGTATTGGTCAGTTTCAAAAGTCTACTTTATGTTCATGGACACAGTGAACATGCTGCAATTATGCAACTCAAGGATGTAACCTTAATTTATAACAAGCGCATTCTGAGAGATAAATATGGAAATTGTAACCCTTCACTAACACACTTAACCCATTCATGCTGGGATTCTTTTGACCATGACTGCTGGACTGCAGTATGGAAAGCTCTGTCCAGCAGCAGGTCCACATTGAAACCGCAGGTGCATGATGAATAGAATGTGTGGTATGCATTAATCCTCACATCCTCCTCCCAGGATGAAGGGGTTTGTAATGATTAACCCCTTTGCACCGAGACGCGGATAGAGCTGCTGTAAAAATTGAGATTCTCAGCTCGCTTTTCAGCTATTATTCTCAACCCACGCTCGAGCGAACAGTGAAAGAAGGCAGACCCTGGTTCTTGTATATATGGTAATTGGTCTTTGTGCGTAGCCCAGAAATGAAAAGACCAAATTTGCATCAAAATCACCAGCTTCACAATAGTCCCCACTTTGAAATGAGGCAACGGGAATATCCAAGCTTGAGTAGAGCCGCATGCCACCGAACAATCAGCCTTTTTACCGTGTAATTCAAAGCGTGCAGAGCATGCAGGGCCACAAACCGAGAATCTGCGGTTTGGCAGGTGGCCAAGCGAGGCTGGAATTCTTGGAGTCGGCTTTCGGGAAGAAATTCCCGTCGTCAAGGGGTTAAAACCAAAAATACTACATCAGAAGTAATCAGCATCCAAATACATTTATGGACAAAAGAACATCCACAAGACCTTAAACTTTTCATTTCAGTTCAGTATTTGCCAAAAATGATTCTTTGATCCCGTACTTTTCTGATTTTGGGGGAGACTGGTTTTCTCATTTTATTCTTATTTAATGAACATGTTCCCTATTTTGTTGGATTGTTTGAAGCAAAATTAAGTGAAAAATGTTTTTGATATTTTATCAAATTAATCATGGTATCTGCCAGTCTGAATGTTAAAGTAAAATTAATTTTGTTTCACTAAAGGCAAATCAATTTTCTGTTATGTTAAACATGTTAATGTGGTTACTTTTAAAATTGAACTTCCCCTTGCTTTAAACACAAGACTGTGTCATGCGTCACTGCAATATGCCCCATTAGTTTTTCCAATTCATGGATTGTTCCCATTTTCAGAACAATGAAAAGAGATGTCAACAGTCATAAGATCATAACTAAGTGAGGTTTTATTCGCTAAAGCATTTTTAAAATCCGTATCCACTTGTTTCTTTCAAGTAGGCCTATCTTTATGATCAATAAAAAGTTAATTCATTTTGGATTTTGGCACAAATCTATCCTTGGAAATAATAAAAAAGATTTTAATAAGATTCTGAGCATAGAATGTTCAAGAATTTTGGATTAATGAAAGCTCTCTTGTGCCTTCGGAAAGGACTTCATTTTCATAAGTTGGTTCTCCATAGATAAAACTGAAAAATGAAACCAAATAACGACATCTTGCATGAATGAAAGTAACTGAACAAGTATGCAGTGTCATCTCAGTGAAGCAAATGACTTTACCACATTAGTGAAGGGCACGCTAGAAGATCCCCAGTAACCACCAGGTATGTTTCTGGATTCATGCTCATACACATCTTCCAGGAACTTGGTCATTCCAGCATCAGCGTCATACAACAGGCTGTAAATAAACAGAAAATGCTAAGTCTGAGTTACCTGCACCACATGACACATGTGTAAACCATCCCACGATGACAACCAACATTTTACAAAATGCAATGGCCATAATGTGACATTCACTTCAGAAGATTCAACTTACAAACACATCATTCCTTGAGTGAAACAATAGTTACATTCTACATGCAAGGTACATTGACCGATACATTAAGGCATCCTCAATCATGTCAATATATTGAGTTCAAGTGTACATTGGCTAGGCTTTTTATATCACCTCAGTTCTGGGCTGACGTGCCAGTCTCCCTCCCATCGCCATCCTTCTGGAGGGCTGAAACTCTCTTTTTTCAGCTTGATCTACACATACCGAGACATAAGTCAGTTGTACGTTATGTTAAGAGAACTTGCCAACTGTCAAGCCCACAAGATATGTTTCGATTTTAATTTATTCAGTGACTATGAACACACAATGCCTGTTCAGCAGCACTGTGCATGTAAGCTTGGATGTGAAGTATGTGTACATAATTCATCTTTATTTTCAAGTGCATTTTATTGGCAAAATGGCTGTTCTCTATGATCCTCAGCTGGTAATGAGTACATTAGCTAAATATGCTTAGAATTCAATCACCCAAGTACACGTAAAGATATCTAGTACTGGATGTATCTACCAACAAGCTACCTGTAACAGACACACCATTCACTACTTACAGAATGCTAAAAA
>NW_019091442.1:1034278-1093905 GCF_001949145.1 Acanthaster planci
AGGAAAGTCTGAGTTTGTATTTGAGCAGTCTCTTGCACAGACTTCCTATCAGTAGATATGGCTCCATTTCCAACATGTCCATATGCAAAGGTCTTTGAACAACTTATAGAAATAAAAGTCACACTATCTGACTATGGTATAGTTCAATGACAATGTGTGTACAATGTAAATTTCATAAACAACACTGGATTTTTAATAATTTTCTGTTCCTCTTCACTTTGCCACAGGTAACCTTGACCCCAAAATGCCTCTGATGCTTTTTTTCAGAAAGGGGAAGCATTGTGTGGATGTGTGCGAGTCTACACATCACCATCGCATCCTACATTATGTGGACTTCTTTTGTGCAGAGGTCTACACTATATGCCTTGCCTGCACACAAGGCATAGACAAAAAAATGTAACAATTTGGACTCGGGGGGGGGCTACAATTGGGTCCCTGGTAACTATCAGGCTAGCATGAAAGCCCAAATTTGTTGCAGTTATGGACTGGTTTGGTTTATGCAGAGTGCACATAAGTGATCCCAGTGTAACAAGACCGAACAATCTGACTTTTTCAAAACCAGGAGTCTGACCCTAACGATTTGGACACTATATGTTATACATTACCTTTCCTGTTGAATCTGAGAACTTGGGTCTTGGCAAAGCCTTGCTGGTCCAGTTGCCCAAAATGCTCATTTGATTCTCATACTGCAGTAGCATTGCAGAGGTAATTAAGAAAAAGTGTTACAAGTGTGACATTCGTGTAAGGTAAAATTTTGATCAGATTTGGGAAGAATTTTCATCATTACCAAGAATAAAATATTTAATCTGTTATGAACAGCATCAAACAAACCTCGTTCTAAAGTAAAATCTGACTAAAATACATGTAGCAACAACTAACATATCTGAGCAAGCACATAAGAACGCTACACTTTACTTCAATTTTTGTATTGATCATCAGATGTCGCACAATTTCCAGTAAAGAATAAGTGCATGATTCCCCCCTCTCCCTACAGCCAAAGGCCCGGCATTATAAACATGCATTTAGAGCTATTCCCATCAAGGGCTCAAACATTCCTTTCACTCAATTTTAATTCCTGGATAAACACTTGAATATTATCATAATTGTACACTATCTTTGTACTAAACTTTCCCAAAAATCTGTTTTTCACTGGTTGATTTTTAAAGAACCACTAAATCTGCAAGAGCAACTACATGTACAAACATGCACGTATTTCAAAAGCAGCTACTTATAACATATATTTAAAGTCTCACTGTTTCAGCAAAGACCGCAACAGAGGAATCTGTTAGTCCTTTCTGGAAGTTCTCAGAGTCTGCCTCAAGGCCTAGCCACAGCTTCATTCGCAACATAGCTGGGATCTTCTTCGCTCCAATGTTCATTGAACTCTTTCCAGCAAACTGAAAAACATGAAATTACATGAAATTCAACAATGTGTAGGTATTTCACATTCCTCCATGCATGCGCATGCCACAACAACTGGTTTCACATGTGAACAGCAAGGTCTACTTCAATGTTTTGCAAGCTGAAAACGATTATCGGTCATTCTGCTTATCTTACTTTAAAACACAAATGACATGCACATTCAGAGGAATAAACTTAAAAGAACGTCCAAGGGCAAATGTACGATTGAGGCCAAGAAAAAATTAAACATGTTTAGCATCTTGATTCTTTAAAAAAGGAGGTAGGGCTTATAAAGTTTGTTTTTTATTTTACCTTAAACATGGCAGCCATTCTTTCCAAAATTTGCAACAATCACTTGTGTTACAAATGTTCCATAATACCAAAATGAAAGAAACATGTTGAACAAGAGAATTGACAGATTTGAATTAAATTAACATTGGTTTGGATAGGCATGTTTGTAGTCAAGTTCCACTAGAATTAAAAAACACAGCCGCTTCCATAAACATGTGTACAATCTGAAACTGCAGCCAGAGTGATCAGAAGTTCTGAAATGAAGTATTTATTTCCTCTAGGGCTGGGTTACATTTCAACTTTTCTCATCTAATGTTTTGTTTTTAAACATGAAATCAAGGCAGCTTCCAAAAATGAAGAATGCTGAACATGATTTTTTCCCCCGAATTTCGCCATACTATGTACAAAGGCATGTTGGAAGCGAGACACTGGTGCCATATGTACACACAGCAGATAGCATGTTGCATGACATCTGAAAATGCATTGTCCAAGTGGGTGTTATTATCTACACGTAAATCCTTCTTTCAGAATGACAGATCTCAAGGTTTGCATTTCACAGTAATATTACATTAATAAGTTCAAATTCAATACAACATGTTGAAATGGACTGTGCAGTAAAGACACTGTGAGTGGTTAAGCCAGAGACTCATATCAGGCAACTGCCAAATGACCCATATCTGCCAGTGAAGGAATGCCACAGATCATTAGATTTTTATGGAGGAAGGAAAACCAGAGATCCCAGAAAAAAGCCCACTCTGGCACTGGTGAGTAAAAAGAACACTTTGGCAGAGGGGAGAATTAATGAACAGCTCTACTCATATACATGTATGACCGTGTATTGAACCCAGAACCCCAGTGTTAAGACGCAAACCCTTTTCACATGTGCCATCCACATGAGGTTATCAATATTTTTATTAAGTGATACAGGGAAAGGATCCTTGTTAAAAATGAGGAAATTGGCCTTCTCTGGAAAGTTTGTAGTCAGGGAAAAACTTACTTGAATGAAATATACACAGTTGAGGACACAGACATTCAAGTTTTCACTTGGAAAACACAAAACTGTCACTTCTGGTATGTCACTGTCATATGAACAACAGGGAAGAGTTCACTACGCCTGCACTTAAAGCTACACTTAAAGCTACCATGGAACTGTCACTAAGGGTAAAGTATGCAGGTGTAAGCATGATCCTAGCTACGCATGAAAAGATGGTGGCATGTGTACACATACAGTCGACTTTCATTATGAAACAAATATATAACATATATATATATATATAACAAATATACTGGTATAATTCTAGGAATCCCAATTTCTTGGTTTCTTTTTCCTTTCATAACAAACTCCTGGTTGAATATTGATCAACAATTTTAATGATGCCTGAAATTGTAATAGCAACTGAATATGTATTAGGTATGGTACAGATGTACTCGCAGGCTCGTTCTGCACAATCTGAGAAATCTGGCATTGGTTATCTGCCATACTGTCTTGTTGGCGAACTAGGCCGTTACACTTTTTTTTAACATTGGTGCCTGACTATTAGGGTTGTCCATATGAACTTAATCAAGGTCTAGAAATCTGCAAAGGTCACCAACTCAGATTTGGCTCTAATGAACATGCACACATACATGTATGTAGGCTATATTGGTGAATGTTTTGATGAAAATAGTGATGAATTCAGCAACTTCATTCATCCAGGCAAACACAGGACAAAGTGCAGGATTTTGCACTCATAGATAAGAAGTTGCCATCACTCACATGAATTTGTTTGAGTGATGAGTGGGCTTCTTTGTTGCTAGTGTACATGTAGTTCACAATTTTAACTGTAAGTCTGCAGCCCTTAGAGACAAACTTCATATCAATGAATCTTGAACAAAAAAGGTCTTGTTTCATGATCCCTCATGGTTGATGCTGGGCAATTTAATCCATTCTCTGCACCCCTTTTACCCCATATGTGATTTTTTAAGGGACATGATATTATGGATATATATTTTTTACTTCTGAATAAGAAGTGCGTCACTTCACCTAGGGCAACTTTAAATCTCAGAATCTAAGGGATGAAAAAGACCTTTCAACTCAACTGATTCTATTTGACAAAATTATACAATGAACAACGTTAATAAACAAGTTGGAATTCTGAGAATATAAAGGCAATATGGACAATTATGTGGAAAATATTTATAACTATGGGTGACTGCCCACATGTTGAAACCTCCAGTAGAAAATTGAAAATTATTTGATTATTTTTGAATCTCATAAGATCCTGACATTTATCATGAGTTAACCCCCTTTAGATTGTTTATGCACACGAGTGAGAGAGAGAGAGAGACGTTGATTGTGCATATGAATCTTGAGTGGAGTTATCACCTCTACTCCAAAAGAAGTTGATCAAAAACACTGGTTCCTGTGAATTGGGAAACGAACATGGGTTTTATTACCAGTGTGAGTTTTCTGTCTTCTAGTTTCAATGAGAATTTCATTGTCTGTTATTACTTCCTCACTTAAAATGTCAGCACGGACAACAAAAAGGTTAGCACCTTTATTCCATTAGGAAAACCATCACCACTAAAGATTAGTTTCAAAACTGTTATCCTGAGCAGTTTCCTCAAAACATGTACATCGTAAGAAACAATTACCATGTGATATCACAAATAAAATTTTACCCCACAGTGCATCTGCACGTAAGTGCCACTCTTATCTTACATCAATTTACCACACAAATGATAAATTACATGTACATGTACCAAGCAAAATTCAGTGTTGGGAGAGGGGTGTGTAACAGGAGTGAGAGTATTCATGATATATAAAGTGCAGTGCATGAGTAGCATGAAATTTCCAGGCTAACTTGCATCTTTTAAAGTCGTGCTTTGCCTACCATGGATGGAACCTGCTCAGATGGTCTTGGTGGAGATTCTGGAGTTTCTGGTGTCTGTTGTTTGGGAGAAAACTGATTACTACATGTCACATACGAAATATGCAACAACAAAATTTAAACGGTGTTAAAATTTTAAAACAAAAAATTCTAAATTGCAATTAAACTTAAAGAAAATGCAAACTAAATGAGCCTATATGAAGCTCACTGTGTTGCCAGTTTATTCTGTAAGTCAAAATACAATGCAAAATAAACAGCTGTGGAAACATTTACTGAAGATGGAAAAACCAGGATAGCCAAATATCTTATCAGATACCGATACTGCCATCATTACAAAATACATTTACGAGGCACCCAAAGGTTGTTTTTTCCTAAGGTTTAATTTTATATATTGCCACAAGGGCCCGGGAAGTGGTTTGGAATATTGAATCCGTCATGTTGTGGAACATAATGTACAGAGTCATTTGCATGTAGTACCGGTACCCATCATTCCATAATTCATAAATTTCATATTACAGTGTAGAGTTAGAGAGACAGAGAGTATACAAGTAGGTGTAAAATGTATGAACCCCAAAAAATAAGACCTGGTCGATTGACCAATCCTGCTGATGTTTTTCATGTGAGGTCAATACTATTTTTTTCTTCACCTTACATAAATACTCAATATTCATGCACATGTATATCCCACATGAAGATCATAAAAAAGTCACACCTGGCAACTGCAGAAAACATGGATCAGAACTGCCAGATACAATGTCTATACAAGTATTCTAATCCAACGGAAAATCATTACACCTCACCAAAGGGTGCTTATTCACTCACTACATGCAGACTGCTTGTAAAAATAGTGTTTCATTCGCATACAAATACAGTGTACCTCAAGTCAAAGCTTTGTGAACAATTAGTATTGGCAATGTACATGTTGTTTTCCAAAAATTATTAATTTCAAACCCCTGAAAAGTCAAGTAGCCCGTATGTGGTATATTGTATACATGCATGTACTGTACAGTACACGGACAGCGTAAAATCTCTATGAAAACTTGGCCACAAATATACATGTACCATGAATAAATAAACTGGGCCAAGAAAGAACATAAAAAACAATAAGAATGATATGTTAACAAACACAAGTGATGACCAAGCCCATGCCTACACCCAATGCTTCAGTTCTGGATCACACACAAGATTTATTTCTTTTTAGCAATGATGACCTTCACCTATGGATTTCACGCTCAAATGCAATCGTCTTGTTGGGATTACCAGGAGCAGTCCACCAATCAAATTTGTATTTAATGTGTATCTGACAAATTCCTTGACCCTTAACCTTAAATGCAATAGTCTTCTTGCCAAACCAAAAACAATGTGTCAGCCAAATCAAAGTACATGTATAGTACCTACGTAAAATATTTCTCAACTTGTTCTGATTTTTATTGCTTTAGCCACTGTGACGGTGACTTCTGACCTTTTGGCCCCAAACCGCTGCTCCATATTCATTAGGCTTTGTGGGAATACCCAAAATAGTGCACAAGCCAAGTTTAGAGCCAAAGTTCCTACATAAAGCATTTATCATATTATCTTACTGAAAAGATCATTCTGGACACGCAAGCATACTTGTTCCATAGTTGCGGGGACAAAAAAAATGACATTTCTCCTATTTTGTGGCAACCAAAAAATGTTACTGGAAGAGAGAAATGTTCCAACAATTCCTCCTTAATTTGCCTAACAAGAGAAATTGTCCTCTTAGCCCGGTGAAAGCCTACCCAAAGATACACATTGAAGGCCAAGGTAAACAAGGTATGCCTGTTCAACTTTGTCATGAGGCATACGTTCTCATCCCAAATAGACCCTTCAGTATGTTAATACAGTATTTTACCTTAAGAAAGATGCTGTTAAGCTTGCCACAGAGTTTTCCACAAGCATCAGGGTGAAGACTGGAAAACAGCAGATCATAGGAAGGGATACGATGGAAGGCAATACGTTTACTGCCACTTATCATCCACACTATCACATCAGGCATGCTGTTTTGAGGCTGAATGAAAAACGTGGAAATATTTCAATGTTCTGAGGGCAATATTCTCAGATTCATTGGTTTAAAAACCTACATGTATCACAAACTCTTCATTTATTTTAGACAGAGTGAGTTCTTCCTTCTATTGTTCTTGCACATGAACTTCCATCTTGACCACAGCCTGTAACATTGCACTGCTCTAAAGAGACAGAAGATATACCTTGTATGTTGGGATTAGTCTGCTGATTGAAAAGTATACGATATTGGCTTTCACTGAAGAACAAATAAAGCATTTAAATACGGTTGATTCACAAGTGTGCCTCCTAGAGTTTGCTACGCATTGACCAATCACAGTGAGCGAAATTTGTCCATCCTTTCCAAATGCGCATTAGGTCAACAGATTTCGCACACTGTAATTGGTCAATGCAATGCCAACTCTTGGAGGCACACTACTGTGATTTGCCCATATTAAGCAATGCTTGATAATGATGTACATGTAAAAGAAAACACCACAGAGAAATCACTAAAGGTACATTGTAGTCTAATTGTATATCTGCCTGCATACAGCAGCATATGCACGGTACTAAGCAACCAGGCGTGGACAGCCATGTCAACCCCCTGCCATGCATGCATACCAGGCGGTAGCCACTTGAAGCAATGTGAAGCACTTCACTCAACAGTCAAATGTGCCCACACTAAACTAAAACTCAGCCCTGTAAGTCTCACATTTTGAAATACACCTTTTCCTACGTCACACTTTGTCACGGATTCACAAATAGGACACCTTAAAATAAAAGGTTTTGACAAAAAAAATTGAACCCACATGATTTGATGAAATTAAGTATACTGTACATGTAACTCCCGTGCACATACTTATAATCCCATTTAATTACAATATTTGATTATTTTTACAAATGGGTTGAACAAATATTCTTTCATGGTATATGCCTGAAAACAGGTATTTCTTAACTTGCTGGAATGGCCCATTTACATGTGCATGAACACATGAAGGGACATGTGAACAAAGTATGCACTGAACTACTATGCTGTGTATGCTATCGAGCTGTACATGGAAATCACCGGTATCATACCATGTAGCAATCTACGTTTAGAAGGTTTTACATTTCTATTTTTATCAATTTCATATCCACTTTATAGTTCTTAGACTGTTCACTTGTCACAATTATACTGTGGTGACTTGTTTAGCATGATCAATGAAGCTCATGGGTAAAATTGTATGCATGGCTAAACTTCATGCATGCTACATTTAAACCCAAATCATGTGTTGGTAGTTTTTATATTATCATGTTACCCACTGGCAAAAAAATAAACACCCTAATGTGAAAACTGACAGATGCCCATGAGGAAGGATGGAAATTGGTATTAAATGGACTTGCATTTGCTTCAAAGTTCGGCAGAGATGACCTCAGAAGGTTTCATTCAATACACAGTAAAATGAGACAGAGAAGAAATTTAGTTCAACTTTAAACTGTGTGCAGTTCAATATTCACCTCAACAGCCAACTCCTGCAATATGTGCAGATAGCCCTGTATTTCTTCCATGGCTTCACTGACATCAGTGGCATTTTCTCTTAGCTTGGTAGCTTCCTCCACGATAGTAGCAAGACAAGCAGTGCGTGTGTCAAAGCGACGCTGGTCTAAAATGTTGGCCTTGTCCTTGGTGGGATCAATAGCTGGAAGTGGCTCCCTTCCAGAAGTATGAGAAATAATAATGCAGAAATAATTCTCTTATATTGCAACCACAAGTCAAGTCACTTCACTCATTTTGAGCATTTATGATCAATTTTTGAGATTACACTGTAAATTTTGCCAATGTAAATAGCAACAAGAAGAACGTTGTATTTGTCGTGAGACAAACACTGAGCACAAACTCTGAACACACACAGTACAAGGTGTATGTGTGTATACTATGCTTGGGCATAGAATTTTCAAGCGACAGACCACTGCTGGTATGTTTTTTACATCAGCAGGTTACATGTACATGTGTTGACAATGAGACAAGCCTATTGCTTAGGACGGTATAGTTTATTCTATCATTTAAATGCATAATTCCAGATAATACCTTTCACGGAAGATTTTTATCTTTTCATCACAACTTTTGGTTTGATGATGTCATCAAATTCAAACTACACACACGTTCATATCTGTTACCAATTTTAAATAATAAGGCACTTCCAGTTTTGACCAGATGCAAAAGTCACAAGATTTTACGTATACAAGAAAAAATAAAGACCTGTACTGAGCAAGTTACAGGAAGTTACAATTAAGTCTACGTGGATTTTTAAAAATTGAATATATTATACGAGTAATCAATGTTTTATGAGTGCAATGAAAAGAAAAATTGCACGAGGTGAAAGATGAAACGCTTCGCCCCTTCACCGAATAGATTGTTTCATATGTTAACAAACGCAATTATGTTTACCATCGTACAAATGTGAAACATTCTTTGTTTTATACAACACCTGTATAAATCCTCATTATCTGATTTGATTATACTTGTGGCATATTTTCTTTGTCTTAGTGCTGGCAGCATCAGCTGTGTTAACAAGCTTGTCAATTTCTCTATTAGGTAACATTGTGAATGTCGGATCTAAGTCTGTCATGTTGCTGTGAATATTTTCCACCACAGCGCCACCACGCGGAAGCAGCAGAGCAATCGATCCAGAGGCATTCATTATCAATTTCTAATGCTCAGTTGTTAAAACATTTTTGCACTCTGCATGTGCGTCGCACGTGCGCGCCAGCTGTGTTGGTACAAATAATTCAATGCCATGTGATCAATGATCCACCAATCAGATGAGGGTAGTTATGCAGGTGTTGTATAAAGAACTTTAACAACTTAAAGAATGAAAAATATGAGAAGAATGCTGTGTTTTGAGAATTTTTTTCGGTTCAATAATTAGAAGTTAGAATGGGCAGTAATCAAACAACAGTCGTAAAGTCCGTAGTTCAATATTGAATCATCGGACTGCACACTGACTTGCTTCCACCGACACATCAAGATCTGTGACGACCCTTAAAGTGATTTGAAGTGAATGCATGTACTGAACACACGTGCTGTACGTGCATGGTTTTAACCCAATCAGACATACACACCAGAAGAAAGTATTTTTACCGGCAGGCAACAGGCCGGAATCAAATTCAGGTCTGTAGGAACACTACCCTCCTTGCACAACGTGCTGATTCCTTTCACTGCAACAAATCTGCCCGACTATTTGCAAGAGCATGACAATACACGCTCACACACTTTCCCGAAACAGTGTTGCTTCATTGTATGTTACATGTACAAGGCCCATGGCTCACACTGCTACGGCTCTTACTGCTACGGGCTGTGTTGCCAGCAAAAGCTACAGATGGCAACTGAAGATTTAACATGAAGAGAATTTAAGCACCTGTAATTTGACACCTGATGATATCATCATGGCATTATTCTTCTAATACATTTTTGGGGTGTGAGGCTTTGTCTTGTGTTACTTTGATAAAGATGCAAGATTGTCAAGTAACCCAAATTGGCTTTGGAAATCTGTATACAAAGTCGATGGGGAAAAAAATAAACGTCCAAAATTCTCTAATAAATCATGTGATGACGTCATGACGTCATAATTAGGCACAAATTTTCAAAGTTGTCCAACTACATATGTGTGCTGGGTTTGAAGGGGATCGGCATCAAGGAAGGGGCGAGAGTCATGTGTAGAATAACCTTGTGCTGCCCATTAGCAAAAAGTGGAAAAAGGGGAGGGGGAAGCATCATTTTTTTAAAGAAAACCAAAAGCTGTTTCAGCCAGTGCCCGAAACAGCTAATTAAGAAAATAAGCTAACTAAATCTTTGTTGTATTTTGCTATTAAGATTAAGCTTTAAAAAGTGCTTAGTACATGCATCAGGAAAATGCAGGTCACGGGTCTGACTCATATTCCATTTGATCAAGCTTGGGAAGTATTTTTAACAATCTCTTGGACAGCAATAAGTACACACTGCCTATTAAGTTGCGCTGATGAAAGGCATAACCATGTACATGTACATGGTGTCAAGACACACCATGAACAATATAGGCACAAAATCAACATTATCCCCCCTCCCACCCGATCAATTCTCATAAGAAAACATTGGATGGTACAGAAACACAAAGAACACCCCAAAACTAAACATATCTGTACAAGTTAGGAGCAGAGTTGCAATCAAACACTTCCCATGTACCGGTAGTTAGTTTACTGCTGGCTATTTAAGATGGTGTGGTATGCATAAATCTGTATCCATGTAATACAGCACTAGACCATGTAGAGATATCAGGTACATGTACCTGTCATTAACTATAAGAAAAATAATTAACTTAACCAACAAGTATTGGAAAGGAAGCCATCTTTAAGACATAAGTATGCAGGAAAACTTACAACGTACTTTGAGCACTAATGTCTATATATGTTTAACTTCATTCGCCGACTAATGTCAATTTCTCAAACTGTATTCTCAAAAAAACAACTCAATATTTGGCGGTTCAAGTACGTGGAGAGCAATTGATTGTGATTCTCATTGAGAGGTAGCAAGTGCATACATCTTACCTGCAATCAGCAACTAGCTGGTCTATCGTTCCTATCAGCTGAGCGGCTACCTCAGCAGGTGGGGCTCCAGCCTTCAAACTCATTTGAACCTTCTCTATGTTGGAACTCTAAAACATGAATAATAAATAAAAATAAATGTACTAGTTCTATCAGCAACAAAACAATCCATAAATTTGTCTTTGAAAGAAATTCATGTGGACTTGATTTACATGTATGGCCATAACAGTGAAAGAGCTGCCATGCCACCATAAATTACAGTGTACATTATGTTTCTCCAAATCCTACAGAAAGTGGTCTGCATCACTATAGTGTAGCTTTCTACTAAAACATGGAGTACATATGCCAACAGCTATCAAACTTCTTGGGGGAACCCTAGCATAATTTTCCCAGTTATATGTATCAGTAAGTCAGTTTAAAGTAGTATTAAAAAGGCTTCAAATATTTCAACATCTAGGGTTTTGGAGGTGGCCACCCCAAAATCAGTATACAATGGATTTATCTTCTAAAAATTGAAACGAGAGAAATAAAAGGCAATTTCTTTCCACAACCAACGGGGCTGATTTTGGAAACACGCGAGGTCAAATGAGGCATGAAGATACACATGAAGATACATGTAAGCTGGCATCAATGTGGCCCCGGGATGCATTAAAATGAGTTTTGATGACATGTAAAAAATGCAAAATATACATTAATCTCTAAGATGTATAAACCTAAAATTTTACTCTTAGCTGGTCAAAATTGTGAGATTTGTTCCAAAATGAGGGAGTACGGGACATTGAAGGTGGAGAGTGCACTCGTGTTCAGTGTGGGAACAGCTACACTAAAATAAGGCGGTCAAGCATAGGAATCAGTACCGAGACTGGTATCTTGGCCTGAATTGCAGGCTACATGTACCTTGTAATGTGTGCTTGTTTATTGCTGAGCCTACCATGTTCAGTGTGTTGAAGGAAAACAGATAAACACATATAGGATTCTTCTTGTGAAAGTGTGAAGATTCATTTCCTATGAAAGTAACCACCGACTCGCCGATGAATGAGGACAATGGCAAGCAACCTGGCAGTGTTGCAGGGCTCACTGCCGTTGCGGTCCCAAACACAAACCTGGCAGTTGTGCAGAAGCACAGCACCGTACATACACCGTACTGTCAGATGCCATACAACACCAGCACTCGGCGAGGCTTATGTGTCGCTTTTCTCAGTTTGGAGTGCTTTTGCAGACACTGGATATTTGTTGAAGCAGTCCTCAATAATCCTTGGCACAGTATATTTCATTTGCGACAACCAGGAAGGTTTAAAATCTATCCTTAATGCATTGTCCGTGAACGATCGATTCAATACAGTTTTGCATGGAACAGCGAGACCAAGTCTCAGTGTACGAGATTCCTGTCCGAAACTACAAAGTGCACAAGACTGGGGAATGTTTTATTTTATGACAAAACAAAACAAATCACGCACTTAAAATTGATGGATGGAAGAATCAACATTGCATACAAGAACTGTGCAAAAACGTTAAATTTTGAGCTGGCCTCTACTATGCTCGTGTGTGAAATATACACACTGTTGACAACCGTATCGCCCCCATGACGTTTTGGGGTCACCAGCATATCATAAATACATAATGAACATTTCTTAAATAGGCGAAACAGGGACTCGCAGAAGCCCACGTTTGAGACGTTTTTTTGGTCATAAATGGGAAAAGTGTTTCATTTCTTCATGTTAATTTTGAAAGATGGTCTTATCACCTATTGTTTAAAGGCTATAATTGGAGAAAGACTGTTTTCTTTTTCATACCTCTTTAAGAACGTAATTGTAGAAATCATTTTATCCCTTCATTCGAGTGAACTTAAGGAAATTCATGTCATAACATCAAACCCATAGATTGATGTTTGAAGTCAAATAAAGATATAGACATATTATAATGATAATTTCCAAACACAAAATAACAAATATCATAACATACATGTACCCCCCAAGAAACTACAATATGTTCTAGCCACAATGATAAGGACAATCGGCAGTCAAGTATGGATGATGATCATTGTCATATTAAATCCTTGGCTCAAAGACAAAGTACATGTACTAAGGGTTGTGTGCTATGAAAATGACATGCTTATCTTTTCTGAGATCCTAACTCTGCTGCTCCATTAACACAAGTACATGTAAGTTAGTGTTTTTAATTTCTCATTCATGTCAAAAGTGGAAATGATGTGAATAAATCATCTCTTAACCCTAACACTCCTCAATCCTTCACCTGTTGGAGGACTCAGGACTGTTAGGGTTAAAGAACCTGTAATTTAGCATACATGTAGAGCACATTAAAGCAAAGATTTGTCCCTGACATGTGAATTTGAGCCAGTGAGCAACAGGTCAGTAAATTTTATTTACCTGTTAATGAAGTTAATCACAAGGCGCAATAAGGTACGTGTACATGAATGTTAGCACTCAAAAGAGTATAGTAATTAAACTTCCTATAATCCATCAAGGAAACCAAGCCTTTCCCCATAAAACAATATTTCGATATGCAAAACTTTGATAGTTTTCTCACCAGACGTTCCACTTTGCGCAGTAGCAGGTTGAGCGAGTTCAGTCTAAAACTGACATCTTCCCAATCAGAGTTGATGACAACAAGAGGCTTATTCTCCACCCATGGCAAGAAGTAATACTTGCAGCCATCATACACTGCGTTGGTTGGCTGTGTTGTTGATGCCTGTGGTTCACAATTCTCATCCAATTTGTTTCCGTAGTTACCAATGCTGACCTCGAATTCCACAGGATCATCACTTTCACTGACCATAGTGGCATCAATGAAGCAGGCATACAGGATGTATTTGCGACGGCGGAGGTATTTCTGCACACGTAGGACATCTTGGTGGCTGAGCTCCTCAGCTTGCACTTCAGGATGTTCACCTAATTTGGTCTCCAAGCTCAGCAGCACACGACCACGATATGCCACACCTTCTCCCTGCAAGCAGGAACACGGGATTGGGATACATAACAATGCCTCATACCAACTCATTTATTTTAGTATTTCTGCTTCATTTCTGCTTTCTAAAGGATGTGATCTGCTTTGAGACCTTTTTCCACCAAATGTAGCCGTAGACCAGTGTATAGTAATGCTTGATCGTAAGCACCCAATGTTGAAAATTTGGTGATCTCCACTCCTCTGAGGTCCATTTTGTCAATAGATGATAGCATGAATGTTGTTTTGAGACTCCGTTAGAATTGAATTAGAAGAGTTTTAGAGGCCTTTCAATGTTTTCCATGCTCTTAAATTTCGAATTTTTTTTTCAAAAATGTTTTGACCCACCCACCCAACCCATTTTTGATAGGAAAAAAACATTTTTTCCATTCAGTATTATACCACGCATGGTGCAGCCATGCTGTATGCTGTGCCATGACCACACCTACAAATTCACATCTACAGCAGTCCTTGATATAATATTCTTCTGGATATAAAAGCTCTTTTTTTTTGCACATTTACACTTTTTTCCCATTGACTATGTGCATTTAACTTAATGCAGTTACACCCCTCTCATTAACAGCACTTTAAGGTCTAAATATCATGTCCCAGATAAAAACATGGGAAATATTCACCTGAATTTTGTATTACACAGCAGTGCATCAGCTAAAATGGGTTGCATTTATGAACCGGCTAATGCTTTGTAAGCCCGGCGATGATCCAACAGAAAGTACATGCACTGAGATTTCGACGTGAATATACGAAATTGAAAAGTACCTACATGTATGCATGAAGAGTATTCTAATTTTGTGAACTAACTCTCAAAAAGTATTTCTATTTTCTTGTTATCGTTCATGTTTTCAGCTTATCACATTTCTGAATGCATTATGTTGTCACGGGTGTGACTGATACCCCGCCATTCCATGTCATTTTTGCTGTCTCCAGCATTAGGAACCAGTTTAGCATTCATGCTTCTGTAACTGGGAACAAAGCTGAATAAGATCGTAGTTCACGTAGGTCAAAATTTTGATTTCTTTTTCTTTGAAAAGTACATTTCGTTTTTTAATAATTTACCTAGACACACCCACCATATCAAGAAAAAATAGACTGCAATTTCAAAACATTGAACATTTTGAGTGGCCTCTTACCTTTTTGAGCAAAAGGTTATTGTAGTCCACCCCTTTCAGACATGTCTCATATCAATAGTTCAGCACCATAATAAACATCAATGGGTCACATGACTGCCGGTTGGCAATCATGTAATAGCAAAACATGATTTTTCAGTTTGATCACAGCCAATTTACAAAGGCGACATCAGAACCCACGGCACTGCAAACACGCTGATACCACACAACACACTCTTAAATATTGTCCCTTCACAAGTAAGACCTTTAATTTTCTCCACATCCGAGTTGGTATCATCAATCCTAAATATATTTCCTTAAATTAAAGCAATTTTTATTATTTCCATGAGGCAAATTTTGATAACTTTTGTGGATCAGCAATATTCAGCAAAATATGTGCAATTTCAGGATCAATAGGCAGCATTTCAAATGGGCAAGCTGTGCACACATGAAGATTGAATATTCAGACTGAAATTGAAGTGATTACCTTGCCCATGTTCAAATCTTCATACTGGTCAGGAAGCTCCGAGAACTCTCTGGTTGATCCATAAAAGTTGACAAAACACGGACCAAAAGTGGGGAGGAAACCTGATTCAGTAAAAAGGAAAACCAATGTAAAACACTTAAATCATGTACTTGTATATTCATAAAACACTGATATTGCAATTTTTCCCTACAGGGATCTTTACACAAACTGCCAAATAGATAATGTAACCTGTCAGGGATGTATTATACAAATATTGACTGCTTTGATGAGTGATATAGTATTCTCCCAAAGTGATCCACGAAGCGTTCTTTTTTCCCCCAAGGTGAAATCAATATTTGTTTTATAACACCTCACCCAAAGACTCTGCACAATTTAAGCTAAAACGCAATAATAAAACAGCAAAGAGCAAAGCGTCAGTGTTCCATTTTGCAAATCATGTGTTAGCATGTGCGTACCATGTGACCCTGACTATTTGCATTTTCGTTCTCTTATCTATTCAATTTGTAGCTGCAATCCTGGACAAATCTCATTGTAACATGCCCCCCTCGTCCCCTGTCAATGCCGTTTCTCATTGGGTAAGTTGGGCAGAATCAGAGGGGGATCTTTTCACCGAGCTTCCCACAATGTGTTCCAACTATTTTGTCCAGGATTGTCTGCGTTTCTTTGTGGAAAGTGGGTATCATGAGTGTGGGTCTGTGTTACCCAGGAGGGCGGGGGGTTTTCCGCGTTTCTGTTTTGGGCACTTCCGTGTGATGCTGTAAGCATTAGATGGTTATGGAATGGAATAAATAATGACTATTATAGGCAAGGTGTGGTAGTATGCCCTGTCAAGAGCATAATACACCCCCACCAAAAAAAGTATATGTAAATACACATGTACACAGTTATTTAATATTTAGTGATACAAAAGCTATGGGTTATGATCACCCAACGGTACAGGATTCTTTCAGTGGAAGGGTCCATAGTAAATTTGCGCAGATGGGATTGCTGCTCGCAGGTATCAGCAACAAGAAGCAAGCTGGCCGTTGAAAATGGGATAAGTTGGGCGTATCGTGAATGGTGCACCATACAATTTCAGCACACATCTCTCTCAAGTGAAGTTTTTTATTTGGTCTGAAGGGCTCTATGGTTACATGAGGAATACACAATTCTGTCTGATCTCTTTTTACTTTCTAGTTGGGTTTCAGATGAAGCATTGCAATGGTGCACATGAAAAAAAAGGATGTGACTCTCCTTTTTTCGGGTGAGGCAGTGTACCGTTGCAGTTGTTATCGTGCACGCCCCTGCAGCATTTTTCAAGAGCGGGATGTACGCACTTGATGGTTCGATGGGTTTGAGAGTAACAGATAAAGGTTTATGCTATAAGCCGAGGTACATGCCTGTGCTATTCCTAGTTTCATTGCTACGGATATATATATACAATGTAGTTCTTTGATTGCTACAGCTACACATGTAGTTCTTTTTCAGAGCGAGGATATATGTGCATAGATGCGTGTGTCTGAAGTGGTGGTACAAAAATAGTAAATCTAGCAAGTGTCACATGACACACTTGCAGCCAATAAAGATACAGAATCTGTGGGTGAGGTGTTATAATGCTCAATATAGCAACACTATACCTAACATTATACATGTACATTTATGTGCACACTTTAGCACATGACTGGTTTACAAACAGATATGTTGAAAAGGTTTATAATATGTTTTAAGTCAACTACTATAAATAAAACTGCACATCTAAAGGTATCTGGTTTGACAGGATGCACCCTATCACTGGCATGGAAGAGATAGGCCAGTGAGAAAAATTTTACATGACACAAACAAGATTGTACATTTGAAATAGGCTGCACATGTTTGGCACAGTGTCCCAAATAGGCATGCACTTGTGTGCTTATGGTGTTTTTTAATCGAAGAGATTTTACCTCGCATGAAAACATACATGTACCAACTGTTGCTCCTGCATGAAACCTATATTTTACCAAGAGTATGACACCAGGTAATAAACTGAAGAGATATGTAAGGTGTCACAGTAACAAACATGTCACAGTGTTGTAGCCCTGTCCATCACAAGTCCTTTCACAAAACAAGTCATAAAGAGTAGGAAGGATGAAAAAGCAATGCATTTGCCACACTTCTAGTAGCTTGTGATTTGACTGGCAACTGGATAGTTCGTGAGGGACTTGTGATTTGACTGGCAACTGGATAGTTCGTGAGGGACTTGTGATTTGACTGGCAACTGGATAGTTCGTGAGGGACTTGTGATTTGACTGGCAACTGGATAGTTCGTGAGGGACTTGTGATTTGACTGGCAACTGGATAGTTCGTGAGGGACTTGTGATTTGACTTGCAACTGGATAATTTGTAAGGGGCTTGTGATTTGACTGGCAACTGGATAATTTGTAAGGGGCTTGTGATTTGACTGGCAACTGGATAATTTGTAAGGGGCTTGTGATTTGACTGGCAACTGGATAATTTGTAAGGGGCTTGTGATTTGACTGGCAACTGGATAATTTGTAAGGGGCTTGTAATGTGACTGGCAACTGGATAATTTGTAAGGGGCTTGTGATGAAATGACTACAACACTGGTACACTAAAAGAAATGCATCACACTGCAAGTCAAACTCCTTCAAATGCGTCAAATAATTTCATCTAAAGCCACTGGCCAATCTTTGATTTACCAAAGGGAAGAGGGAAGAGAATGCCCAACATTAACAGGTGAAACCTGAATACATAAGCAGGCTATGCATTTTGTTTATTCATCTAAGAGACATTTCTGTCTTGAAAGTTATTTGGGAGAAGACACAGGAAAGAAAGTATCCCCTCTTCCGTAAAATAACCAAAACATGAACACACACACAAAAAGAATTGAAAACAAATGGGGGACCAAGCAGGGGGTGTCAAACTCTGAATCTGCTGCTGTAAACAATTAACTCAAAACAATGCTGCTCAGGGTCTCAACAAAACGTAAAAAACAAAAATACAGTCAAACTGCAGATAAATTCTGCTCGAATTGACTGCATAATTACACGTAAAGAAAGAGAAAGCAATCTAAAAATCCTCACCTTTCAGAGCTTCACAGTCATTCATAACACAAAAATAAAGACTTTTAAATGCCAGCTCATTACACAGAAACTTCAAACTCATATACACTGTGAACACTGTTACTAACTTGACACAATACCACTTCTTCATGTTTCTTTAGAACTATTTTCAGCTCATTAAATTTCTAAACAATTATACACCAATCCTTAAATGGATCCTCCATTTAGGGCCATAAAAAGCCCAGTTACACGTACACTGTACATGTATGTACATCCATCACAGCTACACTATGAACATCTAACAAAAGAAACACAGTATCCATTGTTATTGCACTTTTTTTTACACATGGTTGCAAAGAGAAATAAAGCAAGGGATCATGAATGCAGGTTGACAGGACATTTTTAGTCAAACTGCTGACATCACTGACTAAAAGGGATAAGCTTTTACAGTGATGCACATGAACATGTAGACACATCTTTGAATTGAAACTTGTGTTTGAATGGTACAAACTTTAACCTGAAGTTTGCATAAGCATACTATTTACCAATTACCCGGAATGTATGCAACTAAAAGTAAAATTGTTTAAGGACTTGTCAGACCATCTAGAACAGTTCAAGAGGTTTGTCAGCAGTTTGGCAGGAAAAAGTATGCTACGGGAAATACAGGAAAGGGTATTTATTTAGTTGCATCATTAGGGTAAAAGCTTTCATACATAAAGTTTCAATAAGGATCAGCCTAAAAGAACAGCTAAACGTTGTACATGTAGTCCAGAGTAAGCAATAAGATCCAGGGCTGGGGAATTGACAACAGAGTACTACCAAGTAGGTTTTTTTTCACTACATTCCATGTACATGTACCATACAACGTATGTGATCCACAACAAAAATAGTTGAGGTTCTATCTTCCTGTAGATAATTTCTTACCGCACACATAATGTACACGTTCTTCAGGTACAGTAAGTCAAGTGGTGTGCCAGACATGACACAATCCCTAGGCTTCTAACAGCATCTTGTACAACGTTTAACCTGCCTTTTGTAATCTAATCAGGTTCTTGACACTTTCTCGTATAAAAATATTTCCAAATAACATTACAACAAAGTGCCCTATAGACCTACTGTATGCCATTCCAGTCAAACCGTATTTCAGATTTTTCGGTCAAATGGTGATCCGTGTTAACTTAAGGCATTTTAATCAAGTGTATTTCTGACTTTTTATTCAGTTAATCAAGTACAAATGCCTGCTAAGCTTTTTTATATTTTTCCTGGCATGCCATTTGAAGCAAAATACACGTAAATGTTCACAAAAGAGATGGACTTGAAGATAACAGAGCTTCTACTCATAGCAGCTGTTCCCATCCAAACATCTTCATAAAACACCGAGGCATAAAACTGACCAAGAAAATTTCATGACTGCTACTAGAGCAGCAACTTTACAATTGTAAGCTGATAAAATCCTGAATAGCTATTTGATGGAACTTTACATGGGACAAATGTATTAAAGCAACAGATTATGAGTTTAAAGCCCACTAAAGAAACCTTGTGCTTATTCTTCCCTGCGAAACCACTGAGCATTATAAATAACTTGCATTTGGTAAACACAAGTAAATATCTAAGTACATGTAGATATGTCAATGATGCAAAATCCCATCACCAGTCTCTGACTGCTGTAACTTCAGCTGATTCATCCAACTGAGCCCAACAAGCTCAACTGATAGGTGGAATATTTCCACTAGCAGACAGGGGCACCCATAAGCTTATGAATTTTGTTCCCACAAGCTCCTATATACCGGTAGCACAAAACACTCATATACAGTGTTTAGCCCTAACCCTGGAAGTTCAGTGTAAATAATATTTAGTCTTATTATTTTTGGCATGCTTAACAGAGGGAAAAATCAAATATTCGATTTAACTACATCCTGTAGATTTTTCTTATTAAAAAAAATTATTTCCAAGGATGGATTTGCACTTGGGAGATGTTAATTTTTTGTTTTGTTTTTGTTTTGGCCCTGCCCGGCATGTATCATAACACTGCATACTCAGTGTTTGCCCCAAAGGCTTGTGGAAACAACCACAAGTGAACATATACTTGGGTGGGACTCGAACCCACGACTTCCTGCTTACTAGTGTAGATGTCCTCCTTACTAGTGCAGACATTACTGAGTGTTATCAGTGTATCATACATGTTGGGCAGGGCAAAAAAAAAAAACGTTAAAACAAGTGTTTATTGTAGCAGCCAGCAAAGCAGCAGAGGGATGACAGGCCACTGACTAACATGGGTTAAAATGTTTACAATAGTATATTGCAAAGCAAAGGTTAGAGAGGATCCAATGGGAATATTTAAAGCTTAACCAATCCACAAAGACACATGCAAACAAAAACTCAACTTTATGTTCCTTAATGTGTGAATATTGATATCCCCTAGGTTTGGTATCAGCAATTCAACCAGTCTGCAAGATTACATGTATCTTGACTTCATATGAGGGTTCCTGTTGTGTATGTAGACACAACACAAAATATGCTGTGTTTCTGACATCTTAAACCTACACTGCATCCTGGGAACCATTTCACAACACTTGTACTAAACATGGTATCTTGAAGCTTACATGTAATGTTTAGTTAATAATAAATTCACAAATTTCCCTATGAATACGTTATTTTTCGGGCAAAATGAAAATGATGTACAGGTAAAGCCAGAAATTAGGGGTTCAAAAGTGTGACTTTTTGTGTCCCTGTTACATCTGATAATTGTAATTTGACATGAAAATATCACCACATTTGATTTCAAACTATTACTTTTTGTTTGGCAAGTAATTTGCATTAATTTCATCACTCTTGATAATTAGAAAATGTGTTCTGAACATACAAAATCATACGTCAGATGTAACAGGGACAAACAAAAACTGGACCTCTAATTTCTGGAATTCCCCGTACACATGTGTCAACAAACTGACTGGAAATAAACTCATACATGTAATTAGCATCGGATGCAGATACCACATCTACAATCCACCCAAACAAAATGGGTCACAAGTCACCTAAGCCAGTTTTGAGCTTTGCCTTTAAAAGGATCTTGCTTGATATCCCGTTAATAGGAACCCCTAACACATTCACCCATGTAACACCATTTTCATCAGGATGCCAAATAAGATGATGTGCCAAAGCAAAGAGCTCAGTTGGGTCTATAAGAAAAGGCCTTTAAGACTCATTTTGTGGGATCAAGTCACTTTTTTATAGCAGAAGCCATACAGCTCGCTTCAAAAAGGTACTTCATGAGTGATGGTGACCTCAAGATATGCAAAACGTCAACTATGCTTTACTTCTTATTTCAGTTCTGAGCACAGTGAAATGGTTCATACGAGGCACAACAGTGACAGGTTACACATCATCGGTTGAGTTATGGTCAAATGTCATAAAACTCAAACCCAGCACACTCTTTATCCATGCTGTTAATGCTACAGTATGTTGACTTTTCAAGTTTTACAAGGCAGCACATTTGTTATTAAAGACAGGTGAAATTGAAATCAAAAATTTTTAACAGAATTTTTTGGAACAGGAACCCTCCAGATTGTACAGACTGTGCGGTATAGAAATTGGTACCTGGTGTACTGCGTCCTTCCTCTGCAACTTCTTCCTCTTGAAGGTGATATCATCAAGAATAATGCAAGGTAAAATTCTGTGATTTTTCATGTATCATACAGAACACAAATATGCAAACATGTACACGTAAATTATATTACTTGTATTCTCAAGCTGTTCACTCACCAAAAAAGTAAACTCCAATACCAAGTAAGAACAGTTGAATCAAGGGAAAGGATTTTTAAAAATGCAGCACTGGATGTTTGACTTATAACCAAGGGGTAGGGGTTACATTTTAAACTTTTGATCTAAAGTTTCATATACAGTTTTCCATCGTATTTTGCTCTGCCCAGTTGGACCATCAACATGAACAATTACAAAAATCACATTTTCAAGATGTCTCACTCTTAAGCAGAATCTGAACATTACAGTGTTTAGATACCAACAAACATTCCAATGCGAACTTTGTCCGTTCTAATTGCAAATACACATACCCACTGCTTTAGAAAAATGCATGTTCCTGAATGGGAACATTGATGTATACGTGTGCACATTACTTAGGTAACAGCATGTTACTTATAGAAATACAGCTAGTTTTTACATGGAACATGCAGTGTTCCGTACAAAAAATATACTCCAGTTAGAACAAAAGTGTTCCACTCCTGATTTTTGAGATGTTCCCTTTCTTAAACAAGTCTATTCTTTGCACAAAAGTAAAAATGTTGACAGCCAATTATTCATTATTTTACAACCTTGCATGAGGAGTTAGCTAATGACTCTCTCTGAATGGACAGCTAGCCAAGAACTGCAACTGGGCCAGCAATAACGTACAAGCCAGGCATGAACTGCATGTTCAAAGGTTTCTGGTATAGTAACATGGCTAAAATTAAGAGCCAGTGACTATAGCAACAGTGCATAGGAAACAAATGGGTGAGTGGTAGCCATCAGACTGACTCAAAGACCAGAATCGTTGCAATTACGGGCTAATTATTGTGACCTGTAAAATCAAAATGGTTCTGGCCACATTGATAAAAGACAAAGAGCAGTGGGGTGTCACTCATAAAGAAGGTGCTGCAAGCAACTCCCTTTGACTGTTTTGGTAGTTGTTTTTTCATATTGGCTGAACAAAAATGTTGAGTGAAACAGAGGTACATGTACATTTAAAAATAATGGGGATGTTGCGCAGCAACGGAATGGATACAAGCCAAGCCAAGTCAACACACAAGACCCAAGATCCACCCTGGCCAAAGGGTCACCTATACCCAAAGACAACTTGTTAGGGCAAATCTGCTCCAAGCAGAACAAAAGAGGGCTTTTTTTTGGTAATCACCACATAGGCGCACCATGAAGAGCGCATACGTGTTTGACGCAAAGCACGCTGAGTATGAGTAACTAATTTAATCCGGTATGTGTGGTCTTTGAGTACATGTACATGTAGAACGCATGCAAGAACCTGCTTGTAACCACATGTCTCTCTTTTCGCCGATTGCGGGTGCACTTCAGCCCAGGGGGGATAATTCCATCACCCTCCCCTACCTAGGCAGTACATCCCAGCACATCCTCCACAAGCACGGTATTCGAGAGTACCATATAGCACCCATAATAATATAGAACCTGCTGACCTCCCACAAGGCTCAGCCAAATCTATAGCACAGGCCAGGAATGTACAAGTTTCCCTGCCAATCAGAGTCGTAGTCGAGACCACTTAAGACCTTTACAAGACCTCTAGTCTGAATTCAAGCCACAAACTACCAGTATTCAAATGAACTGCAACAAAAGCATTCCTTTGTCATTGTTCACCCTGTTACTTGTGACTGTCTGGTCTTGTGATGGTCTCGACAGCAACACTGCTGCCAATGCAGCATCGGCGAGACTGGCACGGATCTTCCTACCAGACTCAAGGAACACAGAGCCTATGGCAGGAAAGGAGAAGTCGACAAGTCTGCCATAATCAGACACTCCCACACCCAACACCATCAGAAGCCAAGCCAAATTCATCACCAGCATTGCACATTGGTACTCTTCCCTCATCAGATAAGCCATCAAAATCCTCAAATGCAATTCACTTCTCACAACAGTATACAACGTATCATGTTTTATTTCTGTTGGACACTCGATGTTAGTTTCCTGAGGTATTGGAAATTAACATTGACCGTCCAACCGAAATAAACCATGTTATATTTGTTTCACTATACCTCATACATTTTTATTTAATAACCTCTGAAAAAACGTCATCATGAAAGAAAAGTCCAATCCTTTTACAATACAGTAATTTTTGAGCACTTCCACCACATTTTGGACAACCTTCTTAGAGGAGGAGGCATCCTTATTGTCCACAATACACCGTATTTTCTAGTTTGGCATTGCTACGTTGAAAAAATGGTGAGTGTCTTTAATGTGTGCCACCTGTGGCTAGGCTGGCACCACCATGAGTTCACAGTACACCAGGGTGACAGTTCCTTGATTTTCTGCTCCTGCGCATACATTTTTCTGGGGCAACGGTTAAAAATGTATGTGTGTTTACTTCTTGCATGAACGATCGTGAGTGCACTTGGCAAACAGCAAAAATAGCAGCCGGCGAGTGAATGCACTAGTGAGAGTTCCACAATCCATCATGAATATATATGAGATACAGTAATGTTGCTTGACTACCTTGGTAAAGGAGGACACTTATATTCGAGGGATGTTTGCTGAAAATATGTTTCAATAGTGAACAGAAAAACATGTTTATGGTGCCGTCAGGAACCTAACTAATTCCCCTTTCCAAAACAAACATTTTTAGCTGACCAACCCTAACTTGCTCTATCCATGTGACCTTGGTTTGGCCTTCACTCAAAGAGGTTACAAACACTTTTGCTGAACAATAACATTAATTCTTAAGTCTTAAACTAAATAAAATCAAGCTACATCTACAAATCTCTCACAATGTATTAAACTGTACTGTTCAAAGAATACTAACATCTTAAAAAAAAATTAAGGGCAATTTTTTAGAATTTGTTTTACCAAAAAAGGTTCACTGTTGACATATTAGACGAAATCCCATTCATTGTCATTCTGATGTGTAACTTGTTGAATCCATGGCATCTGGCCTTTCTGTTCTCAAAGTAACTGAATTCTCAACTGAAAGCGACTTTAAGTACAACGTACATCATTTCTGTCCATCAAACCTTCACAACATTATCAACGTTTTGTACTGCACAAGTAATATCTCGTTATTTCTAGCTCATGAAAGACTTGAAATAAATTCTGGTCATCTTACAGGTAAATTTTGCAGATAATGTGACATGAAATATTTTGGTCAACCACAAAAGACAGTGCAAATATAATCATGCAGGAGCACATTTTGGTCAAACAATAATGCATGCTAGTGCTATCGAGGCCGTTCTTACCAAACTGCAAATAACTTGTGAGAAATGCAAAACACTCATTATTCTTTTCATTGATGAAGAAATTTCTGAACTTGTAAGTAATGCTGGTGTTTCTCTCATATGAACTTAAAAACTTGAATATGGTGTTACCCACTTGTCGCCGGATAATGTGTAAACACAAAGTTTTCCTTATTTGTTCTGTGGAGGACATGTACATGTACACTCGTTCAGTAATTATTTTTTCATATCTGTGGTTGATGTATGAATGTGCTTGGTCTGGTCAAAATGCGGAAGATGATCTTACATCTGGATGCTACTCCTAAGTGGGCAGTGGTTGCTGCATATTGCCACTGTGCTGGCCAGGTGTATGTGCCAGTTGATGTGATTAATTACACACTTGCTGCCGGAAGATGGTTAACCGTTACGGGCACATAGGCTTTATACATGAAGCCAGGGAGCCCCAAACCAGACAAAAGAGCAGGGACTTATCACAAAAGACCGTACTCGGAACAAAAGACCAAGCTGCTGGGAATTGCTAACGTTATTTCAGTTGTCAATAGCGGAGGAAATCCGTCATTGTTTTGAAAGATTATACCACTGTTTGTGGCATTCAGCACTAACAGATTACCATAGGGGACAAAGCACTCCAGTGATGAGCGATAGAATACCACTGCACGCTAATCTGGCCCCTATTGAAAAGATGCCCACCACTCACTGTGCCAATTTCGGGAACAAAAGAAACTTGTGTAACACTGCACAATCTGGGCTCTTTTTACCAAGCAGCAGGCCTGGCTGAAATACTCAGGCATCAACAGATGCTGTTAGAGTAGCCATCAGACAGTCATTTTTGTGTGTGTAAACATCCAGTAAATGTATTTATGATTTTTTTAAAGAATTTTGAAAACAGAAAATCTTGAAATCCCTTGGGTTTACATCACGCAACTTCGATTTCAACCCAGCAGCAATTGGTTAATAAACAAAAGCAAAAGTGTTAGCCATATTTTGCTGCCCATTTTCAGAATCTGAAGAAGCTTCTTCACCTGACACAAGCTCAACTGAAAGTGACATGGGTTCCTCTTGCCGAGAGGAAACAGCACAAAACTTCTGGACCGGCTTCTGATAATGTGACACTGAAACATCGCAATTTTCCAGCAACATTGAAGTTCACGCAGCCAACTTGAAAAGTGACAGCTCGCTGCCAGACATTTTCCTGAAGTTTTACCAGATGGACACATCCATGACATCAACAATGACATGAACCAGCATGCTGACAGTAACAGTAAATAAAGGGAGCCATCAAAGAGAATGGTTTTTGACAAGGTAAATGCTGTCATAGCCCTCATCATCTTGATGGGTATCACACCTAAACCAGACATCAGATCCTATTGGAGACAGGATCCAATTCCTGAGGTATCACTCTTTGCTAGTGCAAGCCCAAAGGACAGACTTCTCCAGTTACTGGTGTATCTTCACTTCAACAGCGACACCAGTGATGATGGCATTGACCGACTGTACAGACTTTCACCAGTCACTGAAACATTGACAAAGATCTTAAGGACAGTAAAGCTGCCTGCACAAGACATCACGACCGATGATTCGTTGTGGAATTTCCATGGTTGCCTCAAATTCAAACAATTTAACCCAACCAAACGAGCCCAATTTGGCATCAAGTTTACAAGACCTGTCAGAGAGGTGGTAATGTGGCTGGCTACACATGGAACCTGAGAATCTAAACTGGAGAGGACTAGGGTACAACATCTGGTTTAGCACCCAAATACTTTTTTTCAGCTTCGGGACCGACAGGCAAATGCCTGCAGTACTGAGTCAAAAACAGATGCCACCTGACTTGAAAAATGTCAAACTGAGGCATGGAGAACAAGCATTTCGCTCCAGTTTCAGTGGTCTTCTAGCTCTCATGTGGAGGGACAACATGGAGGTATAAAGATGCTGACTATGAAGCACTAGGTGACTATGGAGGAGTCCAGCAGAAAAGGCAAAGAAGGCAAGGCCATCCTGAAGCCTGCTTGTGTACTTGACTAAAAACCAAGTGAGGGGCAGAATTGATTTGTCTGGTCAACTTCATCCAGCCACCGCTGTGTGCGTAAGACCATCAAACGGTATAAGAAGTTATTCTTCTACATGTATTTGGTAGGCCTTTGCCTGGTGAACTCCTTCATTGTCTACCAACTACTTGGATACATCAAGGTTCCCGTGTGTACAGCCTTGTTTCAAGACATATCACACCAAACACAATTTTTGAAAGCGTAAATTTAGTTATATTTGTATAAATCCCAAAATGCAATACAAGTTTGAACTTTTGGTTACTGAAGAATTTGAAATCAAGACATTCAGTCACTTATAAATGTATAACACATTATTCCCCGTTATAATTGTTTAAGTCCTAACCGTAAAAAAGTGCTTGAACTTTTGCCAACTAGAATTTCAGAGCAAAAACTCCTCATTCATAATCACGTAAAGCATTATTTGATGTCATAATTATGTAAGTCCCGATTGTCAAAATAAGCGGGATGTTCTGCTATCTGCAAAATTTCAGAGCCAAAAATCTATCACTCATAAATGTGCATGTACATGTACAGTGTATCGTATTATTTGAGGTTATAATTGTACAAGTCTCAATCTTCAAAATAAGCAGGATGTTTTGCTAACTGCAGAATTTCAGAGCAAAAATTACAATACTTTTGATGCCATCTTCTTTGCACGGTAAATTGAGAAAAATACATCAGTTCCGTTGTTACCAATTTTGTATTTGAGTCCATCACAAGTCCATCACAAGTCACTAAGTCTTAAATCAATTCCCAAGCTATTCAAATGAACTGTGACAAAAGTAGTCTGTTATCGTTGTTCACCCTCATGCCTTAGATTGGCCTCAGAAAGGACTTGTGACTGGACTTGTGATGGAATCAAATACAACACTGGTTGTTACAGATAAAAAGGAAAAGGTAGTATTCATTTCATAAGCTGGAAGAAAAGAACCATTTTTATTTTGCCTTGTAATTGCCTTATTTTTATCATGAAGAAAAAAAGAAAAGGGAAAACTTTTATTTCATGAGCTAGAAAAAAAGAGAACTATTTTTACTTTCCTTTGTCTTATTTTTGCCTCATTTTCATCATGTACAAAAAACCCCAAAATGAACACTTTCATTTCAATAAAGAAGAAACAGGAACTTTTTACTTTGCCTTTAAACTGCCTACTTTCATCATAAGAACGAGAGCAAGAAATACTGCCATTAATTAAATGAAAATTCCCCCCTCCCTCTATCCAAAATAATCCAGTAATGCTTTTCTTCCGTAATTAGGACTGAACTGGTCTGGGAGCCAACACCACATTTAGAAGAACTAAGTGATAACAGACCTTCCTTGTTTGGGTAAACTGATTTGCTGGGGAGTGGAACCACACAACAGAGATAAGGTTACACAACCCAACTGGCAACTCCTTTGTATCGAAACAATTGGCAAAAAACATACATGACCAAGGGTGACACCTATGCTTTAACCCTCAAGGAACCAGGTTATTTTGACCCATCTCACAGCCAGGGGCCCCCAAGAATTCGGCTATACCATGTCCAATTTTTTTTAGAACTTGGCATACATATACACAAATTACAAATGTGAAGTTTAAACTCAATCAGAAATACGTGTTCATGTACGGTTTTGTTGTAATGGTCATTTGAAGTTCATGGCTACGTAAGTGCCAGTACGCATGCATTGAGCACCGTAGGGGAAAACATTTTTGTCTGACCCCTCTTGGAAAAATGAGCGCTGCGCCAGAACCGTATGTTCGACTTTTGCAAAAATGGTGTCAAAATGGCTGCAAAGAGTGGCTCTTCAAGGATTCAAAAAAAATGCACTGCAGGGATATTGCAAAAAAGTTGGCGATTGCCCCCCTCCGGGCTCTTTAAGGGTTAAACCTTTTGTACGTGAACCAGTTGGTGTCTGGACACATACTTCAATTTTTACCAGGGCCAGTTGAAAAATGGCCGAACAGAAGAATGCAGGGAGAAAGGAGTGAAAATACTGATGCCTCAAACTCAGGAGTTGTGTGTCCCTACACATTTTATGGGCGCCAAAAATAAATTGCAAGGTTGTAGAATATAACAAGGAAACCCCAAACCAGCAATTTTTATTCAGGGAAGAAAACCCAACGACAAAATAGTAATTTGTATCTACATGACTCTCCATGCAAGGTTGTTGTCACATATTATTGTAGTTGTATAAGACACCAACGAACAGCTGCTGAACATTAACTGATTCAGAAGAGTGACATGTACGAAAAGAGGAAAATTCAAGCATTGTGTGAAACAAATACCGCGCATTTCACATTCATGCAATAAAAAAAGCTTCCTCGGCTTTCCTTCCTGGAATAGAACATTCAATCTGTAACCTCCCAAAATTTTTCTCACCAATGAACTATTTATGATTTTTATAATGCACAATTAATTTCAGCAATTTCAAAGATGCTGGACCAGCATGAAAACAGTGTGTGCATGAGCCACTTACCCTCCTCTCCAGGTGATGAGACTGATGAGATATCAACAAAAGCTGTTCCAATGTAGTCATCATTGGACACACGATCCCTATACATGTACATCAACAAGTTAACATATTAAACAAATGCCACAAAACTGAGAGAGTATCGTGTATCTTATATGCTGATTTGGTTGTTTGGCTTTTTCGGGATAAAAGCTACTAAGCTACTGTTTAGCAGTGATATTTATTTGAAACACTGCCTACTTGTTACACTTGGAGAACTTAAAATTGACGTAATTTATGTCAGAGTACAGCCTTGACGGGGATCTTCAATGAGGTCCATGAAAACTACATAAATTTACCAATACAAAATTTCAAACTAAACTTCACCACAAACACACAAAAAAATCAGAAACAATCAGGAAATCCTGTCTGGTGCACTCACTTTATGGTATTTATGATTATTTCTCCTTTCTAAAAGAATGCTACAGGACAACTTCGGGTCACTGCATTCTGTAATGTATAATTCAAGTCTTCAACATACAGTAACAACAGCACACGTCCCAGAACTATTCATTTGTCTTTGCATGACTGAGTTTTCACATGAAGCTGCAACTTTTAAGGTCCTAAGCGACCAGTGACAATCCGCATTGACATGTACCACCACACACAGTAACCTTCAAGACTGCTCCTGAAGATTGACAGGATAGGGCAGTGTACTAGATTTCTTCAGAAATTTAAACAAAAAAGATGGTACTTCCTGATTATTAAATTCAATTGAATTTGTTAATCTACAGGCTCTGTTGCTAAAGAATTTCAGTGAAATGCATCATTCTGCAAAAAATATATTTAATACTGCTTCTTTGCATTTACACATGTGTAAGGCAGGCTCTTAAAAATGAGCCTTTTTTAATAATGAATTTAGGGGATTCTTATATCCTGAAGTGAACAACATTACATTAATCCACAATTAATTCATAATGAAATGAAGGGAGTCATGACTGATATTCGGAACACTGATGGCTGTGATCATCTTTCATCTTGATTAAAGTTGAATAATCAATGTCTTGAATGTCAACACTTATGTCAGACATGACTAGCCTGTAAATCCTAACCATTTATTTCAAAGAAAGGGTCATGTTTGCTAAATGCATACATGTAAACAGGATCAATGTACATGTAGATGTATGTGGAGAAAGATTATGGTCAACTGCTATGCAGCAGCCAAATGATGATGATGATGATTATGATGCACCCTTTTTTCAATGTTAGTTTTATTCATGCTCATAATGGTAAGATTTTTGTGTTTTATATTTTTCTGGAAAAAGTAATGGTGAATTGAAATGCTCAAGTTGTCTAATAAATTTTTACGTCAATCGCAAATGAATTGTAAATTTAGAAATGTTGTATTTTTAATAGGTTTTAGAGATGTAACCACTAGGCAATCTGACCTCTGGGTTACAACCAAGAGGAAATAAACCAATAATAACATTTGCATTGGTAGCCAACCAAATGTCAATAAAATGTACATGTATGGAGTATGCTTAATTATCCCTAAATGATAATATTTATAAATTTGAAGATGCAAATTTGTGTTTAAATGACCAAACTCACCATTTTTTAATTTTGAAAATGGTTCATCTTTCGAAGAATATTCCATAATCTATTAAATAACTATTCCCTTCTGTGTTAGGGGCCAGGGGTTTTGTATGCCATCTGGAGTAAATTGGCTTTGCCTTAACACAGTGGACTCCTTCTCAGCTGACAATAATTGCATAATGTTCTTGCTTACATGGAGCTATGTGTACATGAACATGTACTTACCAATCTCTCATTTGCAACTTCAGTTTCTCGCACATTGATGGAAACTGTAATTAAAAAAAAGCAAAGCTTTTTTAATAAGTGCATCGGTGTTGTACTTGAGTCCATCATAAGTCCTTTCACAAGTCTAGTCACAAGTCTAGTCACAAGTCTAGTCACAAGTCTAGTCACTAGTCCTTTCACAAGTAACAGAGTGAACAACAACAAAAGAATGCTTTTGTCACAGCTCATTTGAATAGCTATACATGATTTGTGATAGAGGTGTGATGGACTTACAGGGGCTTTAGTACAGGGACACTGTATACGTACACTTGATCTTAAGAACTTGACATTCAGTTTAAAGATCATGCTACAAAGAGTTGGTCATGTGTCCAAGTAATTCAAACAAAATTAGACAATATGTCTAAAAAATTGATTTAAGCAAATTACAAAAAATTTGTACAGGTTAAACCCTAAAAGTTCACAATCTTCTGATTTAAAATCAATGAATGTACATTTACATGGATTTATTAGAAAGCATGAAAAATGTGTTCACTCAAATAATCAAGAGGAAAGCTGGTCCAAAAACTCGACCCGATCCAGCATTCAATAAAAGAAGTTTTCATACTAAAAAAACATACTTTATCATGGTGTAATGCATTGCAATTTCCAAAAATTTCAAGCCACCTAGGCAAACATGCAACAAAAGTTCACAAATTACATGTTCAATTTCATGCTACAGTTTTTACCCGGATTGGTACTCTGAGCTCCTGGTTCCAATCTGGATGATCATTGGTGTACTTCACATCAGTCTTGACCTGGGATGGTGCATATCATAAAGAATATATACAACATCATCACATACAGTGATTAGCATGGCATTCTCAAACTAGTCTTTAAAATACATTAAGTTAACTGAAATAATCCATGAAAACCAGAATACACATTAAATTACTTGTCAATTTTCTACTTACTTTTGAAATTGCAAATGTATGAGGAAATAAAATTTGAAAGAAAAATTAGAAAATTACAAGGCACGTCTGCATAAAGCCAAATGATTGTCTATCATTTCTATGGAGTCTTATTAGCATTTTGGCGATTTTCCTAATTACAATTTTGTTTTATCATTGTTTGAAATATAAGACCAATTAAAATGTTACATACATGTACATGTTTATATGTACATGTAACCTGTGAAACAATTTGAATCCCCCAGATTAAAAACACTGTTGCTATACCTCGTGATTCGGGGCAGGCTGTTGCATAGTGACCACCATCTGGAATGGGCTGGTTCCTTTGTGCCCTTCATATCCACTGAGAATAGTGTATTGAACAGTGTGTCTCTTAGGTAAGTACATGTAAGCAAAAGCTTGCCTGAATCATGAGGTATGGTAAGTTTTTTTTAGAATAGAGAATTCAAACTGTTACATTCACATGAATTTAAAGAACTCAGTGTACCAGGTTTTATTCAACTTTAACTCACAAAAGGATAATTTCAGAAATGGTATTTTTGTTTTCCAAATTTAGTTAGCCTTTGTATTATTGGTTGAGGAACAGGGAAAGGCAACTCCTATACATTAACCCTAGTGATCCCTTACCAAGTCAAAAGTGATGTGTCATTTCTAAAACACCGATGCCACATGTACATGGACACCATATCAAATTTCTCTTCAAATCCTTGTGTTACATGTATATGTCATAATTTCTATGATGTTTGTATTGTTTGCTTTATTGCCAAAGACAATGATTAAATGATATTCGTCAAATGTTTCATGAATTCAAATAAATACAATTACAAAGAACCATTCAGTGGCACATACTGTACATGCTCTGGCTTATAAAAAAGAGTTTGAAAAAGTTTGAATTTGAAATACAAAATATGCTAAGTTTATTTTTAGGAACGGTTTAGTCCTTTAAGTTAAGCTTAAATGGAATTTCACCAAGGTCACCTTCATGGGTTAATAAGGCCTTGGCCTTGCTTTACGAGAAGTCCACTTAAAACAAGTTACCCAAAAAATGGAAATGAGTTACATATCATCAAATAACATATAGTAACCCCCCACCACAGACATGATGGGTCCACTAGAGATTACCCAAGTAACATTTCTACCACATGCATATTTCCCTATCACTGTCAGACCATTTGCTAAAGTTTGATCAACTGTATTGTACCTTCTATCTACCACAATGTAAAGAGGAATCATGCCTATGATCTCCCTTCTTTTTCATTAGCACTCCTGCATCACAATGATAGGGGGAGATGGGTGGGAGTGCTACTCTGATACCTGTAACTATTCTCTAGTTGACCGCTTTTTGGGGGTCTACAGCATTCTTCTTATCCAAATAGCATCCAACTACATGTACATGTATCTTCTGAAAGTTTAAGATGCAGTACTAAAGTTCCCGCTTTAAAAATATTGTTGTTCTGGCCCACAATAAGGTCAGAGGTATTTTATTATGGAAGTATGGAGGTATGGTACTCCTGGCCCCATTGGGATGTACTGGAGCCTCATGATTAGACAGCTCTTTCATGGAAACTAAGTCAATTGTTAAGGGAGAAGGTGGATGTTCCCCTATTTCACTTGGTTGGGTATATATTGACATATCGTGAAATTCTAAAATCTAATTTGATCTTGTAAAGTAGGGAACTCCCATTTGAGCATGCTGCTTTTTTTTGTTTCAACATACATGATTATTTTGTTGAGTCCAGTATGGTTTAAACACAACCGCTTTTGGTTGGTGAAACACTCTGACCGTAACTTTCTAAGGAATTTTGACTTTGGGGAAACAGTTTAGAAAAAAGGGTTGAAATTAAAGTTGCTTGTGGATGGTGGTTGGAGAAGGAAATTTACTGCTTGTACATGTATGTATAAACCTTGGGACTTGAGTAAGTTAATTTTGGTAGTTCGTATTCCCAACAATATTACTGGTGGTTATGAAACATTTAACTCCTTATTAAATGGATTAGTGCATGTTGATAAAAAAATAAGGAATGTAAACCATAAATTCAAAACGTATGCTGTAGCAGGGCCGCATATTTTATGCCTTAAATGTAAATGAATCCAGTATATGCATATAAATGTACATTTACTTCTACTCTATATGATGCTGGGTCACTTTTAATTTACAGATGGTTCCATCATAATGTTGACTGTCGTTTATTTGTGTGGGTGTTTTGGGGGTTTCTTAAGGTTTTTTTTGCTTAACCCTCCTATGCAAATGTCATCTGGTACAATATTTTGAGCAGTCCTTTTCGCCTGTCAAGTGTCTGGTCTAACCTTCAGTGTTTAACTACCAATTTGTATGATTTTTATGGTGCCTTCCCACTGGCCTGCTTTCTGTTGATAAATCTTTCCCAGTCAGGTGGTTAGGGTTGGGTAGTTTGTGCATGGTGGCCAGCTAACAAAATATATGCCAGGTTGGGCCAAATTGGATTTGACCGTCCTTTGACTGCACCAACATTAAAGGGGTTAAGGTAACTTGGATTAATCTGAATTAATAATTGAATGTACATGTGATTGTTCTAATTTTTTATTCTAATTAAACCAGCAGTCTGTTTTCGTAAATTGGTGGTTTTTGAAATTTCTTTACTCTGCATCCCTGTTTCCTTAATATTTTGGGTTATCCACCACCCCTCTCTGTGGTAAAAGTTAATCACTCGGTAACATTACCTTCTTTCCAGCGAAGGACGCAATCAAGTATGGGTCCACAAGCTCCTTTTTGCCACTTCCAGATCCTAGTATGTTCTTGATACCCTCAAACAATCCAGCATCCACTTATTAATAAACACACATAAAAGATCACGATTACATTTTACAATCAGCATTTTGGTTAAACACACTACACAAGCATCCACACCACTTGCACAGTTTGAAGCAATATTGCATATCGATTTTACATTCAAATTCAGTCATAGTGGTACACGTAAGCCTTGCACAAACTTGCTGTAATAAAAATGAGAGTAAGATAGGCACTGCGACAATGACAAAAAGTAACCATAAACCATCTTCAATTCATCACGTACTTGCAACTCAAGTGAATTGATCAAATTAAAATAATCAACATGGATTTATTATACCATGGTAACAGACTGTGAATTCTAATTGGTCATGAATTAATCACATGGTTTACCACAACCATGCATGCATACTGGTAAGAAATGCATCAGAAATGTACGTCATGGTACATGAATAATGTACATGTATCTCTCCTTAATCTGTCCCACTGCTGAAAATGTCCTCTCCGCTGCAATGTATTATATTAGTGTGACCTTAAATATGAAGATATACACTTGTATGCTCGTACTATGCAACCTTATGTATACATGCAAGGTGAAGCACTGTTTCTGCAACAACTGCCGCTGTTTATCAGTTATTTATCATTCGTCTCTGTTCCTTTTCCCCCCTTTCTTAACTGTGTCAATTTTACCATTACCAGACCTGTTGCCTGACCAGAGACGGGGGGAGGGTTGTCAAACCTTGGCACTGTGAACAAATATTTTTATACAAAGGTCGATCATAATGTGCTTTGGAACACAAAACAAACTAGTTTTATGTTTGTCGTGAACCAAAGGATGCATGTAAGACTTGCATGGGCCCCTACTTCAGTTTTTAAGTTCACAGCGTATCATAAATTGGCCCATTATATGAATTTGCTCTTCACCCAGCATGTTGAATCGGGCGCTGGCTGACGAGCGAATGATATGAACATTATTACCTTAAAAATTTCTAAAAAATCCCACACAAAAATTCAAAAAAGTGACAAATTGTAGTAAATCATTATTTCCTCCACTCGCCTAACTAAAAATTGTTTTAAAAAATTGGGGGCGCATTTCATTTGACACCTCGGGTAAAAATCAGAAAATCGGACCCCCAAAAAATGTCATCGGAACATTGTAGCGGGTGTGTGAAATTTATTTATGTGACATTTATGTATCGGAATATTTGGAGTTTGATTAAATTTCATCTTTTGTGAAAATGGAAGTAAAATATTGATTGCTCCATACACAAATGTTAAAAGCGGTTAGGGCACGACACGGTGTTTAGTGACTGATTTCATTCTTCAAATGTTTCTGTATAAGCCGCCCAGAGTTCAGTATAAACTGCAGAGCTATTTTCCCTATAACCCTACATTAAAACTATATTTATTGAGAAAAAAAAAAAACACCACCAACGAGAAGAACTCGGAAGCGAGCGGGGGGTTTGTTTGAATCTCCCAATCCCCCTCCCAGCCTACACTTGACATGACACCTTTCTTGACCTACGGACTTGACTCAGATCACTTCCTTCCAATGGCTGGATGCCACTACAATCACAAATTCAGTGACTTCAACACCTTTCTGAGTAAATCCATTTCCAAGAGTAATTACCAAACGTTACTGTAAAAAAGTCTTACTTTGTGGGATGTCTTCAGCATTGTACACTTTGACAATGAACATGCCTTTCCTCAACTGCATGCCAGCTGGGCGAAGTAAATTGCTACAAAATAGCACAAACGATCAAATATGGTTATTATCTGTCGACTCATTTAATTTAGTGCACTCTCATAACACGCCAGGGATAAAAATGCAATTTAAATCCCGTTTAAGCAAGAAATATGTTCCAAATTGCACAAGACATCGTATTATTATTATCCTGAGAAGAAATTGGTCCACAAGCCAAGTCATGTACAAAAATGAATTTTCCACCATGCATCCAGCTTTCATTTATTTCATTACTAAGCCTCTCAAGAGAGAAACAAAAATGATACTAACGTTTCTATGTCATCAGAGTCGTCACACTTTTTGAAAACCTGCAAAAGACAAAAGATTAAAGTCTTTAAGAATCTTTCTATCACAAATTTTAATGGTTTTTAATTTTGTAGTTGGTATTTGATAGCTGGGTTATGCCATGTCAGACCAACACACTTTTTGACCTTAGGTCTTCAAATTTTGATAAAAATTGCTGTGCTGTAGGCATTGATGAGTGAAAAAAGACATACCAGGTTTTGGCATGATCTGCCGCTCCATGTGGTGAGGGCAGAGATCACCAGAAATAGACAGGTTTAGCTTCAAACATTTACACCCTTTTTGTAAAATTCATATCTCCACAAACTTTCACCAAACAAAATGTGGTATGCAAATGAGGTATCAAAATAATGTGAATTACATGCCCTAATCAACCATGCTGTAAATACTAAGTTTTGTAAAAAGTGGGTCACTATGAACTTTGACACACCACCTTCACCTTTGACCCATTTTAAAAGTAAAGTATCATTTTAAAAAATCAATGAAACATTTTGAAAGTGTGTTTCCTTCACTTTTAGATGCCGTTTAAGTCTTTCTGGGATCTTTACAACTGAAAAAATTCCGGCTTTTTTAACTGTTGGTAGGCTACAAATAATTATGTCAATTTATAGCCTTAACATTATCGGTTACAATTACTACATGCACATATTTCAAAAAATTTGCTACAATTATTCCTACATGTAGCTTTTACAGAGTGAAAAGCCACATAAATCTCCTGACATTTTTCCATTAAAAGTTCTTGGAGGATCTCAAATTAATGACTATTCATCAGTGTTGTAGTCGAGACCATCACAAGACCACCCACAAGACCAGAAACAAACCAGTCACAAGTAACAGTGTGAACAATGACAAATGAATGCTTTTGTTGCAGTTCATTTGAATAGCGAGTTACTTGAATTCAGACTGGAGGTCTTGTGTTGGTCTGGTGTGGTCTTAAGTGGTCTCGACTACAACACTGCTATTTATACAGCTACACTTTCCCTTTAAAGCTCCAGCACTGTGATCTCTGCACAGGTTTAAAGCCACTACATGTACATGTACATGTATTTACCAGTACATGTATCGATGAAATGTGATGGATATATTGATCAAGATAACCAAGAATGGCACAGTTAATATTCTTCTCAGTGAAAGAAAGAACCTCCGTTCAAAATATTAGTTTATCAAAATATCAATCAACGTCTGGCCCACAATTCTACAGGTATGCACCAGTAGAATTACACTCTCAAGTTTCACTGAACACCTACCGGTACGTGTAACTGAAATTGAGACACTAATTTTAATTGATTAGGGTATTAGTAAAATAGTCAAATAGTAAAATAGGAGATTTTATACGTTCAGGGCTCCTAACATTTACTGGACTCGATTCCTCATTAAAAGTAGAAAATAAGGCACACTACAAAGGCATCTTTTTGTCAGTTACCTGATCTTATTTATCAGTTTTAGAAATTACACAGTGAATTGAATAGACAGACCAAAACCAGACCATATACTGTTCTGCTTCTTGCATTGAAAAGAGTAACAATTGGCAGACTGCAATTTCAAAAATTGATTTCTAAGTTGAGGCAAAACACAAAAACATGTCCTTGTTTCATTTTCCAGCTTGGAAACTCCTTTAAATGTATTTCTATTCCTGCCACCCTAAAACTTTACAATGGAATGTTCAATACCAAGGTAGCAGAATTCACTTCACTGACTGTGACAAAGTGATTTTAATGCTGAATGAAAAGTAAATCTGCAGTAAATCTATGCATTAACTTATCACTTACATTTGCGCGTGTTCCATGCTGCTTTCTTAACAACTGGTAAAGTTATTCTGTTGGTTCTAATTTCATAAACTAAAACTACACTAAAAAAAAGTGCACTTAACACAGGGTACATATATTTCACAGGGATGCCAGTGGCTTGCAGTCCAAAGTCAGACAATTTTGGAAGTGGGTAAAGTAGGTGTAAAGTACAAGAAAATATGGATGGAAAATATGTGTGCAGGGACATGACTTTAATAACTAGCTGCACACAATGAACACCTATGGCTAAATACAACTGAGTATCCTGCCCCCTTTTCTAACAAACTACATGTACCTGTACATTGTACTGTTGAAAGAGTACGGCTTTTTTTTGCTTGCAAAAATGTAAACATTTCTGTTAGTTGTCTTGTGAGGCTAGCAATACCTTACCAGCGAAACAAAATGTAAATTTGGCAGCACATGATGTGCTGTGTTTTACATCCATCTTCCGTAAAGTGTATGTAACCTTAGTCCCAAACCCAACATCCAATGCTTCTTAAAATTCTGGCCAGTTTAGGATGAACTTTTTTTCACACTCCCATGAACAACAAACTGTACATTTTCACCACTTTCAACTTCCATTTTGACACCTTTAGAAGTCAAAACTTTAAAAGGTGATTTCCGATGTTCCACCAAAAGGCTCGGGTATAGCGATACTAAGTGAGCTCAGTCTATCATGGATAAGAAATACCCTTCAGGATGAGTTGCAAAAACCGGCACATACCAAAGATGGGGTGTGGGCACTGGAATGTACAGAATACTAATTGAAAAAAACGTAAACCACACCATGACCGCAAAATCCTACCGTGGGCCCATTATAGCCAGTGTGTTGGCAGGTCAACTGATGGCTCTTTGCGGTGGTTGCAGCAATTCATTGCAGATCTTTGTGTATACCGCACGCGCCATACGTATGGAAGTTATGTCTGGCCTAACGGTCTGGCCCACAAACCACAGTATGCTCATGCTCAGTGTACCAACCAAATGACTGCAACACAACCTTTGAAGATGCCAAGCGATCCGTGCTCCCCGTTAGAAATTTTTAGCAAGGGATCATTTCACATAGAGATTTCTCTGTGGTTAGACTACTCATACAAAACTTAGCTATGATGGAGAAGACCAGAACTTGAAGGCCTTGCCAACTGCCGATAAGGTTAAATTCATGGAACAAATTTAAAATCAGTGAGCAAAAGGAAAGGCAGACATTGCCGTGGAATGGGGAATGACACAATCCACACTGTGTACAATTACGAAAAACAAGGAGACCGTGACGAAGCAGTTTGAGAGCCAATCTGTCTCTCCAACAAGAAAGCCCTTGAGAATGGCAGCATATCCTGAGGTGAAGGAAGCTCTTCTGACATGGTTCAAGGCTGTGCGTACCGAGAACATCCCGGTTTCGGGGCCAATTTTGCAAGCAAAGGCCGGATCCCTCGCTACGCCGTTGGGCCATACCGACTTTGCCTGCATTGATGGATGGCTGTCTCGGATGGCTGCTGGAGAAGGAGCTGCCGTCACCTCTGATATGACAAAAGATTGGTTAGAAACCGGCCTTCCTAAGGTTCTTGCGGCATACGCTCCGAGAGACATCCTCAATGTTGACAAACTGGCATTTTCTATCGTCTTCTGCCCGACCGGTCACTCACCTTTAAGGGAGACATGCAACAGAGGTAAATAAAGCAAGGAGTGCCTTACGGCATTGATATGTGCCAACACGGATGGGAATGAGAATATGCCCCTGCTTGTCATTGGCAAGTCCAAGAAGCCTTGTTGTTTTGCAAGCGTCACATCGCTGCCGACCAAGTACAGGTATGAGGCCAAAAAAACTGCCTGGATGACATCCAAATTCTTCGAGGAATGGGTGTGAAATGTGGACAAACTGTACCAAACAAAAAAACGCAAGGTTGCAATCATCAATGACAACTGCCCTGCTCATCCACACATGCCAGGTTTGCAGAATGTGAAGTTGATCTTTCTGACCAAGAACACAATCGCCAAACTCCAGCCCATGGAGCAGGGGGTCATTCAAAACTTGAAAACCCACAATCGTCGCCAGCTAATCATGTCACTCCTTGGAGCTGTGGAAAAGAAGGAGTACAACCCCACCATGCTGGACACCATGATTCTTCTCAAGAAATCATGGAAAATGGTCAAGGAATCCACAATCGCACACTGTTTCGAGCATGCTGGCTTCAAGAAGAACGCTACAGCCGAAGACACGGATCAAGATGAGCCCGACAGCAGCACCAACCCCGCCGATCCAAACAATGATCTCTTCGATCAACTTTGAGAAGCCAGGATGGAAATCCCAATGGAAACCATGCTGGAGTTGTACATTGCAGTTGACGCAAAAATGAGATCCACCATGGAGCTCACCGATGACGCTATCATAGATGCCGTATCCTCCGCTGTAGATGAGGATAAGGCTGATGAGGATGAAGATGACACTTCCCCCTCCCGGCCATCTCCGTTGCTGAAGTTATGGAGTGTATGGACAAGATGCGCAACTTTGCATTGCAGAACAGCAACACTGAGGACATGTTTGACTGAATCTCTGACATGGAGAGAGATTGTTGGCCTTATTCCGAAGGGCACGGCAAAACAGAAAAAGATCACAGACTTCTTCAAGCAGTAACCAGTGTTGTATCCGAGACCTTGATGTCCAAGACCGAGACCAAGACCGAGACCAAGACCGAGACCAAGACCGAGACCTACTCAAACAAGACCAAGACCAGGACTTTGAGACCGAGGCTTTTGCAGGTCGAGACTGAGACCGAAACCAACCATAAACGAATGTTTAGTTTCTACCAAAAGGTAAATAGGGACAAACATACGGCAGTACAATTAAGTACAAAAAAAAATAAAATGAAAACATTAGCATAAACTCACACACACACACAAATAGGTCAAATATTTGTTATGTACCACATAAAAGACAGAATGAAAACACTTTCACACATGCACACAATTCATAGCGTGCGCACACACACAGACTGGTTCCCGCCCTGGCCCCACGTCAAGCAGGACACTACGTAGGGAACGGGAACCAGTCTAGTGTGCAGCTATTCACAACCTCATCTCCATGGTGTTAAGCAGCATGGCTACTCTGGATTGGAAATAAGTTACAACTTGGGACAAGGTTGTATCATGCTGAACTGACTAGTCTTCATTCCAGCATCAATTTCATTGTTTATTGAAAAAAATCTGAACATTACTGTGTTGTATTTATATCAGTGAATGAAGATTTGACTCGGGAGGAGGTAATTTTGCCTTTTGCAACAGCCTGCATGCATGGTAGCTAAATACGCATTCTGTTATGGTCTCGACTGGTCTCGAGGGGAAGACCTGAGACTATGGCATCCGAGACCGAGACCAAGACTGGCACTTTCGAGACTGAGACCCGCCCTCCCAAGACCGAGACTTTGACAGGGCGAGACCAAGACCGCAAAAAAAAGGTCTTGAGACCGGTCTTGGTCTCGAGATCTACAACACTGGCAGTAACCATGGAAACCCCGGCATGTTGACGCCACAAACGGCCTTTTTCAAGGCCAACCATGGCACCATGTGAAATGCGTCCCCATCGCGGTGCTGGAAATGTGCAGAATTTTGTGTAGCCAAATCTCACTCCCAAAAATAAACAAAAGTTTGAAAATAAAGAACGAAGAACAAAAGATTAAGACAGACACCAATAGCATTTATGTTTTTATAAAATGTTATTGCAGCGCAACAAGGTGCACCCTCATGTGATGAAAAAAGTCGGCCGACTCATCGGGAATTCCTGCACTAGTACACATGTGCAAGGCGCTGCATTGCGGTGTGGTATCAGAAATGGGACCACAACAATGCGTCACACATGCACAATGCAAAAGTAAGATTTGCCACACAAAGGTACACAGTTTAAATGATTTACAGTACATGTAATGTGTTATATCAGCCGATTGACAACAAAAATCCTCAGCAAAAATGTCTTTCTATGGCTTATTTATTTGAGAGGATTTAAGAGCCGAGTTTAACACAAACTGTCACTTGAACCAATGAAGGAAAATACTACACACTATCATGATGTCCAGTTATTGAAAACACACATCAGGCCTCAGAAGTGTGTTAAGAGTACAGTTGCAGAACGGTTGCAATATTGCTTAGTTTGACCCCTGTTAAAAGCCAACTTACCGAGGCTTCATCCCCCTGTGCAAGTACACCCATTGAGACAAGTACGTAGCCCTTAGCTCCGGCATTAGCATCTTCAGCATTAGACAACAGCAGCCACTTGTTCATAATGGAGTGATTATCAGCCTCATACACTGTCCCAATGTCCAGCTCAAAATTTCCAATGAAGGCATCACTACGAAGTTTCCGCGAATTGAACACCTAAATTGTAGGAAAAAAAGAAGAAATTATAGACCTTTTTCCAATGACATCACGATCGTGCTGGACCTATTTGTTGTGATGGTAATGAGTGCATAGTGTTGTGATGGTAATCTACTTATTCAAGATGAAATAAGCAAGCATACAGCATTTGCATGTGGGCTTGCACATGGTTGAAGCTGCCCCTAGGAATATATGCGATCACTCGTGGCCAAGGCGGTCCACAGGTGGTAGTATTGTTTACGTTTAGTCACATGGGTGAAAAGGGTCTACAACAGGTCTTTTTGTCATTACAGTAACTTAAATGCCAGTCAACTTTTCCGATGGGAATTGGTCATGTGCAATAAACTGTATTCAAAATTTGTTTGTTTTAAATGAATATTACTACCAATCCTACAGATTTTTGAGGCCAATATTTATCCTTGATAAGTGAGACACAGGGGTTTCAAAATATACTCCATTTTAATCTTAATCATTTCTGTGAACCCTCTAAATGATGAAGTAAATTTACCAAAAAGATCATAATACTGGATAAGCAATCATTACTTTTTTTTACATAATGCATAAAAATTCCTTTCAAAGACATGATCTCATTTTACCTGAAAGTTTATAACCTCATCAAAGAGTTCAGCTGGGCTGGCATGAAAGTTGAAGAAAAATACCTGCAATAGAAACAAAAATATGTCATGGACTGTATGTTGACCAGTTGAGAACAGCTGTGTGGCCTGCTCACAAGAGCTATGCATGTACCGGTACATGACGCGTACACCTATGGAGGACATCTATGCGTACACCTTGTTCACATATGTGAACTTACCACTGCATGTAAAAAGCACACAGCTGGGGTTGAATTAACTCCAATATCTTGGTGCCCCGCAGGGCCAGTGGGAAGTGCACCGCACTGGCCCTCATGAAAATTTGGTGGCCCAGGTTGAGTACATGTAATGAAATTGATCAGGCCTACCACACATGCCCATTTGAGTCAGTCAAACCTCACCAAAACAGCTGATTGGCAAGCCTGGCTGGATTTAAATGCACTTTTTGAGGCCACAAAAATTAGTTCCGCTTCTAGTTAGACGTCCAATCCTAATTGTTGGCACGACTATAAAATCTATATTGAGGTAATTCTGGAAATTAGGGGTCAAAAAGTGTCACATTTTAACGTCCCTGTTACACAGACCTTTGTTATTTGACATGGGAAATATCACTGGAATTGATTTCAAACTGTTAGTATTTGTTTGGCAGGTAATTTGCATTCCTTTATCACTCGTGGAAATTAGAAAATGTGCTCTGAACTTGGAAAATCATATGTCACATGTGACAGGGACACGAAAAAAATGGACATCTAAATTTTGGAATTACCCATTGGTTAGTTAGAAAAAAATATTAAAAAATTTTTAAAAAGGAAAAAAAATCCTGTCTTTCCTGCCTTCACAAACCACCATTGAAAAATTCCTTTACATCTAAAAGTGTGTATTTTTTGGCCTGCTTGCCTGTACATAAACAACATTTGGAAAGAAAGTTCTGTTAACCGGTATTTTCACAAGTTCCGGGCCCTTTGCATTTCGCTATGGTGGTGGTGAATACACGCACACAATATCGCTCAATGTATAGAAGCAAGACTTCGTTGATTCCCGATGCACCACGCCATGCCAAAGAAGGCGTGATGGTAAAGTGGCAATGTATCCCGGTCAAAATAGCATCGTACAATTCACTGTAAACACACGCACTTCTACAGCTGTACCTGGCAGCATTTTTCATGATTGCCCAAGTCAATATCCAGAATGTCCGCGAATATGCTCCGATGCATACCCCACCCAACTTCAGTTTGATGTGAAGCGGAGAAAAGATTTTCTTTGGATAGGTCTGTATGGAGGTGACACCGTCATTGAACCCTGTTTTTTTTAAGGCAATCTCAATGGTGAACGTTTACCTTGAGATTACCTTAAGATAATAATGACCTAAGTTCAGAATCGTCGCAGCAGTTGAGACCTTAAGAGGACAGAGAGACGTAATCAGGAATGCATTGAGAGTGATGAGAACCAGAGCTGAATCTTGTATTGAAAGGAATGGGGGGCACGTCGAAGGACAAGGGGTTAGGTCAAGACAGGCATAAGCACCCAAATGTTAAATCACTGAATAAAATTTTGTTAAGGACACACTAGTTTTTTTTTTAAGGTATGAAAATTGTCGGAGTTAGGCTGTGGTGAATCTGATGTAAGACCAGGTCTGACATGGTTGATTGAACTGCGTCATGCTCAGTCATCTGTGATAGTAAATTGGATTTCTTGGTGTCATAAGAAAGAGGACATCATTAGTCAATGAGAAGTGTATAGCATCAAGCTTTTCTGCATTTAGAATTTTTTTTCCAGGGCTTTAAAGAGCATACAGTATGAGGTCAATTTTTGTTTGAAATCCTTCTTATTCTAGTTATCTGCATAATTTCAACCCGATGGGACACGTACTTAAAGAGGTATAGGGTTTTTAAGAGTGCACTTTTAAGGTCACATGACTTGGCACCTAATGAAGCCATCATCAGAGTTGGTTCGTTTTTGTCTTTCACACATCCTTTCTAGTTATCTGCAAAATTTCAACCCAATGAGACACGTGCTTCAGGAGATATAGGGCTTTAAAGAGGGCACATTTAATGACACGTGACTTGGCACGGGATGACATCATCACCTTAGGGCAATTTTTGTCTATATCCCTTCCCTTTCTAGTTACCTGCAAAGTGTCAACCCAATGAGACATGTACTTTTATACTGCTTTTAAGAGTGCACCTTTAATGTCATGTGACGCCTGATGATGTCATCATCACATGTGGGCAATTTTCGTCTGTATCCCTTCCCTTTCTAGTTATCTGCAAGGTTTCAACCTTAAGGTCACATGACTTTGTACTTTGTACCGTCATCATCACATGTGGTCCGTTTTCAACGCAATCGGACACGTACTTCAGGAGGTATAGGCCTCTGAAATTGGCACCCTAAATGCCATGTCACATGATAGGTGGTGACGTCATGATGATGATTTTTTTAATGGGCCCTGTCTACCCTCAGGGCCAGGTATGGACTTACATGTAATATGTATCAAGTCTGATTGAAAAAGAGAGCTTTAGTCTTGCTGTTGAAAAACGTGTAAAAAAATATTGGAAAATATCAAATATTATAAATTCCACAATAAATCAGGTGATTACATCATTATGATGTCATGTTTCGGAAGACACCCTTGCTATACATTACTTGAGTATGTAAAGTTTCAAAGTCATATGACTTTCTTTAATGCCCAAAGATGCGACAAGAAAAACAGCTGGAAGTTTCGCTCACCCTGTGTGGCTGTTGAAAAATGTGTACAGAACAAGGGGAAAATATTAAATATTTCAAATTCCATAATAAATCAGGTGATGATGTCATCAAGAGGTCATGTTTCACGAAAGACCTTTGCTGTATATTATTTATGTGTGTAAAGTTTCAAAGTCATGTGACTTTGTTTAATGCCAAAAGAGGTGATGAGAAAAAGGGGGGAAGACCAAGAAGAAGAAAAAACTCCCCAAAATTTAAACAAATCAAAACTAAGTAGAAAAACAAAGCTTTTCCGCATAGCGTACTATGCCAAGAAGCCAATAAATGGTGGCTGCCAATTTCCAAAATATTTAGCCATGTCCAAGAAATGCAGAAATTAATCTCTGATTCCTTTTTTTCAAAACACACTTACTATATACACGTATGAGTACATCATTGTTAACTTGTTTTCAAAGATGGACTAAGCAGATATTACACGAGTGTGGTGTCAATGTTACATCTGTAACACTGTTCTCAAGGGCAAACAAGATCACTCTATGAAAATTTTACAAGAAATGACACACATGTGTGGGAATCATTGAATATTGACAATTAAAAGCCTTTTGCTTGGCAAAGAATTTAAATATAAAATAAGTACATGTACATCACATGGCATTTTCAACAATTAGCAGAAGACTTAGTTAGAACCCATTTTCCGCACCATGACATTAATTCTTTAGAGAAAAACATTTCTTCTGTTCACTTCAATATTAAATGAAATAGCTGATTCTAAAATTGCAAAGTTTCTATTGTCTTGTGTTTGTGTTCACTGGCCTTTGTGGTGAGGAGATTGGGATGTAATATGCACAAGGTCAATGTTACATCCGCAATAGTTTATCAACACTTTTACCCAGATTTAAGTCTTTAGAGATTATAAATTCTTTAGTCGATGAATGACTATAATCTGTATATTCAATACAGCTTATCAGTTGGATTCTTTGAGATTGCTGTGTTTGAAGGACAACTTTCAAAAATAAAAATAGTACTTCTGTTCAAGTTGTAACTGAACAAGTACATTTGTCTAGTATCATTTTTTTGTTTTGAGTCTTTTTCAATCCATAAAAATGATTTTTTGATACCTGCTGCATACAAGGTAAACTACTGACCAAATTTCCCCGGAATCTGAAGATAATTTGAGCTGCAGTTAAACTGAATATTTTTTCGTTGTGAGAAACTAGGAAAATGACTGCTACGGTCAACAAAGGCCTGGGGTTTGCATGTCGTGTGTGCATATTTATACTCGACAGATCGGATTGTGGTATTGGTATTCTCTGTTATGCAGGGGTCAGCGTGTTTCCTGTTTGTGGTTAACTCCTTTCGTGTCTGTTGGACTTGATAAATGCTGACAAGCTAAGCATGCTTGCATGTCAACTAAAATTCTGACCTGTACAGCACACTCTAACCAGCTTTGGCATGCACACAATTGCTAAAATTAGGCTAGTCAAATTTTCAAGCTCTTGCAACATTAAATGCTCTAAGAAAACTTACTTGAATCAACCACTGTACTACTTTGAGATTTTTACTCGAAAGGTTTGTTTTCAATTTATAAGCAGTAGTTCAGAATGTATACTGTACCTCGTCCCAGTAAGGCCTGTTGGTAGACTTCTTCACTCTAGTCATCTTTGTCTGGTTTGAAACAGTTACTTTAAGCACAGGGTGAATGTTGCCCCCTGCTAGTTGACGTGCCTCCCAAACTTTGACTCGAACCTGGAAATCTTGAGGTTTCTTGGACAGCTTGCCTCTGCGCTTTTTTCTCTTGCGCATACCGGCACTGAGAAAAGGTAAAGGTAAATATTCGCACATTATGTTTGCAATATCAACAAAATTAAATGTATTTTCAGCTCAAACAGTCTCATTACACATTATGGCAGCTCACTGATGGTGTGCGTAAAATGAACATTCAGAATAACAGCCGCCATACTGCTAACTTTTTCTCACCTTTGTCAGCATTAATTTTTCATAATTCTTATGTTGTTTCTTTGAAATGTTGCTGGACTTTGTTACATGTTATACATGAACTTCAGATTTACCTTGCAGAACTTTCTAGAGAAATCTATTTTCATTTCATCTCTACATGTATTACAGATCTTAAAACTTTATATGTTAAAGGGCCAATGGCAATTCATAGGACTTTACCAAAGAGCATATACATACCTGTACAGAAGATAGTGTGAACATCAGTATTCCTACTGAACGAATTCAATGGCAACACAATAGAAAAATGTACATCAATTTCTCAATACATGTACAAGGACAGAAAAAAGGATAACAAGACATGACTCTTGTCCAATGAGCTTGACTTACATTGCAGCAGCACCTCCTCCGCCCCCTCCTCCACCATCCTCATCACCACCATCCCCTTCACCACCTTCATCACCATCATCTCCTTCATCCTCATCTGCATCACCTTCATCTGCATCACCATCAGCAGCTGTTCCTGTTGTACAGCAATATTTCTTTCAATTATATTTTTCTCCAATAAATGTTTTATTTTTTATTTCACACATGTACATTATTTTGATAAAATTAATAATTCTTAGCAAAACAGGTTTGTTTCAAGAATAGTTTTGCTCTGGAAATTTCCACTCCCGTGTGGCTGTTGATACAGACACTGACAAACCACAATGCAATACAGTGAAACACCGCGATAATGAACAAAATGGGGTCCACGCTAAATGTTCGGTACAGCGGTCGTTTGGTATAGTGAATTTAACTGCCAAATGTTTCATTGCCATGTTGAAAAGCTCCTTCTCTTGTCTAACCACAGTGCACCCTCTTGTGATACCTTGGTTAGCTGTTTTCCTGATGTTTTGCTGTTGCATTCAAGTACAAGGTTTCTAGAAATGTATCTGTTAAATATTTTTGTTTCTTACTTAAACTTGAGTCAAAAAATTGATATCAAGTTTATCCTAAAAGTTGTGAAACTACCGCCCAGGACCAATCTCTGATGCATGCTGTGGCGAATCTCGGTTGATTTGTGTATCAGTGGCGCCCTCTTTAGACTACTGTTAGTGCAATGCCACCGTGCGCATACGTGCGGTTTTCTTCCACACCCGATCATGTGGAGTCACAAAACCAGTGTCTATTCAATACCATTGACAGCTAGTGGCTTTCCCTTCTAATCCTTGGGGAAATAATGGCCACTTGTCACTTTCCAACATAAAAAAAATGAATGTTTCATCCGGTTGACGTTCGGGAATTACAAACGGCAACTGAGTGTTAGGCAGGTTCTGTGCACAAATTATTGGGAGCCAAGGACGATGTTCTGTACAGCCAAATGTTCAGTATAGCGACGTTCCACTGTACAAAGATTTCCTATTATGAATACAACACTAAAATAATGCTCAATATTGCCACTGAAAATCAACAAAACTAGTTTTCTGCAAAAGTAAGTTCTGAGAGTTGTACCAACAATTATTTATGACTTGGACCAATAACACCCAAGAGGTTTAGTCAATCAGATGTATGTATGTGCAACTGTGAACCAATCAGGGCGTAACTTCAAAGGGCACAATGCTTGTTTTGGAGAGAAAGTGAATACAATATACATGTATGCCTCATTCTTTTAAAACATATCAAGCAAGCTGGATCATGTGGTAAAGTACATATGTTTCACAAAATGGGGTCACATGTTCTGTCCATTAGTGAAATAAAAAAAACAGAATATACATGTATGTACGTATGATTTGTATTACAACGTGCATACATGTATATAATCAAGTACATGTACATTACGGTACATTGCAAGTGAAAGTTAACCTTTGAATGGGAAATTTTTTTCACACTTTTTTCTTTTTCAATGGAATTCATTTCCATTTAACAAACTGAGAAAAACTTTTCCCAAAGGAGAAAAGATTACAAGGTGGGGTAGGGAAAATAAAAACCACATGTGGTCCAGGTTCAGATAAAGAAATGTTGAGATGGGAGGATTAATACTTTTGGCAGATTGGATGCTCAGTATAAAAGAATTTAACGATGGGGAGAGGAAAAAATAAAATCCACTAGTGGACCAGGTTTGGGAAAAATAATTAGTATCCCGTAAAATATTCTTGAGTCCAGGATATAATATTTTCAGTCTTCGGAAATATATATATTCTGAGTCAGCACAAATTCTAGTCATGCTGACAATATTGATAGTCTAGTGAAACAAATGTTCCAAGGCCAAGGGAAATAATATGTAATCATCAGTGTCAGACCTAAGGGGATGGGAGCAGTGTTGAAATTCCCTCTGGTCTATGTCCCAAGTGCTGCCCATCTGCCCATGAAGATCGAGGAAGAGGCAGAGCAGGATTTGACCTGCGAGTAAAAGGGAAGGAGGACCAGAGCTGTTCCATGGTACCTCCTCCAAATCCTTCAAGACCAACGGTAAGTTAGCAACAGGTTTCTCCTGTCTAGAGATGGATGGAATTAAATCAACCCTTTCACTTGGGAAGTTCACCAGACCTATTTCTGAACAAAGTCTTATGTGAAAGTGTGGATAGACACGAAAACCTCATGAATTATCTTGAATGAGGTGACACTTTTTGGGGGGGTACCCCAAGTGAGACTGCAGTGAGAGCTGGACAACAGGGGAAAATGCTTTCAAGTCATAAAGGAAGCGACTCAGATAAGCTATGAACAATGAAAAAGGTCAGAGACTGAAGAAAAGTTTATCTACATCGAACGAGGAGTCATTGCCAGAAGACCGGTTAAAAGTCAGGTGGAAGTTACGCTTAGTGACGATGAACAGCTCCAGTACATGCAAATGAAGGTGAAACATTTCTGGAAAATGAAAAAAAAAGTCTTGTCTTAAATACAGAACGGTCGTACACATTCCTGAATAGAAGGACTCCAGCCGTTTTACTGCATGCATGGGAAATCAAGGTCTAAGCGCATGCATCCCAGCTCATCATCACCACTGATGACATCACCCACAACTTTGATAAAGGTTTTCAAACCAGGAGTGATATTTGAAGAAACTGAAAATCTGGGAGGAAAAATTATATTGGCCTCCTTCAGCACCAGTATGTCCCTAATCCTCCATTTTAACAACTACCTGCAGAGTCCTCACTAGATTTTGTTCTATTAATTTCTGATAAAGCAAAAAAAAATTCTGCTTCCAGTTTCCAGACGCTTTTAACTGGCAAGTTAGAGCAAATCAAAACAAAACTTTTAAAAATAATATTTAAAATCTTGTTATCTTTTCTTTCTTCAGAAAACACCGCCCACAAACATTTTTCACATCAACACGCTTGTATTTATGTTTTCCTACTTACTTCCTATTTTTCAAAAGAAACTCTCCCCACCACCTAGAGTAGGCCGAGTCTATCAGTGAATACCTACACAGATGACCAATACATTTGCCTATTTCCCGAGACCATTATGCCATTCACTAAATTCTCAATCTATCAATAGTGCGCCCTCATCTCACACAATGCTAAGCAGAATGGCTGCCACATTTTTTCTGTTTTTCGAAGCTCAAGAGTGCCAAGAACAAGTGGGGAGGAAGGGTGGGAGAGGGGTAATCTGGGTAGGTATTCAGTGGTAGACTCGGCCCACTCTACAGGAGGTGGGGGAGAGTCTACTGCCTACTCATCAGATTTACCGATACTAATTGCAGAGTACCACCTCACCAAGAATGTGGGTAGACAAGGTCTAAAGTTCATGTAGGTACTTGGAAGGGGATGATAAAAAAATATGAGTATCAGCCAGTGTTGTAGTCGAGTACTTTTTTCCCGAGTACCGAGTACTGCCGAGTACTTTGACTGCCGAGGTAAGTTAACTTAAAGGATTTTTTTATCGAGTACTGTTAATCGAGTACAAGTACTTTGATGCTTGAGTACAATTTTTGGATGTCGAGTCGAGTATTTTGTAGCCCGAGTATAAGAACTGTAGTTCGAGTACGAGTACTTGGACGTCCAAGTACGAGTACTCTGAAAATGGTCTTCAAGTAGTACTCAAGTACGAATACCGAGTATGAGTACTACAACACTGGTATCAGCATGAGTATTGGCATGCCTTGGCCTCAACAGATCAACTAGACCGACCTACTAGTGTATGCCTTCCCACCTATCTCACTAATCCCGCTCTCCAAGATGGAACACACACACACTGACGGATATTACTACTTGCCCCATTCTGGCTGCATCAATCCTGGTTCTTCAAACTAAATAGACTTTTGGTTCCCCCACTATTCGTCCTCCCGACCAGACTGGACATCCTTCAACAGCCCAAGTCAGGTATCCTGGATCCAGCACCCAAGGACCTACATTTAACGTGTTGGATGATGTCTAACAATCCTTCTCCAGCCATGGCAACACAGGGACCATGCTTATCCACCTGCAAGATTTACGACAACAGAATGTGGCATTGTGCTACATGGTGCAACGAACAGGCTGTGTCTCCAACCATCGTTCCTCTTAGCACTATAGTAGATTTCTTCATGTACTTTTCCACTCAGGTCTATAAGTCTCCATAATCCCCAACTATATGTACAGATCAGCCTAGGCCATCATACCGCTACATGTCAACTTCTATTCGACAGCTCCTCCATCTTCCACAACATGGCCCTTAATCATCTTCTGTGTGCTACATGTATGTTCATTGAAAGCCCCCACACTAAGTGGCTAATCATATCTTGGGACCTAAGCAAAGTCCTCCACATGCTTACTGAACCCCCCCCCCATCCCCCAGAGCCCCTCAGTGACGCCTCCCTAATACTGGTACATGCCACCATCGCATTAGCCTTCCTCCTGGCTGTCACTACTTCCAGATAAGGCAAGCCCTCTCAATTGCTGAAGGTCATATTTGCTGGGAGCTGCATGATGTCCACCTCATTACAACCATCAGCTTTGTGACGAAGAATCAGACCTTGTCGTTTGAGCCGCCGGATATTACTGTGCCCTCAATTGCCTCACAAACCATAGACAACATGGATTACATGTACCATAAATAAACACTCGGCAATGTCGGAGAATAAATTTTTAAAAAATTGTCTGGATTTTGAGTAATTAAAAGGGAGTCCCCGTGTCATGGAGTCATGGAGCACATGAAATGTGTATATTACAACAAACTTAACTTGCTCTGCTGTGGCAACATGGGTTATTTGCCCACATTTTATTTATTCTCGTGGTGTAGTTTGGCACACAAAATAATTAACACTGAGAAACTACGTGTAGTATTCCGTTACTGAAAGGTTTCTTTCTACCGACAAATAAAATCCACTGCTTAAATTGTATGTTTCTTCATGTAGCAAATCTTGTCTTTTCGCCGATTGCGTTTGGCGTGACATATCGGGTCTCTTTCAACTTGGGTTTACTGATGACATGTCACTTTCTGTGGTCACATGGTTATTGGAAAAAGTCAGCGATTGAACTGTCCATGAATGGGTACAAAGCTAGCAGTCAGGATGTCACGGCGGGTGTGGATGCAGTGCATTTTTCGCAATGCGGTGCTGCATGCACGAAGTCCCGTGGTGGTTTTTTTAGAGATTGGGTGATGTTTTTCGATTGGCGTCACGAAAACGTTGAGATAACCTGATACAAGGCATTTATTCTGAAATTACGGTATATACATCTGGCAATACATGCAAATGTAATTCAAACACATGACAACATGTGGATACATACATGTATCTGTACATGTCCACACACATGTATATGGTGCACATGATGGGCATCCATCCAAGTCGGTTATACGCTAGGCTAGGCTGTGTGGTTATAACACTCAATTCTGTTAGGTCCCCTTGATAGAGCTATAATGGGAATCTACTGTAATTCAGCTGTTTGATGTTCAGTGCTAGTTTCCAACCTTCAACATAGCCAGCTTTGATTTCGCCTGTCGCATTGTATTTTGCCCCAAACCGAGAAACATAATGCCTTGAAATTTTAGTCTTCCTCAAGTAATCTTCTGGATATTTCAGAGAATTAAAGTACTTTTGTCGGAGACTAATTTTCTTCCACGTTCCATATTCAGAGGTGCTCATGTTTGAAACCACAGAGAACAAAAACTTATGCGAAAAAGTGTGAAAATCTTTTCTCACTAGTGGGAAAATCTGTGAAAAAACTTTTCTCATTTGTGGGAAAAAGTATGAAAATCTTTTCCCACTTGGGGGAAAAATCTGTGAAAAATTTTTCCACTTGTGTGAAAAGGTGTGAAAAGATTTTCCCATTTTGGTGTTAACTTTCAATTGCACTGTACTGTACTTCTTTTCCATGTTGATGAAAACAAACGGTACATGTACGGGTACATGTACATGTACATAAAGTACAGCACTGTTCATGTACTGGTTTTTTGTACATACATGCACATGTACCATAACTTTTGGAATATAAGCCACGGCTTATACGTTCATTCACACCCTGAAAAACATCCCTGCGGCTTATACTCCAGGTGGTTTATACGGCAACATTTGAAGAATGAAATCAGTCACTAAACGTGTGTCATGTCTCAGCACAACCAAGCCCAAGCCACTGGCCAGCTGGTCACACGTGCAAGCAGCACAGCACTCTGGGGATAAGGCAGTCATGTTTTCATTGGTTGACATTTACATCCACTCTACTCAAGTGTTGAAAATACAGGAATATACATGCACATGTAGTCCAGAGGGGCTGAATAGACTTGTACATCTACCATAAGTACCGTTCACACCTAAAAAAAATTGTGTGGTGCGTTTGTTTTTGTCTTTTATGGTTGTGTAATCCATGTTATTTCACTGGCCATGTGGTGACTGTTGAAAAATAAAGAACAAAAAGAACTGCTGCATGGCTACTCCAGCAAGGACTCTAATCCAGCACTCTGCGTGGCCTGTTTTGAAAATTACGGTATAAACTGCATTACCACGGAGGGAAAACATCCAAAGACCAAAAACCCATATTTTTCGAATTCTTGAAAGCCGCAGCTCCAGAAGAAAGTGCACTATGAGAAAATCTGAAAAATGTTCAAGGACCCCTGTCCCCCTTAAGGGTATAGGCCTACATGATCTTACCTGTAGTCTGTCCCCCTCCACCTCCGCTACCACCTCCTTTGGTAGCCCCTTCGGATCCTGGGGGTGGTGCGTACTTTATTTGTATTGAAATTTCTCCCTATGAAAAGAACAATTTGGAAAGAAATGTTACAGGAAGCAACATTCCTGTGCCTGACCATGACCGTATCTTAAATCTGGCTCAACTGGTAGAAACATTGTATCTAGCAAAAGAAATCATCCTTCAACCAATCCATAATGCTCAAGCCAAGCAAATTTTGTTAACATATTTCCTCCCAGTTCCAAGAAGTAGGATGGGTTACGCTATTATCGTGGTTGTTATCACATTTCCCGATAGAAGAAACGATTGCTCACTCACCTTCCTGAATTATCCTATCCTTGATGTTATTTAACTCTTACTTTTTAACTTCATTCATACAATTTTGTTTGTGGTTCAATTCCTTCACTCTACAACAGCTTAGAAAATGTGTGCACACCATATGCAAGCGAAGGTGGAGTCTTTATTATTGTGGTAACGAGAAATGGTTTCTACGGTGGCCTTTAAAGTACTTTGTTCATGAATATTACAGTAGATAAAAAAAATGATTTCGTTTTCAGAGCAAACAAAACAGCCTCTTTTTGTGACGTGTTTTAATAATAAGTGACTCTCATTTTTTTTATCTTCTCCCTAAAGATGCCAAACACCAAGAGAATGAGATGGGGAATATTGCACTGCGTCACCTTACACGTATTAATCCAGCAAGGAATGACTTTTTAAAAAATTTTTACCAAATCTTAAATGCAGCTACAACTTTGCCATTCATTTTATTATTGAAATTATTGTATGCCGAAAGAATAATAAATATGTGGGTATCACAAAATTTCATGTTTTTGGTGGACTCATTTTTTTATCAATGTCTGAAACTATCATAAAAAAAAGTCTGCTTTCCAAGTTCTACTGGTAATTCCTCAAGAGTTACATGTATAACCATATCATTAGACCTGAACTATTTTACTCAAAATCAATGTTAACAATTCTAAATGTCCCTTGCAAAATTCTTCAGGTTGCATAGGAAGAGCTAAAAAATGGAGACAAAAAAAGGTAAAAAAAATTAAGACAATAATGCCAATGTAATTATTCACTATCAATTGCCCTGTCTATTGCGCATGCAGAAGTTTTTCAGCGCAGAAGCCCTTATTTTGACTCCAAAAAAACTAGGCACTTTCGCAGTTAAAATGCGTTTTTAGACACCTTGCAGAAGTTTTTCAGCGCAGAAGCCCTTATTTTGACTCCAAAAAAACTAGGCACTTTCGCAGTTAAAATGCGTTTTTAGACACCTTTGACCATTTTGGAATTGACATATGAGAACCCAGCAATGGACATTCAAGGGCAGGGTGGTGTTAGCACTAACTGTTAAAGAGATAGATGGTAGGTACGGACAGACACAGTGAAAGAAAATTTACGGAAATTACATCTTTTATTAAAAATGATCGAAACTTTGCCAAATTTTTCATTCTGTTTCACAAAACTAATCCTCAGCANAATGTAAGGGACTGTGATATAGCATTATTTTGGCGAAACTTGATATGCTCTAATTGCCGGCGGAGGGCCTCTCGTGGAGCGCCTTGACCTGCTCGTTTGTTAGTTTGTTACATTTTGCGCACGCACGCACAAAACACATAAAAAGTACATGTATAACAATTACCTCGAAACTAGCCAACCCTTCCTGGGCATGGTAAAAAAAAAACAGGAGCCCAAACTAGATGCCAATTTCCGGTGCGCTAACCTTTCGTACTAGTGTGGAGTTGTGAACAAAAGACGTCCACACGATGCAGGAAGGAAAGACATTCTGTGGACCTACCCATGTCCACCGGAAGTTTTACATTCTCTGAAAAAGAGGTTTAAAGGCATTTGAGGGTTAGAGTCATCCGTCGTAAAAGGAGATGAATAGTGAAGGAAACGTTTTACAGAAATTCAGCCGAAAATTGTGTTTCCCTGTTCAAGAAAATGAGAACTTTAATCGATTGTTTTAATTTAAGTGCAAGAAAACAAAATAATGTTCACACTAGGTAAGTAATGCACAGTGGTTTAAGATGCAGACATTTGTAAAAAAAAAAATTCTTGAGTTTATGCTTTTTTCTGTTCAGTGGTATCTAATAAAATTATTTTTGCCCTTGAAACGTTTTCATCCATGATATTTCTTGTATAATTCAATATATTTCGTAATGATACACTTTCTTGTTCTGGGTTGGACATTTTACAGTGGGAACTTTCATGCAACATTAAACCCCTGTTTTCTATTAGATAATCTACTATCTAGTAATAAACCTATACGTTATTTTGTAGCCTATTTAACACTCTTTCAGATGATGTGACCTTTGATGTGAAATATCTAGTTGAAAGTGCAAAAATTCGCTGCAACTTGGAATGGTAAATTATGTCGCAGTTTTCAAATTAGCTTAATATACTCACCAATGTCTTTGATGATACATACTTAAAATCGGCCATTAACGGCCATGGCAAAAATGTTTACTTTATTCATAAATTGGTAAATTGATGTTTTAGCTACAAAGATAATCAAGCGGAAAATTGCCGCAATTCATCGTTGTGCCGAAAAAAATAATTTTGTGAGCAGTCCTCAGCCGGAATTAACGCGCGTTGACGAAGAAATAAACAGCGCCCTCTGGTGTCGACATTCGTACAACACATTGCAAGGGGATCGGTATCGCGCGTTCAACGTCGTCGCTACAGCTAGACAGGAATCAGCTTTGTTTTAAGAGAGCAATTATCTCGGAAAACGACCCAAGAATATAATTTGACTGACGTCTTTCATCGTTTATGGCTGAAATCCAACCCAGTAGTGCGCTCCTTTCGTTACACCAACAACTGTAGCCTACATACTGCGACGGGGATCATCATGTTCGCTCCTGCCCCAAGAAAATGACAGATTTCGGAGTCCACATCGAAGACGAGCTTTTTAATTCATTCCTCATCTAGATAACCTACTCTGACAGGTAACATTTTATATATTGTTTCCTGGAGAAAAGATCACCTGGAGGAAACATCATATCACAGCGATATTTATTTACGTGGGCCTACTCGGTTTGAAAGAAATTAAAATAATCAGCATACCTTGTTACTTTTGCTATGGGTCATTCCACGAAGATGAGGCACACTTTGTGACGGTGTTCCTTGTTACATCCGCAACCCTAAATATTTCTTTTCAGAATGTGGATTCGAAATTGACATTGATATAAATTTTGCAAGGTTCTTGCAGGGTGTGCTTTATCCTTGCATAGTAATATGAGTTAACTCTGTGATAATGTAAAAATAACAGGCTGTAAGGGTTGTTTATGTAACAAGGGACACTGTCACAAAGCGTGTCTCAACTTCTTGGAATGACCCTATTATTTCATTTAGAGACCACTCA
>NW_019091442.1:1094311-1105530 GCF_001949145.1 Acanthaster planci
ATTTTAAACCACTGTGCTCAGGCTATAAGTTATTGATTACCTGAGAGAATATTGCCGTTTCAGAACTTACTTGCAAAGCAAAATTTAAAATTTCTGATATCCTGATAATAGTGTGACCACAATAATATAGGAACCAAGTATACTCAAGAGTCACATAAATTCTTGCATCTGATGTCAATTTATAATCAAAACGACTTTTTGAATTTCCAGATTATTTTTAAATTGGCTGAAAACTGAATGCATATTTTTTCCTAGCTTTGGATGCACATGCAAGTGCATACAAATACATTGCTATCTCAACTACACAAACGCAAGAGATTTGTATGCAAGGTAATGGGTTTCTCAACTACATGTACAGTATGCTTCTGCAGCACAGGACATACATGTCAATGTACTTTGGTAGCTTGCTGTGCAGCAGAAAAAGTCGAGTCAAAATTTAAACAGCTTCTTTTTTTGTTTGTTTTTTTTCCCAATTCAATGGAAATCCTTCATTGGAAAATTGGCTTGTAACAATGGTTCTGGCTAAAACTGGATTTCTTGAGTGGTTACTCTTTAAGCGTGAAGAAGTTTTTGCCACAATCCCAAACTGGTCAAACTGATCCAGATCTAAGAAAAATGCCATCGTCGTGTTTGTTGATCCGGTAAGTCCAAATTAAATACTTCAAGTTTGAAGTACATGTAACAGTATCTCCAACACAAGGTGAACTAATGACAACATCTCACTACAATCTGAAGGAGAAAATTCATTTTCAAGTCAAAGTCAGTGATGCACAGCCAGAGATATCATACATGCAAGAGATCAATGGAAAGAGTATTCACTATAATTGTCATTACATGTATACTGTAGCATAGTCATATTTTACCTTCATTTGTCACCTTTCATTTTTTTTAATGGGGGCACCTTTTGATGCTAAAAATAAAATGGATGCATGTAAAGCCTTTTTCTTAAAACAAAAACACAGGATAAAATGTCAATTTTCAAAAAGATTCAAAGTCATTCTTTTTATAAAACATGTAACAATTGTTTATGTTAACAGTTTTTTATAATACGGCAATGCTTTTACAGAAGGGCATGTACATGTGTTTATCTTCTTTGTCAACATATTTACCGTTGTTGGTCGTTTATTTCCATCCAACAGTTTGAGGGTGTTGCTGAGAGAGTGACTCTTTGATTGAAGTAGGTCACGCAAGGGAACAGTTGCCGATCCTAGTAACCTACATGTGCATACGATCAAAAACAAAATGACCTTCAGTTAATTACTGAGTGGGATCAGCAAATAATACATCCTGGATACCATGGGAAAAACAATCACAAGGCAACATCTCAACAACCCATACAGCTTGTGGTTTCAAAATGAAACCTCATCTTAATACAGCAATTTAAAAATGGTGTAATAAAGTGGTTTGTAAAAAAGGTCCCCAAAACAGCATAGTGTTTGCCTTGTGACAAATAAAATGTTGTTTTTCTTATATATCATATTTTTCATGTTGCATGTTTTTGCCTTGTCTAACATGCGATTTGACCTGTACAGCATGGGGATCGAGTCACTTGATTCAAATGAACTTAAATAATAAAAGATCTAAGGCACACCTTTGAAACCTTAATGACTTGAACTGTTGACCACACCAAGAAATACTTGTATGCAAATAAATGTAGGCGTTTATTGGTTAGTACATTTGTATATGGTGCACATACCAATACGCTGAGGTGGGGAAAGCTGCCTTTTCCCTGAATTAAGAAGACAGTTTCATTTAGTAGGCAAGTTTACCATGTTGTGAGGACAAAAGCTTGTCCCCATAGCATTTTTGGTCCCCATTACCTTTTGGGTCGCTGTGCATAACATCTAATGTACATGCATAATGGCTGTATCATGGGTCTGATCCTTCACATACATGTATGTTTCGCTACATGGACAGCTGTCAACCCCCAGGCCGAAATAGACGCGGCATCCGCAGAAGAACCTGACGTCCTGAAAGATCGTTGGACAAAGTCAAGCACATCAAGTGAAGAAAATCTCTGACTTGGGCTGATGGAGGATGTCCTCTCTGACTGGAAGGACCTGCTGCCGTCGTACCAGGAGTCTCGTCAGTCTTTGAAGACATAGTTGGTGAGGCCAGAACGGGACGATTAGGAGGATCCGACACAGCTACACCTGTACGTTCTATCTTGGATAGGACCTGCGAGATGAGGGAGATTGGAGGGAAAGCATATGCCAGAGGGCCCGACTAGTTGATCTGTAGGGCATCTGTTGCCCATGCCTGTGGGTGAGGGAACCTCAAGCAGAACGTCGGAAGGTGGGCATTGTCAGTCAGAGTCTCTAAGTGCCTGAGAGAGTGTGTCTGCTGTGCTGGTGCTGATTTTCGCTACATGGACAGCTTGAGGGCTGATCCCCTGATCGATCGTCCACATGAAGAGCTGCTACGCAAGGGCAGAGGAGTTGAGGGGGGCGAGTGCCGCCCTGACGATTGATGTAGGCCACTGTCATTGAGGCATTGCTCTGTACTTCAGCGGAACAACCTACTAAGTGCTGTCAGAATTGACGAACAGCTTTGAACACCGCTTAGAGTTCTAACATGTTGATGTTTGCCTCGAGAGGCAGTGTCCTAGACCCCAGAGGAGCAGAGTGGAGAAAGAGAGGCTCTCCATCTGTCGTTACTGTCACATCCGGACTTGGAGGGACGAAAGTAAGGCTAACCCACATACAAAAAGAGGCATTGTACTATGTTCAAAGTGGCCATTTGTATCTTTGAGTTTGAGGACTACAGGCATATCATTACATACATTGGAAATAAATGTCAATCCGCATACATTGCAAAAATAAAAAAATGCAGATAAAGAGCGTCCGAATATGGAAGATCGCTCCATGATTTGAGAATCCAGATATCCTATTTCATTCAGCATCCAAGTATTATAATATTTCCGTTTATTCACTAGAACAAAGTGCATGAGCAGATAAAATGGTAATATTGACAAAAACTTCAATTACGCGGAACGCAGTCAGAAAGGCAACCACGGCAAGCCATTCACAAATGTGAGTACCGACAGTAGCCACACTTTTACCAGACCTCGTAACATTCACAATATGCACACTTTGGACACGGCCACTACAAATGAACTCATGTCCGCATAGTATGTGGGGTGTGGCCAGGCCTAACAGAAGAATATATGGAGAGCCCGGAATTATTAGATGAAAGGAACGTGTAGAATTTGTGACAATGTGAAGTTCGGTGAACTCGGATGCCCAAGGCATGGATACTGAATTGAATGGTGTGATCACCAGTCAGAGATAGAAGGGAGCCTGTCCGGAGATCACAGTTGATTGTTACTGCACCCAAGTACCTGATGACGAAGTTTCAGATGTCGGAGGGCTCAATGGGGCATTGAGTCTGCGGGTAGGGCATTGACATTTACCACAGGCATTAATGAACAAAAAAAACGGTGTGGAGAATAAACACACGGTAGGCTGATCCTATCGCGTTTTATTCACCAGGATAACTCCAGGGAATGGTTGAGAGATGCCTGCACAGCAGATTTCCTGTTCCCCGCCTAGCTGGCCCCCAGCATGGGAGTCTCAGGCGCTATCCCGCGGTCTAATGTCTAGTCTAGCAGTAGGCCTATGAGCTATTATTCGAGCCGCGGTCAGGGTTATGCATGCATTACCCAGACTCGCATCCATGATCCATGTATAGGGGGCTGTACGAGCAAATGACGTAAGGTGGCCTGCAAGAGTTTACATGTATAATGCACAGAAAAAAGGGGCAAAAAAGAACAACAAAAATACAAAAACAGTACTCCACCAGTAGGATATTTTTACTGTGGTTTTTTTTTTCAACTTTGCCAACGGCAACCACAGACATGTAGCAAGGTCACCAGGCCTTATCTGCCAAGTTTGCTGGGTCACAGACTGCACAAAGCCCGGCTCTGTGTGGCCACGATTCATGCGGGGTATTTGGATCCCATCTAACATAATAACCAGGCACCCAGCACTTGCCTTACCCACGCGACAACACAAACTACCAAATGACAATCGGCCACAGCGAAGCGTGCAGCGCCTGCCAAGTTCACAAGGTCTAGGCTTGCTACAGGTGGGCACCGTGGCTCATGTTCCCGCTCCTCAGTAGTCCATGCATGCCCAGCAGCAATGCCCAGCCTCCACTTGTACATAGAATGTGCTTCACAAGTTTTTATTTCATCAAATAACCAGTCAATATTACCCGTAAAATTTACCCGTTTTCGTACGCACATAATTTTCTTGCATATTTCTAAGTTTTGTTTTTTGCAAGTCGCATTCAAACCCCCTTTCTGAATGTACTGATAAATCTAACATAGCCCCCTTCTAACTAAATGTTTCCCATAATTATAAAATAAAGAGACACAAGAAAAACACAAGATTCAAGTGTGATAAACCTTGAAACAGTTCTTGCACTTGAACACCTGCTGTGTCTTGAAAGCCGTGTCGGCCGGGGGAAGTTGTCATCAGCTGTCCATTGAATGGACGAAGTCTTGACCTTCTTCTTGGCAGGCCTCGCTCCCGAGTGTGGGTGCTGGGGTGCTGTGCACGTGTTCAGGGCCCAGCAGGGCCGTAAACAATGGCGTGCACACCAATGTCAATGGCCTGTATTCATCACGCTCTGGGCCCACACAAAGTGCGTTGCATAGACCCTGACAGCGGAGTCAGCGACACTCCATGAAGATTACCCAGGGTATTCAATCAAAGACAAAGGGGGTGTTCTGATAAATACAAATTTCTGGGTATCGTGGGGTCGACCAACTCTCCTAGATTTCCATTCAATGCAAACCTCCCAGTAACTACAGGTGTACACTAAATAAACATTGCAGGTGTGGTATGTGGCTACCGCAGACATCCGGAAATTAGATGTTTCTCCAGGCGCGGCGTCCGCAGTCATCCGTCACGAAGGGGTTAAGAAATCACTCATTATTAGTAAACAGGAATTAAGTCAATTCACAAATGCAAAACGTTACGGAATTCAAAACTCTGAAAATGCCGTAAAGACACGTCTGTAAACAATAGGTGCTGAGGAAAGAAGGACAAACATGGTGGCGGGACCACAGTGCATTTTGGAGGGTCAAGGAGCAATATGCATAATTAAGTCTTTTCAGAGAATTGTAATAGGCACATGAGAAATTTGCATATGTAGGCTGAGCAGGGGTATGTGAACGCAGGAGACTTTAAATTTTATTTATGAAAATGGTTTTTCTTCCCATGAAAAATGATGCCATCTCATTACCATTTCAGAAGCATAATGGTCTGACCGGCCATTTCAAAGCTAGTGTAGAGTGAGGCCTATTTTCATGAACAAAAACTATATTTACAGTAATAATTTCTTCTGTACCCTTAGTACTGACAAGGTAAAAGTGTGGTCGTGATACATGATCATGCATGCACATTGTGGACACTTATACAAATAAGTACATCTTGACTACCGGCAGTTTGACTGCAGAAACTTTCACTGCTCCAACAGTTTTTTCACGAATCCACAGTGCTACACGTACATGTACATTGTCGCAGGGGCACATTACCTTAAAGTAAATTTGGTGATTAATCTTGGCAGTGCAAAACTCATCTTTCACAGGAAAGCAGAGGTTGATCTACATGTGCAGTAGAAATTTATCAAGGCAGGGGTCCGGACCCTCTTTTATTTTTTACATCTGATCTTTGACAGGCCAATACAAAGGTAATACATTACACTATTTCATGTAGCAGTAATAACCTTTGAGGGATGACATCTCTTATGATTGCTTGGTGTTTGTTTTTCTTGGTTCTTTTTTGTATTTTGGGAAGGGGGGAATGGAAACCCCGTCCAGATCAGTACCTCGAAAATGCACACGTCTGCAGAACGACCCTACATGTACGTGTGTACTGTCCACTCACCCAAAACACCCTGTTGTCCATAGGTTTTATGCAAGACAAGATTTAGCCTTTCAAGATGCACCATGTTTTTCCTGATTTTTCTAAAAGCAGTTCACTCAAAACATTAAACAAGTCTGTGGAAAATCAAAGCTGCAGTAAATATTATTATACACCCAAATCAGTCAATCGTATAAAAAACTTTTTAAAAGTGTAGTCTACTTTTAATGTACCGGTAGCAATAGACTGGCTAATACACTTGCATGCATAAACATATATTCTAAGACATACATACATACATTCTACATGCATCCAGTATACCCATACATGTACATTTACATACATTGCACACTTACATGCTGCGTAAAGTAGATGTGGGGGAACCTATGTGTATCCATGTACATGTACAGTACAATAAGGCTTTTGAAGATCACTGCATTTTTCCCAAGTCATGTCTCAAGTCAAATTTTCCTTAAGTCAAGTCTCAGGTCAATTTTTTCCAAGTCAAGTCATAAGTGAAATGTTCCCAGGTCAAGTCAAGTCTTCCAAGTCAATGGACCAATTGCACCCGCCAAGTCACGTGACCTATAGTGGGTATTAAAATTTAAATATAAATTGGCTTTGTTTGTAAACAACACTAAAAATACATGTTGATATGGGGTTAATACCCACTATAGGCCACATGATTTAGCAGGAGCAACTGGTCTATTGTTGTTTATTGTATCGGGGGTAGTAGTTCTTTTCCAACTTTTTAAAGAAGTTTCAAGTCAAGTTTAATGTTATTTTTGCTAAGTTGTCAAGTCTCAAGTCAAAAAATCGTGAATGGAGTCCATGTTAGCGACTCTAAACAACAACACTGCTGCACACATCAACCTTGTACTCAGTGCATGTTTATACAGTACTTGTACAACATACCGTAACAAACACATACAAATGTGATTGTATTCACATGTACCGGTAGGAGTGGCACCAAACAAATGTCACACGCACATAGGTAACAAATCTAGTGAATGCACATGCACTGAACCATGAACAGTGGTGTTTTTGGAGCCACTACTGAGTGGAATCTGTATGTGACGGTATTGTGTGATATACATGTACTGCGTAACAGTATTTATAAACATGCATGTACCCCTATGGTGTATGTTATCCATGAACACACACTGTAACTTTTGTACACGTACATGATCATGTGCACTCCAGGTACAGTACATGTACACTGTGCTGAATATGCCCAATCACTCACTTCAGAACACAGGTCTTATTACAGTGTTGCCATCAAGAGCAACTGATTCTCAATCTAATTTTTCAATATAATTTTCTAATTGTCCTACAGACTGTTAAGTTACTTACAGTAAATGTACATTTATGTACAACATCATCTGTCTCCATTGAGGTACATGTACTTTGTGCTTTTGCCAAGGTCTTCTGATAAAAAGGCTTTAATCAGTGTTAATTCATTTTAAAACCATTTCCATCAACATAACCACAAAAATAATGATGTACATGTACATGCAATCAGCACTAAAATCAGTAATCAATCAACTAAATGACAACTTATTGTTTCAGCCCAACATGAATATGTAAATAATATAGGAACTGAATTACACAAAAATCAAACACATGTACCGGAAGCTGTTTACATCTCTTAATGGGGAGGCTTCCATCTTCATGCTCATTTAGCAGCATTTCCATTAGGGCTGTACCAAATATCCAAATATTCCAATATCTGATTGAGTATTAAATATTTGATTGTTTTTTGAATATTCAGATGCAAAACGTATCAAAAACAGAAAGAAAAAATTCTATGGGCTTATTTCAAGGTGATTCCAGACTCTTAAAAGAAGCTGGTATGTCAAACAGTAAACTAAAGACTCCGTCCTAGAATATGGAAAGAGATTCAAAATGAAACTTTAAAGTCAGGAATGTGAAAGTCAGAATTCTTGGTAATAATTACTTACTTAATGTTAATATACACTTATTAAAATAAAATGATGACACCTTCATGACAGTATGGAGTACCGAAGTGTGACGTCACTCTGAACCAGAAAGTGCAGTGCAAACGAATGGTTCATGCGCTGGTTCTCGCAATAATGCCTTCTGCACACTTATTGTGCACGTGATGTATTCACTTCGGTACTCTATTTCACATTGAAATCAAATAACAGCAGGTCTGAAGAGGAAGATGGCGGCACCCCCCAAAAAATTGAGAATTGGGCATGTAATGTACACACAAAAATGGTCTCTGGGACCACAAATTGTGGCAAAGAAACCTCTTTATTCTAACAGTATTTTTTTTTAATTAATATAGTTTTATACTGTATCTCGAAAATCGCTATGAAGATGAATACTGTACAGAAATGACAATTAGCCATCCACTGATCCCAAGCAGCGGTACCAAGAGCAACATGAACCAAAATGGGAAAGGTACATGTACATGTACATGTAATAGACTGTATTCGTGGCGTCCCCAATTTCAGTCGTATTCCTGAACATACAGTATGAATTTAAAACCCTTAATGGGATGGTACTGAGTACCAGGTGATTTTGGGGATCGGAATGAAATCATAGAATATCATCTAGTTCTTTGAGTTTAACAGTTTCAAATAAATACACTACATCGGGGAATATGACTGCATTTGGGTCCCCAACGAATAGGGCCTATTTAATCTCAATCATATTCAAAATAATTTGGCATCATGTTTGCAAGAGTGATTCGCACCCAAAAAATGGAACTCATATAATAAAATGCAAGTTTCACGAGCTCTCCTTCACTCATTGCTTATACATGTAAATTGCATTAGGCCTGCAGTAAGGTCGCACTGGTTCCCATTGTTAAATTGGGACTATAATAGATGGTGCAAAAACCTTTCTGCAGCACTGAAGTAACACTGATATAAAGTACGTACACGTACAGACAGTAAAAAAATTTTTAAACCCACTCCAATCAAAATTTTTAAAAAATGGGTAAAAAGTATTATAATCCCTCTATTGCCCACAACAGAGTGCGGCACTCAGTGTGCTGAAATACTATTGTTCTTTCACCGCTTGTTGTTTAGATTTGGGCAACTTACTCATTACCTTTTTTCAATTTGTCATTATTCAATCCTGAACAACTACAGGATCAATCCTATTTGAGACAAATATTGTATTTTTTGTAATCTCTCAATACAATATAAAAATGCTGTCCACAAGGGCCCCCACTCCCTTCAACACACACGACCTGCTCAATACAATAAAACTTGCTCAGGCATGCTCATGCATCGACTCAGTTGAATACCCCTAGCCCGCCAATGTACATGTACCAGTACTTGAGATCACCACCTTAACGGTAGTGATTAGTCAAAATGCAGGCTGGTTTGAGTATTTGGCTAATTAGAAATGAGCACTCGTGTCAAAAGCTTGTGGGATTCCAGAATGTCATTGTGGATGCATTTAGGGCGACTATGGCGCACTAAAACTAGAAGTACCCTCCAGGAAACATTTGGCATTTGTGTGGAATACTTAATGGTACTCCACAAAATTTTCACAAAATAGGTATTTAGAATTTACTTGAAAAGAACAAATTTCCAAAGTGTACTTATTTGTAGCAAATTGAAATATTTATATCAGAGACATTTGATCAAAATGTCAACCCAGAAAAGTGACTCCATGGTTCATTGGTGCAATTTGAAAAACCTGAACTTCACACGCTAATATTTTAATACATATACAAATGCAAATACCCATGAGGATAAAAATGTAATTTAATATGTACAAACGTGGCATGTACTTGTACATGTACACAGTGCAGACCTTCAAAAAAAAAAACCTGCAGAGAATTTGGAAACCACTCTGGGCCCCCAAAACCCTTACTCCTGCTCTGCTCTGCTCCACACACAGAGTTTCACATTAATTTACTGGGAACACACTGAATACACTTTTTACGACCACCTTTGGGCCACTTTCTCTTGCCTATATGTGGAACACGTCAGCATGCATTACACTATGCAGGTTTGTTTCACAGTAGGGTGGGGGAGCACGAAGTCACTGAATAGGGTTCACACACAACTACATGTCCATACATGTACGGATACAGGAGCAGAGACAGATTCATGTACTGTGTATATATTGTATATTATACATTTCAAGCACACATGCAAGTTTTCCCAGTAATTATGATATACATGTACCACACCCCTGAGCTCATAAAAACAACATTCCAGTCACACAATATACATGTACATGTAAATGTGCAATGGGTTAAAACAAATATGCAATGGCTTAAAACAACAAAAGAAAGTCATGCCCATACTGCCATATGGTCTTTATACCAGTATATGTACATGTACCAGTACATATAAATGTCTTCACGAAGTAATGCAGCACCATTCTCCATGCAAGAATTGGTATTGATTGAAACCTAAAAAAAACCCAAAACAAAACACCATATGTACATGTACCACAGACCTGTGTCAGCGATGTTTATGTTTACTGGTACTTTGCATGCACTGTAGAGCATATCCAGTACACATTGCTCATACAATGTTAAACACTGATATTATACCTGTAACATGGCCATTTTCATAATAACATAAGGGATCAGTGCAAGGTTACAATAATTATTTACAGCACACAAACAGGGAATGTGCACATGTAAATGACCTTGCATTATATGCCAATTCCAAAAATTTGTACATGTACATTTCATATAGTTTTGAAGGTTTGTACATTATAATTCCTAAAAAGTATGTTCTTTGATTTTAAACATTTTTTCAAGCGTTTCCAGCGTCAGTACACAGATGCCAAGGTCAGAGACCAGCTGGGAGTAAGATTTTTTTGCGCATTTGCAGTCTCCATGCGAGGGAGCGAAGCGACCAAGCGGGGGGAGGATGTGGGTGTCCCCCCTCCCAAAGTAGGGAGCTTTAACACTTTGTAGTTCAAAATCATGTGATTTGGTGCATTTCGAAGTGGCTATTTTAATTTATTCTAAAAACAGGGTTTCAAACAATCTGGAATGAACTACAGAAGTCACTCATTTTAAATGGTCCATCATGTTTTTTCCATGATATTGCATGATATCAATGCTAGTCCATGTCATAAACAAAATGAAAAGGGCAGTCCATTGAAAATGTACATGTACAGGGGCACAAATTCAAATGTCATTTTCTCTCAGCTTCTGCACTTGTTTTTAACTTTGTCTTTGGAAAACTCTCTGGATTTGGTGAACTTGATGGCCAAGACAGCTCGTCTAGATATAGTGTCTCTATTTGCTGGCCAACAGGGTCTTACCATACTGAAGTAATGAAAAGCGGAAATGTTGTCTGTATGTGCATCAGGGTGTAGTGGTTTGCTGGCCAACAGGGTCTA
>NW_019091442.1:1110375-1132450 GCF_001949145.1 Acanthaster planci
CAGTGATGTCTCCAGTTTCGTCATGTTTTGTGTTATAGCAAGGCTACTGATGGAATTGACTCATCAGCTGGGGATCCAACAGCACTACCTCAACAACGTGCGAAAGTGCATCCCTCACCTGGACTGCATAACTTATTTAGTGCTTCTAAATAGGATGTATAATACGTACGTGTATGTACATGTACAGTGTGTGAATATATCATTGTTGACTTCTTCAATAATGCTTTTTTTTAAAGATGGATTAAACAGGCATTACATGAGTGCAGTTTCAATGTTACATCTGCAAAACTGTTCTCAAGGCCAAACAAGATCACTCAATGAAAGTTTGAAAAGGAATGACAGAAGTTCAATAATAACTGTACGTATATGTACATGTAGCTGATTTTTGAATGTGTGAGAATCATTGAATATTAATAATCATTGAATATCAATAATTAAAAACATTTTTCTTGGCAAAAAAACTTAACTGTACATGTACATGAACATGGACATTACATAGCATTTTCAACAATCAGCAAAGACCTGGTTAGAACCCATTTTCTGGACGGTGACATTAACTTTTTAGGAGAAAAGCATTCCTTCAGTTTATCTCAAAATTTAAAATGAAACAGTGGATTATGAAATTGCTAAGTTTTTACAGTCTTGTGTTTGAATTCATTATGACTACTTGGCCTTTGTGGTGAGGAGATTTGGATGTAATACAAGGTGTCAATGTTACGTACACATTAGTTTATCAACACCTTTTTTTTTCCAGATTTAAGCCCTTAGAGATTATAAATCTTTTAGTACATGTAGATGGATGACTATGGTCTGTAAATTAAAACAGCTTGTCAGTTACATTCTTTGAGATCGTTGTGTTTGTGGGACAACTGTCAAAACTAAACATGGCAGTTTTTCAAATTGTAACTAAACACGTTTCAGTTTTGTTTTGAGTCTGTTTCAATCCGTAGAAAAGTGAATTCTTGTAAAGGGGTCTCCTTAAGAGATACGTCTGCACTTTGTGTGACAGCCCTCAATATATGGTGCACTGATTAATTGTGTGGGCGCAACCAACATTTAATTGTTTCTGCATTTAAAGTATCATATTTTTAGATTAGATTAAGTTTTTGAACACTTCAAAAATTTCACTATTATGTCACACTTTGTTTCCCAACCCGACCGACCGACAGACAGACAGACAGACAGAGAGACAGACAGATACCCGATAGTACAAGTATTTATTATGTAATTATGTACCTGATAATACATGTATCGGTATGTACTTTTTAACTTACCTCTTTGAAACGGTCTCGGTCTTTTTGGTCTCAAAACAAGTCTCGATCTCAGACTCTCAGGTCTCAACCACAACACTAACACCCTGAACACAGACTACTATATTTTATAATCATTGCCTAAAAAAGAGGGAGGAGGGAGGGTAATTTATATACTTGCCTATTACGTCCGATTTTCTCATGATCCTTCACTTCCACTTCTAAGGAATCTGCTGATGTGAGTGGTTTGCCACCAAGATCCCAGGTAAATGTCTGCGTGAAGTCAATTTTACAAACATTAGTATTATGCTTGCATGTACAGACAGCGTTCGAGACATGTAAACACTCAACTGCTCTGCCAACAAAGCATTTACTTCAAAATAATGCTGTATGTACTTGTACACGAATTGTACAGGTACATGTAAGTGCCAGTTTAATGGACTTACTACTACATGTACATGTACATGTAGATGCACAGTATGTTAATCACAGGCCTTATCAGGTCTACCTTACCAGTATGATAGATTTGTCAACAAACTGATGACAAATTATTTTCTCACAAATTGGAAAGCACATTTAGATCAATATCCAATTATAAACTGATATGATCAGTCATTTAAGATGTACCTGTAACGTGTGCGCTGGCGCAATTTGGTTGTTAAATTTAAAAACAGGCCATCTACCACCATACTGATTGCACCCACCAAGTCACATGACCTACTAAATAGTGGGTATTAAATATCTACAAACATGGCATCCACCAAAAGCAAAGTGTTTCATAAGTACCATTTACCAAAAATAAAGCTGATGGTGGGTGCATGTACAGTACTCAGACTACTGCTGTGCTGGGTGATTGGCTTTGTATTAAACTAAAAACACATGTTGCTATAGTATAGAGTTTATACCCACTCTACATGTACTGTATGTCACGTGATTTAGCAGGCGCAATCGGTCTATCAACAGTGTGCATATATAAAAATTCACCTTAGCTTCAGCTGCTTGAGTTTGGTCATCTAATTCAATAATACATGTAAAAACAAAAAAATTCAGTCAATTTTTGGTATCCATTTGTTCTTTGGAATTAATGTTGTCTCTTTGTTTCCAATTCCCAGGTGTATACAAGGATTTCTATCTTCCAAATTCTGCCATTACTATGATTGCTATGATAACCATGTTAACTGTCTATTACATTAGCATGAACTGATGAAAGACCAACATGGCAGCTCGCAAGCCATATGGGCAATTAAAAAAATCTGGGGTCCAAAAGTGTAATTTTTCATGTCCCTTTTACATCTGACCTTTGTTGTTTGACATTGGAATATCACTGGAATTGATTTCATACAATCACTATTTGTTTGACAGGTATTAGAAAATGTGTCTACATGTCCATAGTCTAGAGGAAAAAAGTTGGGCCATAAACTGAAAATGTACACACACAGATGGAGACACGAGAGTTCATACGCTGTATATCAGAAATGATGGAGAGCAACCCATTTTGATCCTTAACCCCAAGTCTTTATGCATTTTTGTGAGGAACTAATACATGTAGTCATTCACAATTCTTCAACTGTGTAAGAAAAACTGGATACCATCCCCAAAATCCTCCATTATTTCTTATGTGTTCCTTGGAAGGGTGATTACACACATCTCCAGATAAATGTACAGTAAATTGCGATTGAAAGTTAACACCAAAATGGGAAAATCTTTTCACACTTTTCTCTTCCCAGGGAATTCCTTTTCATTTCACGAATTGTGAAAAAGTGTGCCAACAGTGGGGAAAGATTTTTACCCCTTTTCACACAAGCAGGAAAATATTTTCACAGATTTTCTCTGGAAGTGGGGAAATAATTTTGCACTTAAGTAGTATTGGTGCATGTACATGTAGACACAAGGAAGTTTTTGTTCTCTGTGGTTTCAAACATGAGCATCTCTGAATATGGAAAGTAGAGGAAAATTAGTCTCAGACAAAAGTACTTCAATTCTCTGGAATATCCAGAAGATTACTTAAGGAAGACTAAAAACTTCAAAGCAGTATGTTTCTCGGTTTGGGGCAAAATACAATACGAAATCAAAGCTGGCAATGGTAGAGGTCGGAGATCAGCACTGAACAGCTGAATTACAGTAGACTCCTGTTATAACAGAATTGAGTGTTATAACCACACAGCTTAGCATTAACCAATTTGGATGGACACCCCACATGTGCACCGCATACATGTATGTGCACATGTACAGATACATGTATGTATCCACATGTTGTCATGTGTGTGAATTACGTTTACATGTATTGGTACATAAAATCTCTAAGTTTTCATGAAGCTGATAAAAAAAATCACCAAATCTCTTAAAAAACCACCACAGGACTTCGCGCATGCCGCACCGCATCACGAAAAATGCACTGCATCCACACCCGCTGTGACATCCTGACTGCTAACTGCATGTCCATTCATGGACAGTTCAATCGCTGACTTTTTCCAATAACCATGTGACCACAGAAAGTGACATGTCATCAGAAAACCCAAGTTAAAACAGACCCGATATGTCATTTACGCGCCAAACACTATCGGCGAAAAGAGGAGATTTGCTACATAAAGACAAACATACAATTTAAGCAGTTGATTTTATTTATCAGTAGAAAAAAAACTTTCGGTAACAAAATACTACAAGTAGTATCTCAAGGTTGATTATTTTGTATGCCAAACTACACCACGAGAATAAATAAAAAGTGGGCAAATAAGCCATGTTGCCCCAGCAGAGCATGTTAAGTTTGTTGTAATATACACATTTCATGTGCTCCGTGACTTCATGACTTGGGAACTCCCAATGAATTACTAAAAAACCAGACAACTTTTTAAAAATTTATTTGCCGACATCAATGAGTGTTTATTTATGGTAATCCGAGAAAACATGTGGGCACGGCTCGCTGTGGTGAGCAAATGCTCGCAATGGCGCTGCATGGACCGGATGGCTCACGTGGTGAGTTGGCCCTGACCAGCCCCAAGCGCAGCGCAGTGCAGCCTGTGTAATGGACTCTTTACTGCAAGTCATGCATGTGGGGCCAGTGTGGAGCATTTCGCTGCACCATGCTTCTCATTTTTGCAAGTTTCTGCATAATTTTCGGAACCTTTTTGCACCGCTTTCTCAAAATGTTCACACTGTTTTCGCGCAGTTTTTTCTCAATGTTTTCACAAATGTTTCATTCCGTATTCGCAAAAATTCCAACCGTTTATGCACGATTTTTTACACTGTTTTCGCACCTCATTTGCTCCTTTTGCATCTGATTTGCTGTGAATTCGCAGGGAGGAAAAGTTGTGGTCAAAATGCGAAATCTTTTTGCATTTTCTCCCGTTTTTTTCGCCACGTTAACTTTCAAATGCAATGTACTGTAATTTCCTCTGAGCCTACAATTATCAGTTATAGTGAACTTCGAATGGACTTCAGACTTCCATTGACAAGTAAACCAACGTGTACAAGTACGGTAGATGCTCTGTAGAGCATTTTACAGCCTCCTGACGCAACCATTGGTTATTTTTCTTGCAATTTTAATATGCCTTTTTTAGTTGAACTTTTTTCTTCATATATTTGCCTGAAACTTTCTAAAAGTTAAAAGGAACTAGTAGAAGTATACCAAAATTGTAAATACCGACATTTGTAGAGTGAGTTGGCCATTTCACACCTGATTTAACCATGTTTTCAAACTTCCAATTCTTTGTTACACAGAATGCACAATGCATGTCCAGCTTTTGGATTTTTCAGGGACGGATTATGTCACCAGTCTGTCTAGGGTGTATTCCATCCACGTCCATTTCCGCGGATTTGTAACTTGAGGATTGGTCGATTGTCAAATTGATTGTATCCAAGTCAGAACCTCTTTGCACAATTACACACTTATTGCACTGACATTTTAAGAGTTTATGTTCCAAAATTGTTTGCAATCTCGTACAAAACGATGCACATAGAGCATGTACAAACCGTATGATAATGCATGTCAATCCTTCCACTTACATGTAGATGTATTTTGTGCACATGCGGAAAAATATGGCAATTTTTTCATTGTTACTTTCTGTTGTTTGTTAAAATGGTGACGCGTGCCAGCAAATGACAATACCAAAATCCATCTGTGGAGATCTTCTGCAATGTGTAAAAGTTTGCTGAATTTATACACACTGTACCTGAGAAATATAATCAGGCTTCAGATTTCGTTTTGCCATGTGTTTCTTGTTAATCATAAGTGACATTTAAGAGAAAATGGGGGGAAAGATGTCTGTGCATGTTCCATCTCCATGTATATTGGTAATTGAAAGAGTGTTTCAAAAAGAATACCATGTTTTGTTTAAATTGCGAATTGTCCTTGATTAGTTTTAACAATTTCAACTTTGGCTCTCGGTCGATCAAGTCGACTGATGGTCGGCCATGATTTATGTGTACACATATGCATGTACATGTAGTCGTACACGAACACTGCACTCTCTCTTTACTTTTTCAATGCACGTATACGTGTACATGTATACATGCACTTCTGCAGACAACTGATTCTTGCGCAAAATATTCAATTCACAATACCTTTAAAATACTACCGATGTTTTTATCGGGTGTAAATACAGATGGCACTTTACCCGGTATTTCATTTGTTTGGATAAACTGGAGAAGTGAATTTAAAATGGGAAAGACAGTGGACATACAGTACATTGCATTTGAAAGTTAACGCTGCGAAAAGGAATGGGAAAAATGCGAAAGGAATTCGCATATGGATTTTGACCACAATTTTTCCCTCCTGCAAATTCGCAGCAAATAGGATGCAAAAGGGGCTAATGACGTGCGAGAAAGGTGTGAAAAATGTGCGTAATGGGTGCAATTTTTGCAAATGAGGCGTGACATATTTGCAAAAACATTGCGAAAAAATCAGTGTGCGAAAACAGCGGGAAAGTGGTATGAAGAGTTTGCAAAAACGGTGTGAAAGGTTGCTAAAATAATGAGGAAACTTGTGAAAATGAGAAACAAGGTGTGGTGAAATGCTCCCCATTGGCCCCACACGCATGACTATTATGCAGTGAAGAGTCCATTCCAAGGCGGCGGTAAATTAAAACCCTGTCTGACATTTTGGAGAGAAGTTGAAAGCCAATTGTTTTATTACTGACACAATTAGTCATGGTTACCAAATTCCTTTCTTGTCCTTATCTACTCTTTTTTATGCCAGGAACAATAGGTTCAGCCTAGAAAATCCAATTTTTGTCAAATCCACCATTGATGATATGTTACATAAGAATTGCATAATCGAGGTCAAGTCCAAACCCCAGTGTTACAATCCTTTAACAGCTGCCTAACAGAAGAAACTACGTTTAGTCCAGGATCTCTGTCATACTAACAAATTTGTTGCTAAAAAACTGATTTCAAATACGAGGACCTAAATCACATCACCCAAGTTTTGGATATTAATCAGTTTTACATGTATTACAATTTTGAGTCTGGGTATAGTAATATTGATATTTACCATATTGGGTGCCAGTTGAAGGTTTGGCTTCAGTAGCAGGGCAGGTGATTTCTATAAGCCCTGTTCTTAGGCCAGTTACCAGGCTTATGACAAGGAATTGTTATTGCTCGATTGAATCGCGACTCTCTTGGTATCAGTCTCTTATCCTTACTTCAGGCGATCTCCGTGAAATGGAGTTTTTGAAAAGGAATATCCACATATTGAATGGTTTCTCTTTCAAGTTTTGCCTTGTTGCAACCATGCAGTTGTACACAGATGCCAGTGATTCTGGTCACAGTGGCTTTGTGCCAGGCAAACCAGAATTACATTTTCACGGCGCATGGACCCCACTTGAAAGAATCAAAGCTACATGTACATCAAGCGTGAACTCAATGCCATTCTGAGCATTCTCTCTCAAGCTGGCAGCGTACTTGCTCCTGAAAAGATCAAGTCTTTCACAGACAATTCTAGCGTTCCTACTACTATTATCAAATGTGGTAGCAGCAAACCCGATTTGCATAGTAGTACGGTAGACATTTTTAATGTCTGTAGTAAGCACGATATTGTGTTAGTCCCCCAATGGCTTCCTCGACTTAAAAATCAGATAGCTGATTAAATCAGCAAGACAATCATCTGTAATGACTGGTGCATTGATGACTGTTCTTTTGCTTTTATTGAAGGCCTGTGGGGCCCTCATACAGTAGATTGCTTTGCATCCCCTCTTAACCGAAATCTCTCTAATTTTAATACCATGTTTTGGTGCCAGGGTTCTTCACTTTGAGCATTCAATACCTCACTTTACACCCACCCTTTTAATCTTTACAAGCACGGAGCAGGGGAGTGCGCCCTAGGCATCCTAGGACACACCCACATTTCCTCTACAAGTTAGGGGTTTTCATGGCCTCCAAGTTCCTTTAACCCAAGTTATGTTCAACATGCATCAGTATTTTAGAAGGCAGATTACTAATGTATCTGACATGATTTCTTTTTGAGCAATGGGGCTATTTGGTGCCAACTGTCATTTTGTCTCACCCGGGCATAAGACATCCCGAGTAACTTCCTCAGATGGTTTTTGCTTTGCACTTTTTGCAACAAGGCTACTAGATGCCACGTGACATTTTGTCATCTCTGACCACATTTTGGCCCATTTGTTGTTGTTGAAAAGTTCATCCTTTATTCAACTTTATGACCATGTTCGATACAAATGGTTTTCTGTTGGCCGTTTCCTCTTTTCCCTTTTCCAAGGGTATGGGATTCCTGTAGGTCGGTTTTGATCGACCCATATTGGCAAGAGTTAACAGAGGCACAACTCCTGGTTCTTCTAATGTCAGCTAAAGGTCCATCCAAGTATTCACTCGCCTGGAGTAGATGGGAGAAATGGGCGAAAACCAGGTCTGGAGTGCGAGTTTTCCCAGCAGAGCCATACCATTTGAGCCTCTATTTGGTGTACCTTGGTCAGTCATTAGGAGCAAAGACAGCTGCCAACACCTTTGCAGCACCCACAAAATGGACGCATTCGCTAGCTGGTCTGTCCTCGCCTAGCAATGATCAATTGTTCAAGACAGTACTACAGGGATACATTCAGCTATATACCTCCCCAACACAAAGGAAGGAGCCCATCACAGCAGCAGATTGGGAAAAATCATTAGCCTCCCATGGTAAGCCTTCTGCTGATATGGCAGATGTAAGAATTCTGTTTATTTCTTTTCTAAGTCATGCCTAATTTCTCAGATTCAGTTATATTGTCACTGTTAGATCTACAGATTGCACGTTTTACCAAGATCGCATGACAATTTATTTATCCAAGTCTAAAACAGATCGATTTCGTCAAGGTAGTTTTGGTATAATAGCAAGAACGCACGATCTACATGCCCAGGTTCCATTGCTGAAAGGTACTTGAGGGCTCTTGGAGATTCACTAGATTCCTATTGCGAGCTTCCGATCACTCGTTGGTTAACCACTTCTAAAAAAGTTTAATTTATTTTTTACCCCTTAAGCTACCGTACACTAGAACCTGTGAGATTGTACTTGAAGCCACTTCATGCCGGGGCATTTCTTCTCAATGTTGATGATGCTGGGCCGGCATAATTACACGTACCATTTTTTCCGTTTTCAAAATTCTTCAAAAATTCATCATTTCATTTAACAGACGTTTATAGCCACACTAAGTAATCTTTAGGCACTACTCTAAGTTGACAGGTGACCTTCATTGATGCCCGAGTATTTCAGCCAGGCCTGCAGCCTTGTAAAAAGAGCCCAGATTGTGCGGTGTTATGTAACTTTCTTTTGTTCACGAACCTGGCTCAGTGCACTGCTGACCTCTTTTCAATAGGGGCCAGATTAATGTGCAGCAGTACTGTGTGGCTCATCGCTGCGGTGGTGGAGCGCTTTTGTCCCCGGTGGTAATCCGCTCTGGTTTCAAAACAAGGCTGGATTATCACCACTTTTGAGAGTGAAAAATGTTGCTAATGCCCAGCAGCCTGGTCTTTTGTTCGAGTACGGTCTTTTGTTACAGGGCCCTGTTTCCATTTTCCGAGTTCGGAGACCCCGGCCATGCATATAAAGCATAAGTCTCTGATTCCGGAGTCCAGTGCAGGAAGGGGTTAAAACCCATTGTGTCAACATTAGCAAGTATGGTCTCCACAGCCTCAGAGCAGGTGGTGCATCTGCAGCAAGCAATGTCTCTGTACCAACGTGGCTAGTTGCACGCCATGGTAGATGGAAAACAGAAAAGGCCAGGAGTGTCTACCGGTATATCAAGCCAAATATCAAAGCCAAGCTTCCCCCATCGAAATCGCTGGGAATTTAAAAAGTTGTTGCTAAAGCATTGATTTCAAACCCACTGATAGATTTTTGGTTTCGCTTAGTAAGCATTTCTCAGTGATCAAAGTGACGGAGGAAATATTAATTTCGCTAATTATTATGGTAGTGTGGGCAGTTCCAGAATTCTCAGAGCCACTTCCGGCTCCAGCTAAGGACTGTGATTCCGAGTTGGAACTGGCTCCCAAAGATATAAAGAAAAACATAAGGTTTAATAAAACACATTAATAAAAATCTGTCGCTGGTGCATCACACCGGTGCCACTAACGATTGGCACAACAGACTGACTTTTTGGTTTTTAGTGGGCTTTAAGATTATCCACGGTGGGGATTTTGAAATTTATTTTTGCCTCTTCGTAGACTAGATATGGTTGGAAGAAATCTGCAACCTGTATGTACAACCATGATACAACTCGGCACTTCGTCCTCCTGTCCCATTTTCCACTCCATGTATAAGTATAAAAACACTCCAATCAGAACAACCACTGATTCACCGTTGCAAGTCCATGTAACTTTACAAAAGGAATCGTCGACCATGCCATGGAACTTCATGCATGGACTGGATCACATGTACTTATTGAACATGTGCTAACGTATCGTAAATGACCATGGACCAGGCCTAAACGGGTCATTCGTCCACAGTGGCCACATCTTAAACTCTGATACCGTGAGTCTGCTATCTTGTAAGCTATGCCATTGCCCGGGTCCATGCATGGAACCGGCTCTGAAATGAGAAGTTGAGAAACAAGACCCTCGCTGAACAGTAAAAGTTGTGGACTCTGGTGCATAAGTTCGGGCAACGGCTAGGCTATTTCTTAACCACTCGATCATTTTGCCTGGTGTCGTGTATGCAGAAAGTACAAGAAGTCACATACAAGTACTTGGTAAAATTCACCAATACTGAAGTCACAACCACATGTCAAACAGTCTTCGAGCTTCATGGCCATCAAAGCCGTCCGGCCGTCAAAGCTCTGCCAAACCAAAGTACGTGTACATGTACAATACCCGTAGCCACAAAAGACTCACATGTGCACATATGACTATCTGTCATTACATGCAAATGAAAGTTGGTGCTTGCACTGCCCACATTCCGAAGAACTACCGGTAGCATCACCAAGCTGGGTTTAAACATTTTGTGAAGAGGTTGTTTGGAGAAGTACTGGTAAATTTTCAACACATTTCTTATACAGACATAATGTTGTAAGATCCAATTGATCAGTTATTGCTTAAACCAGGCCCAATCTTGGGAGAGGTTTCATTTATAAACTGCTTTATCTTATGGTGTAGTAAAACTACACTGTTTCACTACACAGCCTCCCTCAGTGATGCATGAAGCATTCCATTATCCCTTGGCTTCAACTCCGGGAAATAGAATTCTCCATGGGTCACCTCAGGAGGCTAATTTTACCACACCACTGCAGTCAAAATTATTATGTATCCCTCTCACCAATAAAATTGAAGACAAAATGGTTTGATTTGAAATTTTAACACTCATATCCACTTTGGTATCAAATTCTAAATGAATATGTATACCTCTCAATCATAAAACATGTGAATAGTGGTAGCAATGAAAATTATTGAGCAAAAAGGTGCCTGTAACAAGTAACCTGTATGACCATTTCAATTTTCAGGCATAATGCCCAAGTGGCTCATTCTATAAATTTGGGATCCAAAGTGTGACATTTTTCTGTCCCTATAACCTCTGACATGTACACCATCTGATAAGTTTAGCAAGGGATGTATTACTGAAGTTATTTTCAAACTATTTTTGTTTGATACGTAATATGTTGTACTTATTAAGTCTTGGAAATTAAACAATGAGTTCTAAACATTAAAAATCAAGTATCAGACGTACCGGTAAAAGGGACAAGTAAAAAATGGACCTCAAATTTATAGAATAACCCAATGAACATTTCAAAATGGTGATATAAGAGTATAATGCCATACTGCGTTCCTTTACAAGTACTACCGGTACATACAGGAAGTTTATGGTCTAGGCTGTTTTTAACTTTATTATGATCGTCATTGTACAATTAGCTTGCATACATAAGCATGTACATAATTACCTCATTCCAAGTTGGATTTAGCTCATCATTGATGTGCTTTGTCTCTTTCTTGGACCCTTCAAGAAAAACAGAAGTAATTGCATGAGAAAAAATTTGTCTAAATCATCAAACTTTCATTTTTCATTACCCTACACTATAACTTTGGGAGAACTCAGGTAACGTTGAGGACTTTTTGTGAATTTTACTTGGTGTTTAATTATATATCTATTAAGTCTTTTTCCCTTAAGCCAACAAAAAAGTAATGATAACTGACCCAAACCAACAACCTCATGCGTTGCAAAATTGTACCTATGGAAATGAAGTTGCATTATTGGATTAGTTGCTGTCCATATTATATACATTCGGAGGACTGGGATGGGAACCAGTCTTCTGTTCAACAGACATACGCCACAGTATGCAGTTCAAATGTGAGGATTATTTGTAGAAGAGAGGCAAGATCGTAAGTAAAAGGTCTGAATTTGACCAAAATTAGCTCACAAACGGTCAAACCATCATGACTGCATGGTTAAGAGATATCATTTAGTGTGGGCGGCTTTGAGAGAGCATTGGATTGAGGAAGTGCAGTTTTAGGCAGAATAAATGGGCACATTCAGAATCCCATATTCCTATAGCATTTCAAAGCAGTGAAAATTTGGAACTGTGAGGGACACAGCATTAGAGACGGTGATCCGAACTGCTGTTTTATCATCGTGCGGGATGGGAATTGGTCGAGCGAACGGTCTGCGCACCGCGCCACACCACGCCAAGCTAAGTCTGGCAACGAGTTCATACTTGATCCCAAGCATGGTATACATTTCGATTCATCATTCATCAACGTTCATTGGCAATGGCTAGCCCCACTAGTGTGGCACGGATCACTCCAGATTTATCCTTAGCCACACATCCGTATGCGCAATTTCGTGTTGGCGTACTGAACATTTTTGGCGCACCCACTTATAATCGTGGGCGCAATTTCTTTTGTATAAGAACATGATTCTTGACCTTTCTGTTTTCTAAATACCATTTATTGAATGATTTCACTCATGTTATTCAGGTATTTTCCAGTCTTTTTTCCTTTATCCATTCAATCTAACGGGCTCACTCTCACAGTAGCCATCTTTAAAATAAGGTCGTTGAGCATTACGTCACTTGACCCCTCGTCATCTCAGCGGCTGTTCCATGTCAAGACATGTAATAAACGGACTGAGCGATAAGATACTACATGTACCAATGGACTCTTCCAAAACTTTGGCAGCAGTTTAGATGTCTTGACATAGAACAGCCGTTCAGGTCAAGTGACGTAATGCTCAACGACCTTATTTTAAAGATGGCGACTGTGAGAGTGAGCCCATTAGATTGAATGGATAAAGGAAAAAAGACTGGAAAATACCTGAATAACATGAGTGAAATCATTCAATAAATGGTATTTAGAAAACGGAAAGGTCAAGAATCATGTTGGTATGCAAAAGAAATTGCGCCCACGATTATAAGTGGGTGCGCCAAAAATGTTCAGTACGCCGACACGAAATTGCGCATACCGATGTGTGGCTAAGGATGGATAGAGAGTGAGAGTCCGTGCCACACTAGTGGGGCTAGGCAATGGCATGCTCTGCCAGAACAGACTGACAGATTCCGACTGTGTTTAGCATCAGTCAGCGATCGGGAGTTAATGGCTTAAGTAAACGAATGGCCCAAATCGAAACCAAAATTTCACGGACTTCCACATTTTGGAAATCGCCCAAAGTAATACATCAAGGTATTGATTGGGTGAGTGATCTATACACGCAAAAGGGGTTTCAAAGAACGCATTTTCGCTGAGTCCCCACTTTTTGAATGGACCGCTGTGGCGCCTAGTCTGGGGCTAGGCCTATTAGTATTGGGAGTGGAACTGATGCTAAATCAGTAACAGTCGAACGTCGTTAATCTGAGCATGGAGGTAGAATGTGATTCTACCTCCATGATCTGAGGTCCTAGGCTTTGCACTTGGCAAATTACCTTGTGATAACAGAAACCGTGTATAATATCACGAATGAAAATAATGAAAAACAAAGGACTGGAACCTAACATTTGCATTGTCATTTAAGCAGAATCTTGCAAATTGCATTAACATTTACTAACACTGTAACAGTGCTCTTATTTAATGAGCTTCGACTGCAGTTGGTGAGTCACACTACAGGCTACTGCCCTGACTGTTAATTAGGCCTAACGTCTGAACGTTTGGCCCAAACCAAACAACTAACCTTGAAATTTAACGATGGCAAGCGGGTCGATTTTGCCGAATTTTTCAATATTTGGTAAGTTTGTTGCATTCGACACGACCACTGTCAACGACATGTTGAGGCGGCAGAGGCGCACAGGCCATGTGCCGTAAAGTCTTGAAGACGTCGACAGCAGTAGTACCTCGAAGAAGTGCCGCCAGCGCTAGTGGTAAGTCTGGAATTGTTAACCACCAGCGCCGCGCCGCACCCTAAATTATAAAATGCACCGATCCACGCCGCCCCCGCCTAGCGTATAGCCTGGCCTGCATGCACCGCGTACGCAGCATAGCACAGAAGTTGCAGTTGGAAAAAGACACACTTATGATAATTTATACTTACATCACTATTAGGCTCTTTGCGTCGTCAGCGTAAAATAATGAATAATGCAGCACTATAAAACGCGGCATCCGCTTGATCAGTTGAGGCGCTGTTGAACTGAGACGTTCATGTCATGTGGCAACCAAGTAAATGGAGTAAGAAGTATTTTTTTCTTTTTCGAATTACGCCACGATCTCTGGATTTGGACAATTTTCAAATGAAGTGTAAAAAGAGCCTTCGAGAAATTGGAAGAAGCACGACACCAACTCAGTGCCTTCTTTTCGGAATCATTCTATGCTACTTGAGTTTATTATAAAGTCTACGGGGTTGGCCGTTCTACTCAGCCTTCCAAGGATAGGAACAATGTACTAGGCAAATGTAAATGGACCGTTTCTTTTGGACATATAATAACATGTTTGTTTCCCTTTCCAACGGTGAAAGCGGGACGTTGGCACAAAAGTCCACACTTGTGTAATTTGACCGACATAATTAGATTAGATTATTAGAAATTGATTGTCCGCATCATAAAATGCAAAAAAAAAAATGTTTCTATTGGCATGATTAAGAATATGAAAATACATATGGACTAAACAAATGATTATCCACTAGAAACGTACACAAATTAAAAGACAAAAATACGCTTGTTATTCAAGACAGATAAAACTGAGAGGTCTTAAGTGTATAATAATCCTTTTAAGCTGCAGCTGGCATATCTCTGAATACTTCTAACATTTACCAACATTAGCGTTGTGCGGTAAAGTCGTGTAAAACTAACAAGTGGACGGTGTTAAATTTTTCCGGAAGACGGTCTAGCCCGGCCCGTGTTTAAGCATAGGGATGTGTTCCTAGCTCTATGGTTTAATTTATGTTAAATGATTTAATTATGCTTTATGATTTTCTGGAAAAGTACACGGGGGAACACACTTTGAAGATGATAGCCTTATGATGTCTAAAAATCTTAAACTTAATTAATTAATTAGTGTCTACGGCTGCTTAAAAAAAAATTGAAGCAGCCGTTGACGTTTTTTATTTTGCCTTTTCACCGCTGCGGACAAATTGAGTTTTTAAATTGTTATTGATTTTTCAGGTACTTTTAATATTAAATAACTTGCTACAAAGATCTTTACATATACCGATGTATTGTGGCTTTGTTTAATAAATCAAAAGTACCCCTTTGTTAATAACTCAGTGGCCAAAACACGCACAGTCAGATGACTTTGGGGATTAAGATAACAGCTCTGGAGCTCTGTGTGCAGGGTTGTTAGACCTGTCCATTATTGCTCATAGGTGTGCTGTTACAGTGTGAGGGGTTACATATTTTACAGTCTGCAGCTGATTGGTGATTGTTGAACACGTGTTGGAGGGGGCTTGCAGAAAATTAAAACATGTACTCAGAGATATTTAAACAACACGCGCACACCATTGTTCATTCTGTACTAAAACATACTTTTAATAAAATATCAAAAGGAGATAACAAGCACTATTCAAAGAAGTAAACAATATACTTGTTGAAATACACCGTGTAATACCATGGTAATAGTGACTACTGATAGACCCATACAAAAATCACACACGAGTTCAGAGTATACATTTGTCACGAACTACTATGGTTCTTACAAAAAAATTTGCAAGTTTTCCTCAAACATCATCATTAAACATGTTTTTATGTGGTACATTAATAAACAATAAACCAATGGCGTTCTACACAGGCACCTGTGTATGTGCGTGATCGGGCTGTACGTTACTGCGTAACGCAGCGCGCGGGACAGTCGGTCAGGGTTTCTGTGCTGGGTCATGTGATACATGTACAAAGCGCTTGAGGGCGCATCATTCGTGCCTGATTTAGGCTGCATCCGAATCTCTTGTCTTGAGCTTGGTCTTGGTATTCACTCCATTGGAAATGCATGGAGACGCGCAGACAATAGACGTAGCCGTAGCTCTGGAAGCCCGTTTCGTACACGGTCTTATTTTACGGTTGCGGTTGATGCCCTGCACCCAGTGCTTGTCGACGTGACAATAGCAGCCCGCGTGAACACGCTGGGCTCATCAAAGAGAAGTCGTTCGCGTGACAGTGAAGGCAAGCGTTCTTTCATCACTTTTTATTCATCATTCTTCAGTTTTTTTTAATTGGCCCGCCAAAACTTCGGGATAAGCGGCTTAAGTGGTATTGACGCTTCGAGTTACGGATAGGTTATTGTTCATAAAGGCCTATTCTTTTCTTGGGAATACAGAAAGACGTCGAGGTAAACGGAGTTTTGACTTAACGGGCTTCGACTTATCGAGATTTTACTGTCATTAAAATCAAACTCATACTAACTAAAGGTAATTTTCTGTAGTGTCCACCAAAGATATCTCAGGGAAATTTTTGATTTGTCAGCACAACTATTTCTACAAACAAACAGACAAACCAAGATACAAATGCAACAGGCAATAATGAAGGCATAATATAGTAAGATGCTACATGGGTAGATGGCAAAATTTCCGGTAATCGGTGTACCAAAATCAGAAGTTTTCCAAATAACTGAGATTTAAACAAAATCGAATTAGTATACCATGAACAATTTGCAAAGTACAAACTGTTGTGTCAATCAGTACGAAACCAATAATCCCGATCTGCAAGTGATGCATGTATCAGGATGGTTCAGTTCAACCAGTGCATGAGTTGAATGCTGTGTTTTTCCGATTATGTTTTTAATGTGTTCTGTTCATTGTTTTTATTCTGAGTATATCTCAATCCAACCTGAAGGTAATGGAATCGTCCAAAAGTTTTAATCAATCATTTGTTCGTCATTCCCGCGTAGACGTAACTCTGCCATTCAGAGAAGGCGTTCGCGAAGTGGGAAAACGCCTTCCCGTCTTATGCAACGGTATTTTGTTCAGGCCGTGGTAATTGTCAGAACGCCCATCGTATTATTGTAAATCAAATCACGCCAGTCGATGAACAATAGGTCGCATTATACAGTCGATGACAATTAGAATCGTTGGGTGCATGTTGAAGTTGTCTTATGTGTGAGAGAGATAGAGAGTCAGAAGTCATTTTTGACTTGCTCGAGAAAAACAGAGGTTTAGAGAGTGACTGTGTGATGCAAGACCGGTTTTGACTCCTTAGGTATCTGAGCCAGCAGATTTAGCTTTGTTGTGGATCTGTTTGACCACTTTGGAAAAGGACGGAAAAATCTGTTTCCGTGAGAATTAGGCAAACTATGGCCTAATTCCAGCCACATAGACGTCCCGGTCGGCATTAACGATTTCACAGCAACAGTTCACCTCCCAAGACCATTTGAAGCAAGATATGGGACGGAGAGAATCCCCCTCCCCCGCCTTTGTGTTGGTCATTGTTTGATCGAAATCTTGGGAATTCTTTTCAGACTCCTAGGGGGGAGGTGTTAGGTAACAGTAGTCTAGAGTGTGTATAGGGATTGGACAGGTAAAGGGGGTACCCCTCCGTCCCATATCCTGCCTGGTATACCCAAGACAGTTGTTCAGCAAATTACCGTAAGTATTGTAATATTGACTATTTTCTTGCTTTATTATTGCTTTAGACATCTGCAATCCGTGAATTTTTTCCTATGTTGTCCCTATGTCTCAATGTTTGAATGAGCAGCAGAACTAACTGGTTGGAAATTCTCAAGAAAGATGTAAGGGGTCGGGAACAATTGCATGAATGGGTAGGAATGAAAGAATTGGTGGGGCAACACAACCCATGTTTTTGCTTTGGACTTTTGACTAAGATTTGGTGATCTCATCTACAGTGCGGGCATCAAATTCTGCATTTATCATGGACCATTTCTTTGTATGGATATATCATTCATGACTTGGGCACTCGCTCCAAAGAGAACTATATTTACTATTACATGCACCCAATCCTGTCGTTTTATTGAGAAACTTCATGTCAGCACCTAAATGGAAGTTTAAAGGAACATCTGTATCACCAATTGAAACAACGTCTGACAACTCATCGACATGTGACCAGCCAGACTGTACACTGCCTGGCACTTACATTTTTATGCTTGGTGCACATTCCACATCGTATGCAACCTGGTACAGCTGATTTGCTGCGTGACAATGTGCTTTGTAAATAGCGCCACCAATACGTGAAATTGTTTTATGTATTTAGACTGCGCGTCTTTACTGATGTCTTGTTAATATTATCCGGTATGGAATCTCGTCCCCCTTTCCCCCTTTTCTTGGATGGGTTTTTCTCACGTGACTCACGCTGTTCTCAGATGGAAATAAGGGTGTGAATGACTGGTGATTTCGCATGTGCAGTGATTTCGCGCGACAAAGGCGTCTCAGTACCATGGGTACCGGATAATATTCTTTCTTCGAAGCTGGATATCTTGCATAAATTTGTAACTGGTATTTTCACACCATAGCCGCGTTTTCCAAACAATAGCTGCCATGCATTCGGGGGACTCTTGGTTAGTTTCCTTGTTGCGATGCGTGCATTCTTGGGTGTCACTTGCCTTCGTCATGTAGATCGAGCAACATCTAAATGTGCTCTTCCTTTGGAGTTCACGTCCAACATGTCCAACTTACGATAGTGTTAGGCCTTTTTAATCCGTTATACATTCACCTTGGCCTACCGTATTTCCAACTGCATTTGATGGAGTGTCGTCTTGAGGCATGTGAGATAAGGGACTGCTTTGGTTGGTGAGTACAACAAACTTGCGATCTTTTAATATTTTCAGTTAAATAGATACCATGTTAGATGTATCATGCAGACATAGCACTGAGTTAGCATTTGGGCAATTCCGTACGAGAAATGTAGACATTTGCAGTATTTGAAATTTGCTCAATCTTCTTGAAATACTACTTTTAGGTGAGGGGATATTCTGCAAGGCAACATCCACACCAGGTCATAGATATCAATCTTTTTCTTAAATACTTGTCAGACTTTTTTACATACTTTATCACCCAAGTTTGGGAATGATCACACTTAGCATACATGTACTTACAGTGTGTTAACATCTTATTATAATGCTCGACATTTATTTGGGTTATGCACATTTTGAATAACGTGACCTACGTATTGACCAGGTGTGATATTGTGTGATTTAAATAAGTACATATTATAGAGAAGTGCACTCACCTGACAAATTCCAGATATTGTTATGTAGCTAACTAAGATGCCGATTGGACATTGGTTCCGGTCATTGCTTTACAGTTGAATGGTTTGTAATAGAGTAGTGTTGTAGAAGTCTTACACAACCAGTTATGCGTTTGTTCCGTTCTTTTGGTTGTTATCACTAGCTTTTCCGTTATAACATTTTGGCGACGAGGATTGAGAACCATGGCATCAGGACGGTTTGCTGGCATACTTCAACCTCTCCTTTTCTCCAAAACCCTGGTGAACCTCCGGTTATATGGAAGCAGTGGATAAGTTTGTTTCAAACCTACTTAACTGCAATTGGTGGTGACGAAGATTTTAGTCCATCATGAAAGAAGGCACTATTTTTACACTGTCTGGGTGTTGAAGGTCAGAGAATATTTTCTACGTTACCGGGTTCTACTGACTCTCCTCCAGAAGGGACAGACCCATTTACTCACAGCCTGCAGATCTTGAAGAACCGTTCTGAGCCAACGCTTAACGTCGTTGCAGAACGTTATCGATTTCGACAACGTGCACAACAAGTCGGTGAGACTATAGAAAGTTATATAGCTTCATTGCGTGAATTGGCTAAAACCTGTGACTTTGGATCTTTCACGGACCAAATGATTAGGGATCAAATTGTTGAAAAAACAAGCAGCGCTAAAGTTCGAGAACGACTACTGATGGAGAAGGGTTTGAGTCTTCAAAAAGCAAAAGAGATCGCACTACGAGTTGAAAGCGCTGTCCGGGAAGCAAGAACACTTTCTCAAGCGAACAATCCCTTGGTAAATAAAATCACCAAGAATGTCAAACGTGACCAATCACGAACGGCTACGCCTAGACGTAAAGAAACCGACCAGTTTCAACAACGAAAACGCCGCACTTGTTTCCGATGTAACTCGTTTAACTATCTCGCTAATGATTTGTCGTGTCCAGCCAAAGACAAAACTTGTAACAAATGTGGTAAAATGGGACATTTTGCCGTTGTCTGTCGATCGTCTACTGTAGTTAGAAGCGGGACTCAAGACCGAAGGACTGGTAGACAAGTTCACCAAATTGCAGATGACTGTGACGAAGAGGATTTCGTGCAAGTGCTGAAGATCGACGATCCTGTGCAGAGTTCTGATCCTGTACGATGCAAGGCCATGGTAAATGGTGTACCTATTTCATTCATGGTAGATTCAGGGTCTGGTGTTTCTATTTTAACACGGAAAACATTTGACAAATATTTTCTGATTGACGCATTACAATCTCCAGTTGAACATTAAACGCTTTCTCCATTTACGAAGCATACAATAAAGATTTTGGGATGTTTTGAATGCATTGTCAAGTATGGCAACTATACATCTACAATGAATATGTATGTTGTCGAACAAGGTACAGATATAATGGGAAGAGATTTGATGAAGGCATTACATATTAATATTGACGGTGGTACTTTATCATGTAATGAAGTAAATGAACCTGTAGTTGATACGAAACAGTCAATCGAAACTGAAATTACTGCCGAATGTAGTGAGTTGTTTGATCAGTCAGAAGCGCTTCCTAGTGTCAAAGGTTTCGTTCACAAGGTTAAAGTTGATAGGAATGTGCAACCAGTAAGTCAAAAGTTACGCCGATTACCCTTTGAAGTAAGGGAGAAGGTTTCTGCGAAGTTAAAGGAACTTGAAAAGCAAGGTGTTGTAGAAAGAATTGATTCATCAGAGTGGGTTTCGCCCATAGTAGTTGCATATAAAAAATCTGGAGATGTATCCTTTACCAAAAATCGATGACATACTCTGTGAATTGAGAAATTCTTTTCACAGCTAGATTTAACTGCTGCCTACCACCAACTAATGCTGCATGAAGAATCTAGACCACTTACTGCATTTTTGACACATGAAGGTTTATTCCAGTACAAACGAGCGTGCTTTGGTTTGTCGTCGGCTCCATCAGCATTTCAGAAAATGATAAGCATTGTACGGAATGGATTGAAAGGAGTTCAGTGTTATTTGGATGATGTTCTTGTGTATGGTAAAACTCGGGCAGAACGTGATGAAAATTTGAAGAATGTTTGCAGAAGACTACAAAAGTATGGCATTAGACTCGACGTGGAAAAGTGTGCATTTTCTAAATCTAGCCTGAAATTTTTGGGCCATACCGTTAGCGCAAAAGGTGTGCAACCAGACAACAAATTCCAAGCAATTGTCAATGCTCAAGTTCCATTTGACAAGAAATCACTAAGATCTTTCTTGGGACTTGCAGGATATTTTGCAAAATACATCCCTCAATTTGCAACTATTGTTGAACCATTAAGATCTCTGATTAAAAGCGAGATTAAATTTGCTTGGTCTGCTGTTGCTCCAGAGAGTTTTGACAAAGTGAAGTCAGAATTGAGTAAAGGTCCTTGTTTAGCCATGTATGACCCAGAATTAGAAACAATTGTAACAACTGATGCATCTATGTACGGTTTAGGTGCTGTTCTCTCATAAATGAAGAATGGAAGTGAAATTATTGTAGAATGTGCAAGCCGAAGTCTATCTGATGCAGAAAAGAAATATTCTGTAAGTAAAAAGGAAGCCTCGCATGTGTGTGGGCATGTGAAAAGTGGAATACGTACTGGTGGGGTCGCAAGTTTGTCCTTCGAACTGATCACCAAGCTTTAGTAACCATACTTAGTAAAAATACAGATCGACGTGGCATGCGTATTGCTCGCTGGTCGTGTCGGCTTATGAAGTTTGATTTCGAAGTACATTATAAACGAGGTAGTGAAAACAAAGTTGCCGATGGGTTGTCAAGATTACCAGTTAAAGCTAAAGAATGTGAGTATGACACTGAAGATGAAAC
>NW_019091442.1:1133040-1148958 GCF_001949145.1 Acanthaster planci
CAACTGGCATAGCACCTTCAATTTTGTTACATGGAAGACAAATTAGAACAGGTTTAGATATTTTGAGATGGAAAAATGAATAAGACCGTGAAAGCAACTAATCAGATTGATAAAAGAACTAGGCAAAAAGTGCAGCTCAGGCAACGTAAATACAAACAGTACACTAATCAGAAAAAGAAAGCGAAGGAAGTGCAATTTTTTGAAGGAGATTGGGTACGAGTTAGAAAAACTGGCATTGTACCTAAAGGTGAATTAAAGTACGATGAACCCATTCAAATTGTAAGGAAACTGAGCACTCGTACGTATCAAACAAGTGACGGGAGAAAATGGAACGTGAATAAGTTGATTTTGGCTAAACCAACCAGTGAACCCATTAACGATCCAGTAGTTAGTGATTTTAGTCCATTTGAAGAAAGTCGGGACAAGGAAGAAAAATCAACTCATTCTCTTGATAAGAAAAAACATAAAGATGTACCGGAGGTTAAGGGAAATGAACTAATACGTAGTAAGAGGGTGGAACAGTTACCTGTGTGGTCCAAGGATTATTTAATGTATTAATATGACGAAATGTTAAGGTTAAAATTAATTTTTATTGCAAGTTATGTGCTGAGAATTGTGTAACTGGTTAATAGTAGTAAGGTGTGTAGATGATATTGTTGCGCACCCGCAAATCCTGGAATTCTAGCGCCCCCTAGTTTACTTATTCTTGGTCCTTGCATTTCTCAGGGTCTCTTATTTAGCTCAGCTATGCATTTTGGACATGTAGCAGAGACTCTAATTTTGTATTAAGTTATTCATGCTGTACTCTGGCGTGATTGCGTGTTCCTTCACTCCTTTATCCGTGTGTTTTCTCTGCTCAGTTTTGGCATGTCGAATTTCCCCTCCACGTGGCTGCGTGGTTGGGCGTGGTAAGGTTCCCTGAAATGCTAATGTTCAGAAACCTCAGACTTTGTAACTGTCAATCATTCGCCACAGATGACCGGGTAAGCACTTTCACGCACCCGGCTCTACACTTTGTACACGTGACTTCTTATTGTGTATTTTACCTTTTTACACACGACACTTAGATTCTTGCACACGACTCCAGCAGGAAGTCATGTGACCCCTTGAGATGGAAGATTTTCATTAGTTGAGCTGTTCAGCGACGCTCATATTTTATTAATTCCTAAGCCTCTAGAATCCTATAAATAGAGCAGATTTTCAAGCCCTCGTGACCACCAAAACAGGACTTCCCTGGCTCCCTCCGAGAAAAATGAAATAAATTTTGAAGACCCCCGATAAAAACAGAACCATGAATACTCCCCGGAAAACCCGGACGATCCGAGAAAAAAATGAAATAAATTTTAAAAACCTATATATAAATAGATGTATGGACAGAGAAACAAGATCACAACGTCAGCCTGTCTTGGCAGATTTTAGACGATTGAAAAAATCGTTTCTAGCCGACTTTGTCAAACAATACAACATCCCACTGCCACCAGCCGCTAAAAAACATACATGCCAAGCCGGAACTCGTAAAAGCAATTCAAGCGAGTCAACGGCAATTTAGAAATCTCACCCGTCAATCATATCACCAGCTTTTAAAGTCGGCACTAGATAACAATTTGGAATTTACGGCCATGGGAACAAAAGGAAAAATATTGCCAACAGACTTAATCACCGCGATTAAATCACACATTAAGCTGCAAGCGATAGAAGTAGATATTTGAAGAATCGGGCGATTTAAAGGCAACTATAGAAATGGGAACTGGTACCTATTTCTTTGCCGACGACCTGATCCACTTTTTCGATTTCTATAAAAAGTTTATCCGGGACAAAGCATGAGCTGAGTTTAAAGAAATCGGTTCATACAAGTTACAAACGGCAATAAAGGTTCAGTTCAAAATGGAAAAGCCCGGAGTAGAGACTAAACTCGGCGTTTTCACATTTACGAGTAAAAACAACGCGGTCTTCTCTAAACCAACAATTTGCCAAGCATATCGAGGATGTCGAAGCTCACGAACAGAGAGGATCTGGCTGGGTGTTTGATAAAGTAGTCGCGTTTTACCTCAACGTGGCAAAGTACAACCCGGTCGGAGCGACTTACATTCCATTGCCCAAAAAACTAGCGGTTAAAACTGCAATCATTAATGTTCAAAACAAGAATGACCCAGAGTGCATTCGCTGGGCGTTGAGAGCAGCTTTAAAGTTATATTCAGACACTGTCAAACATCAGTTAGAAACAAACTCAAATTCCAAAATAAACAACCAGCGTACTTTGACTTACACTAAAGAAGACAGCTTAAATTTTACAAACGTAGACTTTCTCACACCCATTTTGCAGATTCCACGAATCGAATCGCAAAATAACTTGGCACCTAACGTATTTGGTTATACTGAGAAAGAAGGAATTAACATACTTTATAAAACTAAAAGCGCAGAAGAGCCCACCAATTTATTTTATTTTACCAAAGGTGAAACTAGCCATTATTGTTGGGTCAAGAACCTTTCTCTTTTCCTTTGATGTGCGATGCTATACCAAACACACAGCGAAATTGCACTGGTGATTTAAATGCCCCCTGTCTCACTTTCAGACGAAAGAAAGACTAGACAGACACCAAGAAGATTGTCAAGGAATAGATACTGCAGCGTGCAAGGTGGTACTTCCCGAAGAGGGCAAAAATATTCTCAAATTTGAAAATGCAACGTATGCTGGATCTGCGAGAGGCCAATTTACAAAACCAAAGAGTCCCAGTTCCAATGTCAAATCCCATATAGCAGACGGAGAAACAGTTTAAGCTCGTATCCACTTGAGCACCAAGCACAAATATGTAGTACTTTATCGCATATTACAAAAATATCTGGAACTCGGTTTACAGCTAAAACAAGTTCACCGAGCAATGTCTCTTAAACAGGCTCCGTGGATGAAAAGTTACAGCGACAAAAATAAAGAGTTGAGAAAATTGGCAAAGTCCGTTTTTGAGAAAGACTTTTTCAAGTTGATGAACAATTCGGTATTTGGTAAAACGATGGAAAATGTGCGCTACCGCATCGACGGACATTTGTTGAGAGATTTTCAAGATGCTGAAAGGTTCAAGCGACTAACTTTTAAAACAAATTAACAGACGACGTCATTTAAAGAGTGCAAGCTTTCATTTGTCGAAATGTATCGCTTATTGCGGAGTAAGCATGCTCGACCTGTCTAAAACTTTAATGTACGATTTGTATTACAACGAGTTAAAAGCGAATTTTGGCTCAAATGCCTGTCTTTTATATACTGATACGGACAGCCTGCTCGTTCAAATTCAAACCGACAATTTAACCAAGTATCTGCGCAAAAAGCGTAAATTATTTGACTTTAGCAATTACCCAACGGATCATCAACTTTACAATCCGAAAAATAAAAAGGTTATTTGCAAAATGAAAGATGAATTTGGATGTCAAGCAATATTGGAGGTCGTCTGCATAGGCCCAAAAATGTACTCTATATTCACGGAGCAATAAAATTTGAAAAAGGCTAAAGAGGAGTTAAAAAGTCGTAACCCAAAAAATGTTGTCACACGAGACATACAAAAACACAGTATTAGAGAAACCGCAGCATTTTAATAAAAAGCAGTTATTCAGATCGGAAAAACATCTGTTGCACACAATCTCGGAAAATGAATTAACGAAGCGTTACATATTGCCAGACGGAATTAAAACTTTAGCCTACGGGCATTATCAAGCTGTTCAAGCTGGCGGCAGTTTGGTGTCTTCCTCCCCTCTGACAAAACTTCGCTTGGGCCCGTCTAATAAGTAGTACAAGGTAGGCCCCGTTTTCACGCGCTTGCCATTCACCCATTCGAATTAACTTGTGCGTTTCTAAATTTGGTAAACGTCCACGGAACAATTTGGTCTGTCGCCTTTTTAACTGTACCACCTTCCCGTTCACCCGCGTAGTATAAATACCTAACTAATACGTCTGAAGCGAGTTCTTTTTGGCGCGCTTTGTTGTTTTTTTTTTCGGGTGCTGCGGGTGCTTGTTTCACTTGGTCCAACTTGACGGCGATTACGGGCTCTTTGCCAATTAACCAAGTGTTTTCCTCGTTTAGCGATTTAATTACTTGGGGCAAACATTTTATCCATTCTACGTTACGTTCGCCTACATTTAACATTTCTTGCGCGTATTGATGGCCGAATAAACGCTCAGCCGAAGTGCGATTAAATCGTTCGACTATTCCCTACGACCGATGTACGCCGGGTTCGCCCACTTGAATTTCTACTTCTTGTTTGGCCATCAACTTTTTAAACTCGCCTTTAAATTCCGACCCCGAATCTACCATGACAAACTTTGGCCAAGTGAAAGGCGACCTTTTGGAAATTTGTTTAATTGCTTCGGCCGTTGTTGGGCAGTTTTACTAGTTGTACCTGGAACCGTCGTCGACTACGGTTAAAGCATATTTAAAAGTTTTACGTTTTATCCCTCGGGTTTTAAAGAGCCTTTGACGTATCAATTGACTTTTAACAAGCACGACAAATTGGTAAAAGTACCGACACTGCTGCAGAGTATAGCATTTCGGATTTGACTTTGGGATACGAGGTAGTCACCAATCGCGATTTGGCACAAAGTTTGCGGCGAAAGCACAGAGGCTCCGTGTGTTATTTATTTGACAGGATTCACTCGTGGAAGAAACAAGCGGTTAACAAGTCGGACACACACTGTGGAACATCAGTATCGATCAGACGATTAAAAGCTTGAAAGGCGTCTTGATTCTGTTTAAAGACCCCTCAGTTCAGAACCCGCAAAAATTTTATAACCTGCACATACCTAAAACGAGCGTAACGGTAGAAGGCAAGCCGAATCAGCTGTATTCGCAGGGGCTTTGCGAATACCAAACTCTGAACGACGTTACTAAATATTTCGGAAATTCAGAGACTGAAGCGGATCGAGCAGTAGTCAAAGACTTAAATTGAACGGGTGTTGACATGGGAAGTTATCTATAAGACAAGTATGGCCTATAGCTAAATTTAGGAGCTCGGATGACAATTCGGCACACGGATCCGGTAGGCCTTTAGGCGGAGGTGAAGACATTTCGATACGAATGGAAAGAACTGCAGAAACGGCTGGGTTTTTTAACGGTGTACGTATTTTTGGTAATGGACGCACAATTAACGGTCGAAGACGGAAATTTTAAAAGCTTGGTGTAATAAAAGAATGAGTCGGAGTGGAAACATGTATAAAACTCCTCGCTGTGCTTAAATTGTGGGTAAACGGGGTCTGGAAAAACTCGGTGGGTGCTTGATTTATTGGAAAGGGAATATAAATTTACGTATGAAGCTGTAGTAATTATCTGCCCCACGTTATTTAAGAATAAAACTTATTTGGAGCGGCTATGAGCTTTATACTGATGACAACGTATATCTATGCGACTTGGATCGAGAAAAGTTAGACCTAATTGTCCCATGCTCAAACTGATGATGGGATCTCGTTCGATATCTTGGGTTAACGCTTCTTCCGAACCCAAGGTGACGTCGTGGCCCATAAATTAGATCGGAAGTGCGATACCGAATAAAGACTCAACAGACTTTCACCCACCGTAGATAAACCTTCAAATTTAGCCAAATGACGTTGATAAAGTTTTTCTTGTTCTATAAGCGGTAGAGTTTCGATGTCTTTGACTGTGTATTCCTTGCCAAGATACTTTTTGGAATCGCCGGAACTAACTACTGCACAAAGTCGGGATATGAAATCGATGGTTTGATCGATGGTTTGATTGTTTTTGGGTGTAGTTTCTGGCCTTCGGTTTGCCAGAACCGATTTGAATTTTTTTGGTTTGGTTTCTGGTTCCATTTTTAAAATGGAGAAATAATTTAGAATGCCTTTTATTTTTAGTTTTGGCACAAGTATTCATAGATGTAAAACATTAAATTTGGAGCTATTACAAATTCAATGCAGAGTTGTAACATGAGCTTTTTATCATAGCACGTTTAAAAAAGTTTGTTTCAACCGGGTTACAATCGAATTGTAATATATTTTTGGAATTGTAACTAACTATTGACTGTATTGTTATCGTATTACAACCTGGTTGGTTCAACTCGGTTACAAGTCGGTTTATGTCGGGTTATAACTGGGTTGCGATCATATTATAATCGTATCACAACAGACACCAACTCACGGAGGTTCGGTTTTTAAAATCAACTTACTAAATTTCACATCCCTCAGATGTCCTATCAATGTAGCACAGTGTTGGTTTGGAACCACATCGTTTTCGTCTAAAGCCTGATTAAACGAGTGTCGGTCTCTGCAGCAAAAGAGTGCGATCCACGCCATGTGTTTGTGGTAATCTTTGAGAACCGAATTATATTTCTGTGTGAGCAACCAATACGAATGCAAAAAGTGCCGCCCAGAAAACGCCATTTTAGTTGGTGCGCCGTGTTTCCAGATTTTGACTTTTTGCGATATTTGACTTACTGTTCAGAAGAACAACCATCAATCAAAAACAACGTCTCGATGCCGTCGTACATTTTTGAAATAATTTAATGACTTCGTTTAATTCTAAAAATTCACAACCAATGTCACAAAGGATCTTGTTGGCGTCGATAAATATCCAACGTTTTGTTTTTAAAAATCATTGGACATAAGATCACGATGACATAAAAAAAACAGATAACTGGTTTCGAGTTTCAGTTTTCCCCGAGTTGGTTTTCTAACGATTAAAGCATTTTTACAAAGACTTTGTTTCATGCTTTGCTTTTTTTTTTTAATAACTCAGTAAAACCTCTGAAGATTTTTGACCATGCGATCTTTGAAAAGAATCAGAAGTCCTTTCAAAATGCGGATTGGTTGGTTAATGACCACGTTCCATAATGTATCCGATTTATTCACTGTACGCGTTCCCAAATTTTGAATGTTGTCAAACATGTAATACACCGGCCTAGATGTTTGTTTTTCAGCGTTTGAGCGAGTTCACGGTTGGTCACGACTTCATATTCGAGCGTCAGGTCCGAAATCGCGTTTGAGCTGAGGTTTCGCTCGATTTAACGACTTTGTTACGATCGTTGAACATGAGCATGTAAGTCAAAGGTTGCTTCAAAGCCGAATGCAAAAACGGCATGTGATCAATCAACATCTCGAAATCGATTGGGATCGCGTATCGGTTGCCAAAAGGTCTGGCTTTGACTTTGTCTTTCCGTTGTTGGATTGCTCACTGGAATCGTTAGCTCCGAGTCTGAGTTTTGGCTACGTTTTCTCTTTCTAAATCGAAATAAGCCACGTTGTTGGTTTGTGTCGCAGGTAGCCAATTATCTTGAAAGTTATGAAACACGTTGGCATCCATATAGGTTAAAAAAAGAGTTGCCGTAGAGTTTCACGGCAATTTCTTTGATCAAGTTCTCGCCAAGTTGTTATAAATCGTTCGGTTGTCGTCTGTTGCTCCGTCTAGATCGAGTTTAAACGTCGATGCCTAACGGAGGCAATTTAACGATTAGTTTCTAATTTTCAGCGATTGTACTAGGGTTTTGAGTATAATTACGACCTCTCTGCGTTCGCTTTGATCACTCTTGGTATTTAGAGTTGCCGGTCTGGGTTGAGTTTTTTACCGTAGTTCATGCATTTTTTGTCTTAAAAATATGGTTTAAAAAATAGTTTTTAAAAAACCTTTGTGATTAAAAGATGGCGGGTATTGCAATAATGGTCGGTGGAGCGCTGGTGAATGTTTTACCTTTTATGGGATATAATTTTGTTTAGTTTGATTTGAAAAATCTGGTCGACAAAGAACGCAAAAGACACGATTTAACGGTAGAACGTCTGGCCAAAGCCAAACAAGAATGGGTAAAACATCGCACCAACTTTTTAAATGGGCAAATTAAAAAAATGTGAGCGTCATAACAAACGTTTCAAAATGCAGACGAAGCGCTGATGGTGTATAGCGAAATCACGCGCACGCGGCATTTGGATCTCGAGCCTGAACCCACAGTGAGCGATTTTAATACACCCAGAGAGGATCAAAAAGAAAGAGAACTCGTGTTTGTGATGGGTGGAATTGCCCTTTTGGGTTATGTTGTATATAGGTATTGGTGTGATGGTAGCTACTTGCGCAGCCCCAGGATTTTTTGGAGTGTGAACTTCATTGGATGGAAGATGAATCCCGGTTCAGACCACGTCTAAGAGACAGACTTGCAGCAGTGATTCAGCCAAGGACACAACTTGAACTTGTACTAGCAAAGAGTAATCTGGTTATTTATTTACCCGTACAATCATAAACAAACACCCTGTATAACGAATCCAACAGTGCAAAATATACTTCTTGTGTGCACACATACAGTTCATGTATAACATACATGTACATGATGGCAGGGCACAAAACACACGTAAATACATGTATCGATACAACGTTTACAGTGCCTGCGTGCACTTAATGCAGGTTGAGTACAGCAATAATCGTGACCTCAATTCCAAACAAACAGAGCCAAGCTTTGACCAAAACAATATACACAATTGACAACTTATGATCTGTAAATTACACTCACCCAGTCCTGAATGTTCACAATAACTAACAAGCTGTTTGACGATACTCTTGATGATGGATAAAATGATTCGCTTAATTCTTGCTTGAAGACTGACAGTTCAGCTAGGCTGTGCGAGATCATATTCCGTGCGCGGGAAACTACGACTGTCAAGTGAGGGCGCACTTGCATCCATGACAACTTCCCTACTTCAAGGCACCTGGCCCCCCAAGTGAGTATAGTGACCCAAAATATAATCATCATGATACAAGTATGGCACATTCCTTTGAAATCGTCTGAAATAAAGTCTTCAGCACTACACAGCCATGCATAAGGTCTGCAATTCAGTTACACATGTATCCACAAGCACAGGGTAACTTTGGTTAATCAACTTGATCTATTTTCAACATAACAAAATATTACTCAACATCTATATACATGGGTTCAAGGTCAGCACCAAATTCACATATTTCAATATGTGTGTAACAAAATATAAAATAACACCTTCCACATATGAATATATATTCAGTATCACATGACATACATAATGCACTATACTCCCTTTCAAATCATAATGGCTAAAACTAGAAACTAAAGTTGCTTCAGCTCTCTCTGTGAAATCCTGTTAAGTGTGAGCCTCAAATCCTCCACATTGTAGGCTGGCAAATCACACATGTACATAATACATGTAAAGTAACTCTATTCCCTTTTTTCAAATACATACACAACGGATCCAAACTACACAAGAAAACCCAACTTCTAGGTTGTGCTGGTAAACAAGGTAATCATATTCACGCACCGAGTGAATTTTCTGCAAAAGTAAACAATAAGCCTTGTATATGTCAGTTTGATGATAATATTCTAAGAGCCATTTTTCATTTGTAGCTGCTTTTGCTGCTGTTAACTTGTAGCCGAGACCTGTGAGAGGAATTTATCTTTTTTCCTTTTACTCAAAGGGCTTCCCAATATAAATAAGAAATACATTAGGAATCCCGTAAATACAGCTTTCAAATTGACAATTCTCTTAGCAGTTAATCTACATGTGCCATTGCCATGTTGCATTAAAGGAAATATATCAAATGCTAAAGTTTGCCAGTTTACAATCTCTGAATCTGTATAAGAAAAAGGACATTTAAATTTAATTAACTTTAGTTCATTGTCTGTGATGATACCATCTGGGAGGCACACAGCTATGTGGTTGTGACGGATGGAGAGCTACACCAACATTTGTGACAAGCTCTCCTGATATCTTTTTCATATTGCAACCGAGCCTCACTTTCAATTTAGCACTATATTTAGTTGATGCTGTTTTGAGTTTGTTCTTACTAATCTGTTGCTGTGCAAGCGTTTCCATGTTTTCTTGACGGATGTTTTTAATTCATGGTACTTCGTACTTGAAATCCTTGTCTGGCGAACTTAGTGCCCTAATTCACATCTGCTTTATTGCACTATCCTCAGTGGTATTCCTTTTGTGCATTCGTAGCTCGGCTCAAAAATTTTCTTCTTGTAGTGTAGCTTCATTTCATTAATTTGGCATGGTGACTTTCAATTTCTGTTTTACTGTAGCATTCCTTCTTGAGGCTGGCAATAAGATTGGTTGCTTTCGTTGTTGCTTGCCTTTCTGTAGAATTAACTGCATTTATAATTAGTTCCTCAATTATGCATTTCCATCGTCTTTCAGAGATTTGGTTGTTATTCCGTGACTCTTCCCGCAGTGTTAATGTAAGGGGACAATTGAAACTTGCAAATTTTTTTCAAGAGCTTACTAAAATTAGTTGGAGGAGGTTTTCCATCAGATTTTTTTTCTGGAAACAATTTTGAGATTTGTACTCCTTTTCCATATAGTAAGCTGGCCACCTTGGATGGCTCTTGCCATGTTGATGGTCTTATCGTGGAGGACTCATCAAGTTCTCTGGAGATAGTGTTCACATAATATACCAGGGCACATACATGGGGCAGAAATGGGCACAAATGGGGCAGATGACAAAAAAAAAAGATTAACGGGGAGGCCAACTGATGTCTCCCATGGTCAGAGGAGGCCGACTTGGCCTTCAAAGAACTCAAACAGCTCCTCTGTAAAGCTCCTGTATTTGCTATCCTTGTTTTGATAAGGGGTTCGCACTGGAAGTTGATGCTGGAATTTAAAATATCCTGTGGCATATGCTAGCCGTAGTCTCCGAGGTGCTGAAAAGAACTACTCAGACGTCTCAAGCTTTAAGTTTGAGTTGCTAGGGTTGAAGTGGGCTGTCTCCGAAAATTTCCAGAGTATAAACTGACAATATCCCGCTCGTTCATATAAAAAATGAAAAGCTGATGGTTGGTCAAATTAATACTATTCAATATGGAAATGAAGGACCGCACTGGAAAGTCAAGCTGCTGTTCAGACGCCCTCGGTCGCTATTGTAGGGATCTGGGGTTTCCTCGGTGAGATAATTACTTTTGATACAAATATGAACTCTGACCTGCTGGTCTCTCGCCCGAGATCAATGCGTGAGTATGAGGGTCCCTTGCCGCGTGCACACTAAATTATCTCTAAGCTACGCCCTTCGGCCGGAAGTTGCTTACATTGTATTACATTTTGGCGGGACCTGAGAAGTTTCTGGACTTTTCTCAGTGATAGTCCCACGCTTGAGACCTGCACCTTGGTGGGCTGGCTGTCACAGCAACATGGCTCTCTGTGAGATAACCTAAGCCCTAAATTTCCGTTGGATATAGAGTTTGTAGCGTTTTCTGCACAATTACTTGAATTATTTGCATTTATTTCCTTTAGTGAATTTGGCATTCAGAATCTTCATTTTTAACTTTGATGACTTTTTCATTTCCTGTATATATCCTGTTTGCCATTTCTTAGACACATTACTCACTGCATTTTCCTTGTAAGAGTACACTCACACTGTGTCTTTTACAGTGTATATTGTTTCCGCCTATTTGACCTTGTTAGCCCAGAGGCTGAGACACACTACAGCATGCTTCATTTAAGCTTGTACTATCATCCACGAAAGACTTCGTTTTAAGGTGAAATTATTCATTCACAGTCATTGTTCTAAGAATCCAGTTAAGACATGTGACTAAGACTTTCCTTTCTTAAGTTTTTTGACTTTAAGTACATCTTGTTTGTATATATGTCCTGCATCATTGTACAGCTCCTCAGTATTCAGTATCCAGTATGCAGTATTAGTCTGCTTTTCAATTCTCCAATTCAGTCAACAGTTAGCTTACAATTCTATCACAACCTTCTTGGTCGTTCTTGCGAATAAAGTTGGTAACAACGCTGAATCAATACTGACTACCACCCTATAAATTGGTGACCCTATAATTTCATACCAATTTGGGCAATCTTTTAGACGTCAGCATAAGAGAATTTATTATTGTACAGAGACATTTCGTAGTGTGAATTTATCATGGACATAGCGAATGTAACGTTTATAACGATGTACATGTAAGCCATCACTCATTAATAGTATGTCCCCTGTCTTTCTTTGGGGTTTTTTCTTGGTTTCTTTTTGATTACAGTTTCATTGCTGATTGACACCTGGGAATAAATCGAAAGGAATCAAGCCACAGTTGCCTCGAGTCCATTTTTGGCCTGGTTTTGCGCCTCCTGTCCTCCTTAATTGGCAGACGGATCTCCACCCTCCTGACAACTGCAGAAGGACCTGACCGCTACATTATCCAGGCTGAAGCAGAGGGGTCCTAGCTCGTAGAGGTCAAAGGCACATTTATTACAAGAGAAGTTTGTGTTCTCGAACAGAATCGGATCCGAGGAACATGCAATGTCAATGGTGAAACCTCATCACAACTAAATTCATTTTCTTCTGCGGAACTTGGTCGGCTACAAAAGGAAGACGGTGAACTCCGTGAGATCTGGAGACGTTAGTCTATCAGAGGGCAACCCTGGCAGGTAGAGTTGAATGGAGATAAAAGGTCACCTAACATGGGCGGTTGGCTGAGAGTGAACCAGATTTGTAGAGAAAATGGTATTCTATACAAGCAAGATTCTATACAAGCAATTCTGTGTTGGGTACAATTCTACACTTGTTGGTTCCCGGGAAACTCCGAGGTACCATGTTAGAATTTGCTCAAGACAAATGGGCACTTCAGGGGGTGAATCGTACCCAGTCATTGCTGATGATATGCGCATTTTGGTCGGTAAGCACGTGAAAGATAACATTTTGTGTTTCAGATGCAGTTTCTGAAGCTCCAACCCCGACAGTGAGGCCAGCAATGCGCCATCTACTTGCATTCAAACCCATGGAAAGGCTCGCAGTAGATTTCCTACAGCTGGAGAGAGGTCGGGTGGCTTTGAACAGGTTCTTGTGATTGACTGACTGTTTCACTACATGTAAGTACACTACATGTAAGTACGCATTGGCAATTCCGTGCAAAGACGAAACTGACACAGTCGTTACAAGAGTATCGCGGGATCATGTTGGTTTTCGCGTTTAATATAGGGTCCCTGTTCAAATTCACCCCGACCAATGTCGCAACTTTGAGAGTAACCTGGTTAGAGAACTGTGAAGTTGTACGGCCTGCAAAAATCCCGCACAAGTCCACATCATCCAACAGGGAATGGCCAAACCGAGTGGTGGAGCAGAACACTTTGCTCACTCATTTGATCCTTGGACAGCATGGAAAGGAAGCAATGGGCCGAGCTCTTATCACGTCAAACCTTCATCTACAACATTTGGCATTGTACCTCCCCCCTATTGTTTGGACAAGAATCTACCATCCCTTTGGACCATGTGATTGGCAAAGCCAAACACGAACACAAAGATAACTTTGTACAACAGCAAGTGCAGCTCATTCAAAGGGCGTACATCACCACCAAAGAATGTCTTCTTAAGGCAGCAGAATCAAGGAAGAGAAGTCATGACTCCCGTAGCTGGGGTGAACCAATAAAAGTTGGAAGTAGAGTCCGCGTCAAGAAATGTGCTTTCACAGGCAGGCACAAACTGAGTGATGCATTTCATGAAGAGCAGTACGTTGTCGTAAGATGCAGCGAAAACCACTTGCTTGCAGTCTGCCCTATTTATGGTTGCTCTGAGAAGTGGCTGAATCGCAAATGGTTATACCTAGATGGGGGGGGGGCTAGACGTACCTGAGAAGACCTTCGAGGTATTACCACCCATAGTTGAATCCTTTGAGAGTGAGGTCGAATCGCGCACCGAAATCTTCCTCCGACGAAGAACTAATGATAGTTTCACAGGGCTTTTCCCCCCCAACAGCAGGAGGGGCACCCAGCAACCCCTCTTTGCTGCAGCGTGAAGACACCATACCATAAGCGTTTGGGAGCAAACAGGCCGGGACAAGTATCTGTGGGTACATTTACTCATCGCAACGTCGTTTCAATTCACTGTTCGAACAGGTTTTGGCGAAGGGGTATCCATCAGTTGAAACATTTGTCCAGAAGCGTACAAACTACCCAAAATGGCTGAAAGATGCCTGCCACTTAAGTGAAGAAAGGATGCAAAGATATTGCAAAAACTTAAGGAGTGATTTGTTGGGTTTAAAAACCTAGATGCTGAGGATGAGCTGTAAGATAGTAGTGAGGTTTGTGTCGAGTGGTTGCTCTGTAAATGTTGAAAGGATGGCTTCACCCGCACTCAAATGCAGTTTGGCCAAGCCTAAAAAGAGCACAATGTAGTTAGCCATGGAATCTGTGCATTGTCTAATTGTGGCATTTTGAGGTTCAAATTAGTCACGATTAATAATTGTTATGGGGGAATTTATTGTTTAGATGTTAACGTGGATTCTCGAGTTACAAAATGATTCAAATTTCTTGAACACAGAAGGTAAAATAGGAGGATCAGTTTTATATGCCAATTTCTCTATAAGAGTGACGAATGATCTTAAATCCAGAGCATATGAGGAATTTCGAAATAGTGTACACCTCATTTTTTAAATTGATGTTGATCTACAAATACTGATGTTAGTAGTGGGAGGGGGTCAGTTGGGCACACTTTGACCTTGAAATATAGCACAATTTGACCTTTGGAGATGGTGGCATTAATACGCATAAGTATAATAATTATGATCATAAAAATATGAATAGGAATGAAGATAGGGCCAAAAATTCTGGCACAGATTGACCTTTGGTAAGGGATAGGCATAAGGTCAGAAAGTCTGGCACAGGTTGATCCAGGAGTATGGGATAAGATGGGAATAAAGCATAGAACGAGGTAAAAATTTTGGGTACAATTTTATCTTGCTTATGAAAAAAAAATAGTGGATTAGTCGAAGGTGTGGCGTCATGGAAACAATACAGACGGGCCTACAGGGAGGTCCAAAAGTAATTAGGAAGTAGGAAGCGATAATCCCTAAACAAAAGGACCGGGTTGGGAGTGATAATTCCAAAACAAAGGGCTGTACATAGGGGTTGAGTTGTGTTGGCGGACTATTGTGTTAATGATTACATTGTGTACGTTGGAAGTGAGCGTTGGTCCGACTTAACCTTTGGACACTAAAGGAGAGAGGGTGCCCATGTGCTAACGGTCTTGCATTTAGCTTACTATGGCTACCAAGATTTGATCGATACGGGAAGAAGACTCTTCATATATACGAACAAGTATACAAACTGCTCAATGTATTGCTCTTTTAGTCGTTTTATTACTCTTTTACTCTTCGAATGCAGCAACGACGATCTCCTCAAAGAAACAATTCAAATCTGCGCTCAGATCACAGTGTTCTCGATGCACCTTCATTGTCTGAACCCGCTTTCGTTGAACTCATGAATATGGCAAAAACGGTGTTGTGTTTAATTCCAATTACTGTATGTGTACACACAGACCGATGACGTAGCCATGGGGCCCACTGCTGGGCCCCATTCTTGCCAAAAAAAATGTAAATCACCATAAAAACAAAATGTCTGCAACTTGCCCGCGGCATGCACACTACTTGTATACTATCGTCACGTGGATGATACGTTTGCCATGTTTGACTTAACCGTGGCATGCAACGCCTTATTTGTAGGCCTTAGGCCTAATGATCTCCATCCCTCGCTTAAGTTCACTTGTGAGATGAAGCAAGCCGGTGCACTCCCGTTCCTTGAAGTTCTTGAAAAATCGACTCTTGGTTTTACAACTTCTGTTCACCGTAAACCCACGTTCACAGGACAAAACACGCACTGGGATTCGAACAGTTTCACCAGTACAAAATCGGCCTGGTTTAAATACTGGTTTCTAGGGCAACGCACATCTGCTCTCCTTGTAAATTAGACGATGAAATTGGCCCATCAATCCTGCCCAAAAACAGATATCCTCAACAAACACGTAACCCGTTCCCTAACAAATCGGTTCAAACCACCGCCTTACGGACTGTAAGAAAGTCCCTCACTGTCGACTGACCGCGCCATAGTTGGTAGGGCGCCCTCAGTAGTTTGCTCATTCTTGCACCGTACTGTGACGGAAAGTGTATAGGACTAGAGCTAGTCTAATTTTATTAATGAGTTGAAGTGCA
>NW_019091442.1:1149590-1160164 GCF_001949145.1 Acanthaster planci
CATTCCGTTTTAAAATCAGGTTTACCAAGCACATTTCCAATCAGAATACCTCCAAATTTGCCCTTACCCTGCGTCACTTACAATTGTGAGTACAGCCATATGTTCTTTAGTGTTTACAGTTCAAGATCACATAGTGATCATTGTATGTAAAATAGAGGAGTTTAAGAGTACAAACCTTAGCCTTAATCGGGGACAATAGTTGCAACGTTACATGTACAATTATGTTGTCGTCTAGTGGGCACATGTACGTGCATTCCAGTGAATGTATTAGTAGTTATTTCTGTTTATTCCCCAGTCACCACGGTTTCCTGTTCCATATATTTCCAAAACTTCATCCCTGGTTTCAGCTCCACCATTCAGTTCACAAATCACAGTTTCCCCAAGATTGCTACGGTATCCTGGTCAACCCCGTTTTCTAATTATCTCGGTATAATACACAGATAGTGTCTTCTTTAAACCATCCTACTCATCAGTTTAATCGCTGCCATAGAGTTGTGCTACCCTTTCGAGCCACGCCTCCCTTTCCAAGTGAACCTTGTCACTTCTTCACACATACCAACCAAATGTCCCATGTATATCAAGTTACCATGGAGAGGAAAAGCATCGCTCACTTTTGAGCAGCAAGTTATGAAAAAACGAGACATGCCTACTGCGCGGTTGAACAATACGTAATTTTAACTACGTGTAAGATGCTTCCAGTTGTCCGTAAAGATGCGCTATCTAAAACGCAACTTAGCAATGTTATTTATGAATTTCAGTGCCAATGTGTAGCTCGGTACTTGGGTAGAACATCGAAACGCCTATGTCACACCATGGGTCTGTCCTTCCCACGGAGGACGACAGTGATGATGGAAGAAATAAATTGACAAGTTGATAAAACAAAGGACCATTAGTTTATGTTGACCAAATTGGTACATCTATTTAATTCTACAAGAAATCGTGAAAATTAATACTATCCAAAAAAAATTAAAGGAAAAAAAGAAAATTTAACACTGGGCTATAGTGAGATTGACTCTATCGCCAAGCAGCGCTACACTAGGATTTCCACAACCAGTCAACTCGCTCGAACTAAGTGTCCCTGGCCAGATGTAATTCTGAAGAGATGTTCCCTGCCTGATAACTGTTTGCTCAATGGGCAGACCTGAATGTCAGAATGATGTGCCGATCTGGACACTGTCCTTGGCCACAGGTAAGTATGTAAATTGGTAGCCAGTTGACCGGACTTGTCCAACAAAGACAGCTACTTGGCACACACTGGATTGAAGACAGTTGGGTACAGTACGGTGTTGCTCCCGACTCACTCCACATCGTAAACGGGTTATCACATGAATATTTCAAGACAAATCCACACAGGATGTTTGACTCCCACTAGGTGTGGTCCACCAAAGACCTGGAACCCAGTCTTCGGGTAGCTCCTCAGTGGGAAAAGCCCATTAAAATGATGCATAATTGTTTTGCACAAATAAATCCATATCCAGTTCGAAGAATGAGAATTACTTCCAACATCTGTACTCACATACCGATCCTTAGAGAGAATTACACCATATGAAAACTTATTAAATTACAAAACGCCAATTCCAATTTCACACTTATGATGTTTGTGATTTTTGTCCCAAAAATATTCCAAAGAACTTGTTCCAGGCAATCCTGTCACTCTTATTTACATATTAAACAAATTTTAAATGACTTACAGTTTCTGTTAGAACTGGATTTTTAGGTTGGGCCACGCCCGGGTACACACAGTACCACACACAATTCCAAAGGAATATATGGTGACTGCACACCCTGAAGGTTTATACAGCAGTGCCTTGGCTATGCACAGGTCTCTACATGTAGACCATTAAACAAAATCACTCGACCAAATCTGAATTTGTATAATACTCCTTTACATGTCTAAGAGTCTAAAGCTGGAGTACCGGGGCAGACTTATTTCTCAAACAGGGGGGAAATAATTAACACAAAAAATACACTGATAAATAAAACATGGCAGTAAAATAATTAAATTTCCTTTACTTTGTTATAGCCCACAAGCAGCATATTTCTTCTATCTTTCGTAACTTGTCAGCGTCGCGTAAGCAACCGACCCGCGCAGGTAAAGACTCATGCCAGACACCCAAACCGTCGATACTTTCATCCACAACAGGGAAACACTTGCTCGATCCCCCGGAATGCTCCAAACAATACAGCAGACTGCAGTGTACTGTACTAGCCAAAGCATTCAACTTCAGTCATTTGCGTGTGCTCGAGGCTACCTACATTCACTTCACAAAACCAGCTCTCTGCAGTCTGAAATTTAAAAGCCTGAATGAGTGTGTGCCATACTTTGCAGCTTTCCTGTACCATCTGGGTTAGATGACTTTTTTTAACAGTAAAAACACTATAAAAATTACTTGACCAACACTTGACAAATACATGTAGGCTACTTGATATATCGACAAAATCCCATGAAAAACCACCACACAATTTTGGCTCATATGTTAGATACTAGTTTTTACAAATGCCAACGATCAAATATTCGAAATTAAAAACCCAAGAAATTAAAATTAGCTTCTGAAATAATATCAACTACAAGGTTTGGCGCAATAACGGCCTTCATTACAATTGAAACAAATAAAGTGCTTTCAATTTAAGGATACCATATTCAAAAGTGAAAACAAAGCATACATGTTGCGGTAAGCGGAAATTTTGCCACATACCATTACAAAAGTGATTACTAGAGAGAGTAGTGATTATTTACATTTAAAGTTTATTCCAATGGACACGAGATGCTAATAATAACAACAACAATAATACCGATTTCTTATATCGCGTATCCACCCTGCTTAGTGCTCAAGGGGCATCATTATTATCGCTGTACGTTGGGCTCACAACTGAACATTCCTGAATTTTCAATCTCAGGTCCCTGTTGATGCAGCCCTACCAAAGGCACACGCATACGGCCAACAAAAACAAATATGCCCTCACAGGTACCCATTTACTCCAGGGTGGAGAGAAGCACAGGGGGTTAAAGTGACTTGCAACATGCTGCCACAAGCTGGATTCGAACCTCCGACTCAGAAGCTGCGAACCTTAACTACTAGGCCACAGCATGCCCCCTCATGTCTATCAATCAATTTATCATTAATAACAGGACGGTGCAGACATGAATGTGCCAGCAATGTAAGAAAAAGTATCTCTACACCCTAAAGCTTTCAATTCTGCGCACCCAATTTTATGTAGGCGTGCAATAAAGACCGTTTGGTGAAAAAAAATTCATGAGATGCTGTAAATTGGAATTTTATGTAAAATTCAAAATTCATGTAAACACAATCCTACAACAGAGTTAATGGACCCCAAGTTTATGCCATTATTAGTTATCACACAAGCGTGAGTGGGACACGGAATATTATCTTCAGGTAAAATTTAATTCTCAGTGTTGATTGGGCGATCCATGGCAAGAGTGTCAAGTTTGCTTGAAGATAAATTCATTATCACACTTACACTCGTGGAACACAGAATAATGTAGCATGTCACAAGTTTCGCCTTGAATGCCATTTGCCCCTTGGGTGTACGAAACACCATGAAACCCTACACGGCAGGCAACAATTGTTAAGTGTTGCACGGTCCATCTCAAAACCCGAGTAATGCGCTGTTCTTTACGCTAAAAGCCAAACGCACAGCTGTAAAGTTTACCGTACCAATCAAAGGTGGTCCGTTTTCGCGCATAGGCCCTTGTAACATGATCTATACTTTGCATCAACTTTGCCTGAAGAAAAATTCAGTATCACGCTCATGCTCGTGGAACGCACAATAGTGTAGTGCGTCTGTGTCGCATATACCAAAAGGCTTTGTTCCACTCGCACACGTGTGATAACTTATAACGTGGTGCACCTGTGTCTTGTATAAACACGAGGCTAAAGGCCAAGTGGTAAATGAGACATAGACGCACTACATCATTCAGTGTTCCACGAACGCGAGTGTGATAACGAATTTATCTTCACGCAAACTTGATACATAGTAAAGATCTTTGTTACAGGGGCCTGCGAGTGCAATTTGCAAACGTGCCGTCTTTGCATTGACGTTTCGTTTTCGCAGAAAAATGGCGCTAGAATAAGTGGAGTTAGAATAGCACATTATGCAGAGTTTGTTATGAACCGTGCAATACCGTTATATGTCACACTTTTTTTGCCATGGATTGACCAATCAGAATTGAAAATTGAAGTTTACTTGAAGATATCACATAATTGTTAACTTGTTACAACCCAAAGTCCAGAATTGAAAAAAACAACAACCAAGCACATGGATAAACAGCAGCAAAGCAACCAACCCCCCAAATACTGATACTGATTATACTGGTAATGTGTGTTGCACAAAGAAACTCCAGAGCCTCCTGTCAAAAATACACATAACATGCACTTCTGATTCACATGCTTAGTTCACGCCTCTAAACGTTTTTATGTGAAACTACATGCATTTTCTATCTATACAGTTGGGCTATTTTACAAACATGACAGCTGGAAACAAAATTTTGGCCAAATAATCTCGAAATAATGATCTGGAACCCCAAATTATACTGAATCCGAATGGAGGAGGACCTAGACAAGGTGGTCTAAACCCAGCTTGTTTCACCAAACCCATTTAGCTAGCTGCAGCCAACGGTCATCTCTACTAGCGGTCAGAAAATAAGGAGATTAAAGAAAAAACCCTGAAACTTGCGTACTAGAATGTACACATTGATGGATGCAGAGGAAAGCAACTACCCTGAGAGGCACACGGCACTACTTGCAATAGAACTAGCCAGGCAGCAAGTCGACATTGCTGCTGCTAGTGGAGTACGCTTCGCAGCTCAACAGTCACAGATTACACACTACTCTGATCAGGGAAGGCAAAGGAAGAGAAACAATTCTTTGGTGTACGATCAAGACAGCAATTGCCAGCTGACTCCACAGCTGCTAACTGACCACTTAGACCGCCTTATGTCGATGCATCTTCCATTGCGGGACAACAGGTTTGCCACCATCGTCAGTGTCTATGCCCTCACCCTTCCATGCCGACTCTGGCATCAAGGAGGCCTTCTTCCGTAACTTGCATAATCTTCTGCGTTATGTGGATCCCAAGGACAAACTCGTCATTCTGGGGGACTTTAATGCTAGGGTAGGACAGGATCAGACTAGTGGAGAGGAGCGCTAGGCAAACACGATCTAGACAAGTACAGCAACAATGGACCACTCTTGCTAGAGTTTTGTGCAGAACACGAACCGTCCATCAACAATACTCAGCAGGACAGGTTCAAATCCACCTGGAAACTCCTCGCTCCAAACACTGGCACCTCCTGGACTACACTCCGACACACTAGCGGGTCATCAAAGACATAATACACTCAAGAGTAATGCCAAGTGCCAACTGCTACACCGACCACAGACTGGTCTGCTGCAAAGTCGCATTCACCTTCAAACCCCTCCCAACAAAAAAGACCCTTACCCTCAATCCTAAAAACAAAACAAAACAAAACTGGTGTATCGCTCTTGCCGAACGGATTCAGGATCTGGCTGGTTTCAGGTGACACTGGCTCCTTCTACAAGGTCCCCAAGACCATGACTGGCGCCCGCCATCAAGTCCACGCACCACTGTGCGCTCCTTGGACGGCTCGACTCTCCTGGCGGACAATAACGCCATCATGCAGTGTGGTAGGAGCACCTTGAGAACCTCTTTAGCAACAAACGCTTTGTCGCCAGAGCTGATTCCTAAGGAAGAAGTGGGCTGGACCTTGACTTCGCACCAAATCTCTTCGGGATCAAGAAGGCATTTACCGAAATGTAATCTGGGAAATCACTTGGCAGTGACAGAATCCCAGCAGAAGTCTCCAAGTGAGGTGTTGACTTGGTGCAAGTCAGACTTGAGGGCTTGTTCGCTGCTTGCTGGGAGAGGAGAACCATCCCACAAGACCTAAGAGATGCCGTTGTCACCCCCCATACAAGAACAAGGACAAGAAAACAGACTGCTCAAACTACTGACGCATCACGCTACTCTCCACTGCTGGCAAGATCCTAGCCTGCGTCGTCCTGAACAGTCTCACTCCCACATTTGCCATGGAGAACATTCCAGAGAATCATTGTGGCTTCTGTGCTAAACAAGGCACCACAAACATAATTTCCAGGACAGATACAGGAAAAGTGCAAAGAGCAGAACATCGGTCTCTACGCAGTCCTTACAGACCTGACTGGCGGCATCACGAGATTGACCAACCGTTCTGCGCCGCGGACATCCTGCGGAATCACGAAGAGCACGTCATAAGTCTTCGACAAACAAAGGACCCCTTGACAACCGGGCGTGTCCGCGGATGTAAGGCTTAAGTAAATTACCAGGCTCATGAATACGCCAGATATTCTGCGAATTCACAGCTCAAAAATCGCTACCAGTCTACCTTCAGCATGCAATTGTCCATGAAGGTAATGGCTTAATTTTGTACCAAATATTGATAAATAAGAGCAGTAATATACAATGCATTTCTCGACGCTGCGGGGAAACAAGATTCATTGATCCTTGATCGTCAGCAAAGTTACATGCTTGTACGAACAAAATTGTAAAATTTCTTGTACGCACTGCCACTAGACTGCTTGGGATAACAAGTCCGAAAACAATCAGCGAACATATCCCACCAACAATGAGACCACCAGTTTTCCCGGACAGGCGGCAAGACGCGGGTACAGAATTCAACCCGTTTCGTGAATTTTTTTTCACAATTGCTACTGATATTTAAAAAAAAATTTGTATGAAGACCTGGATTAGTACATTTATGGTTTCAGTTTTCGTTCGGATACGAACGCTTTCGTAGTTGCGTTCTGTCGCCATAAAATAATTCCATCATTCATTAAACCCCCGTTAAGTCGGAAGTTTCCCTTGAGCACGCAATCGCTGCTTTTTCAGATCATCTATTCCCTGTCCGAAAAACTGCATTGACTTACGTATAAGAATCCAAGGAACATGGCAACCATGCTTCCACGCATGTTCCACCGCGTTGACGCGTCAGCCAGCTCGGAGACTTTTTTGCCGCTTAATATTGTTATTGACATTGCAGATAATTGTATATTTATCCAGTGGTGGCAGATATACTTCAATTTAGATAACAATTGATTTGACACCCGAGGGTGAAGACCTGTTTTCCGTTCGTTTCTTCTCTAATCACATCAACAATTTATAGCCCTGCAGAACTTAAGGCCTAAGAACTTCGAGTGGCAGCATGGTTTTACCAGCCTGTATGTTTTTTCCTATGACAATCATGCTTGCCTAGTACTGCATGCATGTATCTTTGCGTTTGAAACGCAGTTCATTGTCCACGACAAAAAAAAACTTTATGTTTGGCTTCTGCAGCTTTATTTGTTTTAATAGCTTCGTGCGTTGTGGCCCAGTCGTCACCCTCGTGGTCCTTAAAACTGAAAACTAACGGTAAATATATTATAAAATGCCAAGATTCCGTTATAATATTGTACGTTTTGAGGGGAGCACTGTGAGATTTCCTTTTTTTAGTAGGGTGGGGTAAAGATACTGACATCGGCTTAAACTACTGTTTTCTGTTATAGTTCACTGTAAAGCCGTAACTCTTCCTAGTCTTATTCAGCATTAAACCATTATTTTCAGAGAAAATGTTTGGGTTCATTCAAGTATGGACATTGCACACTAGTAGTTCATAACAAATACGATCAGCAAATCATAGTCCCCAGCTCTAAAGAGGATTTTGTAAAAAGGAGTCATGACGCAACTCCATTTTACAAAATCCTCTTTAGAGCTAGGAACTTCCAACAAGGGAAGGAGATAACTGTGAGGCTAGTTTTTAGAATTCATCATCAATATCCCATTAAATTATACTTTGAAAATTATTCAGACCACATCATTTGAAGTCGACACGAAATTGTATGATTTCAAATAAAACAGACACAAGGATTCTGCCTCCCAACAAAGAGGAGGTGGAAATTTACCAGTGCTTCAAGCGCCAAGATTCGGTTCGGTCCATGGTTGGATACGTACACACATGGCCAAAGGGGTGATTTTCCGTCAGTATTTTGTCGGCATTTTGTTATTTGAGATTTTGGAACAACTGCTAGGAATCTAGAAAATTCTAGCACAACGTATACATACAACCACTGGATTAAACAAGAGACAAGTTTATTGGCCACCTCGTTCACTAAATCTGGTTGCGCGCTTAAGCGCTGGTCCGCCCGGCAAAATCGGCTTTTTTCCGTGTTGCCTTAAGATCGAGCACGAGTCGTACCGTCAACATTCATCCAATCAAAGATCGCCTTTTACGGCTATTTGTGACATCATTGGCCTAATATGAAACATGAAGGCGCATTTTTTGGAGATTGACGTACATGATGAATGTCTGAATATACATAAGCACAATCGGATGTAGTGAGACTCGGGCATTGTTGAGCAGCGGAAATGCCATACCTTCCATCTTCTCTGTTGATTATTAGTGAATTCTCACCACATGCATTTCACAGCCATCGTTTGTCTGAACGCGCATGTGTGCCGAAGTTTGCAGTGTCAAACTCGCAAACTGTTACCTGTTTTTCGTTGTTTTTGCTTTTTTTTATCAGATTTGGATTGATCGAAAGTGCCATCAAGTTTGGTTTGATCAAAAGTGCCATGTTCGATGATTTTTGGCTCGGTTTGGCAGTTTGGCTGCAGGACAAAAATTTACTGAGGAGCACGCCAAAACTGTGTAACCAAGCCCTTTTAAAACCAATTGCGGGCTTCATTTTGCCTTTTACAATCATATTCAACCTATAGGCCTACTCAACAAACAGTTGTTAATAGCAGATTTGGGCCATTGCCAAGGAAAAAGCGTAGGAACTGCATGCGGATGCGCGGCTTTGAGGATATTTGTCTCAGTTCCCGGCGTCAGTGATTATTTTTGTGTTTTCTGCAATGGCGTCAAACAAGGATGTATACTGGCCCCAACGCTGTTCTCCATATTCTTCAGCATGATGCTTCGTGAAGTTAACACGTTGACTGCCGACTACAAGTATACTCGTAGTCACAGGTAAACCAGATTCTGCCACTACGAGTATACCAGTAGGATATGAAATGCTATTTTAATGTAAATCAAATACACTGGCATCATCGAAGAACACAACAAATACGCTGCTGGCAGTGTTGAGGGCGTATATCTGTAAAATGCTCATGTTCAAACAGACACCCGAAAGGTACCTATTAAATATGCAAGCATGCGTACAGCGCTTGGCAAATTGGCACGCCCTTCAAATCGTGCGTGGCAGTCAACGTGAAAATCAATATTGTAGACGACACCTACGAAGACTTTGGAGCAGCCAGTCCTAGAGCTCCTGTTGGCTGATAACTAAGATAACTTGGTTGCTCACACAGACGACACACTCAGCACACAGTCAGTTGCGAAGTCAGCAATGGCCTTTGGCCTTTGACACCAATGCTGTCTACGCACCATCCTAAACATCAAGTGGCAGGATAATGTTTCAAATGAGGAAGTGCCACAGAGAGCACATCTTCCAAGCATCTAGGCTATGGTACTGAAGCACTTGCTGCGATGGGCAGGTAATGAATGTCGCAAGAATGGAGAACTCCCGTCCAACGAAGGCTATCTTCCTTAGGAAACTTCGTGAGGGTAAGCAATATCGAGGTGCCAGAAAGAAGCACTTCAAGGATCAGCTCAAGATGCAGCTTGCTCTAGCTGGCATCATCACCAACCATGACACCAGGAAGCTCTTGACAGAGTGGGCTGGTGCCACTGTCTCATCACAGACAGCCAGAAATTCGAAACTGACGCGCGAACAGCTGCTGAGGACAAAAGGAAGAGGCGTAATAAGAAGCTGGCTACATCTGAGACTCCCTCAACCCAAGGCCTTTCCTGTCCAAAGTGCTGAAAGGTCTGCATCGCACAGATCGGTCCCCACAGCCATCTCCGTGCCTGTAGGCTGTAGACTGCCCCGTCCACTCAGGTCCTTTCAAGCTAGGAACAACCCATCACTGCTTTGCTTATTCATTAATATAAAAGACCACTGATAAAACAACTTTCAAAATTCATAAGCCACCGTGTTCTAAGAAAAAAAATTGAATGATTCCATGGAGCACTGCTCATTAACGAGGGACAGGTAAGGAACGTTGTGATGTGATATCCACTGTTATGTTATTTTGGCACTATTCTGCATATATCGGTCCGCGTTGGCGGCCAGTCCAAGTGTATAAAAGAAGAAGTGTAAATGATTAAATTTTGTTGAGTTTAGTTCCACCCAGCAGACTAGGTCTCTGCGTTCCTGTCATTCTGTTTGTTGAATTGTGCTCATTCCTTTCTATTGAGTTCGAACATCCGATACAATATTTGGCGACGAGGTTGACGACCACACCCATGGCGACTGCAAGCTCCTCAACTCAACCCTCCCCTTTTCTACAAGAAACGGGAGAGCTGGCCGTTCTTTGGAAGCAAACTACCTGCTTGCTATAGGTGAAGACGAATTTTCGTCAGAGAGGAAACGAACAATTCTGCTTCACTGCCTTGGTGCAGAGGGTCTTGTAGTGTTGTTGAATACCGCCCTCTGTTGTTTGTCAGGAAACCAAGATGA
>NW_019091443.1:0-38513 GCF_001949145.1 Acanthaster planci
GTCAATAACGTTCTTACGTACGTTCCAAACGAAGGAATACTAAAAGCACCTTTAAACTCAGTGTTTTACGTTGCCAGAAATAGGAACGGGAATTTGTGAAGATAAAAACGGATCCCCCTTGTGAAATGATTTTCATGTAAGCATCTGTGCAAAATTCATTTCGCAATATACAGCCCAGTTAAAAGTAAGAGCGTGACTATTTAAGGAAAACCGAAAACGTTGTCAGGGTCATTGCTGGGAAGGTTAACCCAGTCGTACTTCCTTTCAAAACCAAAAGGCCTGTTCATTTTTCATGGATAATACCAGGGTAAATCTGGCGGAAACCCAGAGAACGTAGTTATTTCTGGGGCAGTGGTATGACTGGGAAATGCAGTGTGCATTTGGGGACTTAATTTCCTGGAGGGGTTGCAAGTGAGGATCTGAACCAGCTGGTAAGGTGGGATATAAACAGATCTTTCTTCTCTAATTTCTGAGCAAGGAGCACACGGGGACAGGCCTCGAGCAAGGTCACCCGTACCTTAACACCCCCCTTACACTACTGGTCAGGTAGCACTGAAAGATGATAGACTACATTTTGTACGTAGGCTAAGTGGAGGCCCTGGGGCACATCCCTCATAGTTATAAAACTAAGGTGAAAGTCAAGGCAAGTTTTCTCAAATGAATTCAGAAGCTTGCTGCATACAATTATGAACCAACCCCTCACTACACTACAATATTCGTAGCGTTCTCTCTCGTGTCCAGAATTGATAAGCGTTCATTGGTTCGCTTCGGAATTAAATTATCTCCTGTCGTTTTATCGACCTGAATCTCACCAGTATCTGTCTGAATAAGCCACATGTGTTGTTTTCTCGTTCCTCACATGCCAAAACTGCATGTAAGCCCCCACAAGCTCGAGGTTCGGTCATGCTTTTCCGAAGATCTATAATATGGTCGTTTTTTTATCAGCAAAGTATAAACAATATCTCTTTCAGCCGTGAGAAATTACCACCGGCATATGAAAACCCTTTATCGTGTCAACACCGTTAACTTTTTTATTTTTGCCTCCATCCGGCGATGGAAACTTCAGTAGTTATTAGGCAATTGATTAGTTTCCACCGAAATAGTTTGTGCACAAATAGAGCTTAGGCATGGTGATCATCACAGAGAAAATGCATTTGAAATGAATATGTGCTGTATGCATTTAGTTTAGACATTGATAAACAACATTACAAAGTAATGGGCCTGCAAATTAGGGCCCCGCTCTTCCTGACCCCAATTTAAGTATCGGCCAGGCCACAATTTTACTTGCACCCCATGAAAATAACAAATATTATTACACCTAGACAATGAACGCCAAGGTGAGCATTTATTATTTAATACAGCTAACAATACAGGGTCACTGTTTGAATGAATATGGAGCACTCTTCAGATTAAGACCTGAATAGGCCCTAACTGGAATCAATCCCAACACAAGTATGGGCATAATTACTTTCACCCTGTGAAAATAAGACTAATGAATATTATTACACCCCAGACGATGAACTCTTAAGGTGAGCATTCATTTTATATTATATAATACAGGCAAAAATACACGATCGCTTAACAACGATGTATAAGGAACTTAATGATAGCTCCCAGTCGGAAACTGTTTCTAAAGTTCTTTGCCGACCTCTGCTAAAATTCTCCCCTCACGCTGTGCTTTAGTGATACAAACGGGTCTTGATATCTTAAGTATTTATATAATCCTTTCTTGCGTAAGGTAAACCTGATTTTGATTAATGTATTTAGCCCCATTTAAGAACCGTTATTGCAAAAATGATGAGACTGAAAAGCAATGAGAATGTTATTCCCGGGAAGCAATGAAAGGGATTAAAAAAGAAACACCTTTACAACACATTCCTGAATAGGAGACACATTTGCACTCCACCTCCAAGGTATCACCTACGCCATTAGGCCCAGCCATTTCATGGAGAGTGGCTTCAGTCTACTTTTGTTATCGGCCATGGTAAATGGTTTCTGATCGGTTGCACCATCTCTCTATACGCCTTTCCTTTATATAAACTCTTCCAGACAAAAACATCACAACTTTATTTATTGTCCCAGATTTCTATGGCAATCTGTTTTCAAGTGTATGGTTCCATTAAGTTTAAAGTTTACATGACACCTCTGCCCAAATATCAGACACAGTTGGTGACTGCGACGGTTTCACTACCAAAACACCAATACAGAGGAGTTCCTTAATCATAGATAAACCCTCGATTATTTATTTGCTAAACAAAGCCACAGTACTCACACCGATATGTGTAAAGATCTTCATAACTATTTATTTCCTACTAAAAGTACCTCAACAAATCAACTTTAATTGAAAAAAATTCAAATATTGACAGCAGTGACAAGGTAAATTTCAAAACCTAAACGGTGGCTTCCGACAAAATTAAGATTGAAATTTGTAGACTTCATTAGGCTGTCATCTATGCGTTTCAATGCATATTATTCCACAAATTCCTCACTTAAACACGGGCCGGCTAGACATCCTCCGGAACATTGTCGACTTTTACACCTTTTTAATACCACACAACGCTAATGTTGGTAAATGTTAGAAGTATTCAGTGATGTGCCAGCTGCAGCTTTAAAAGATTGTTATACACTTTAGACTTCTGTAAGATCAGTTTTCTCTGTCTTGGATATCAAGCGTATTTTCGTATTTTAATTTGTGTACGTTTCTGATGGATAATCTTTTATTTTGTCTATATGTATTTTTTCTATTCTTAATCATGCCAATAGAATAATTTCTGTATATTTATGATGAGGACAATAAATTTCGAATCTAATCTAATTATGTCAGTCAAATCACACTGTGTGGACTTTTGTGCCAACGTTTCCCGCTTTCACCGTTGAAAAAGGGGACAAAAAGTGTTTTGTCGAAACGGTGCGTCCCATTCTACATTTGCCTCAATACATCGTTTGTATCCTATGAACGCTGGAAGAATGGCCAACCCAGCAGACTTTACTCCTGTCAAAATTGAGTAGCCTAGAATAACTGAAATATTCCCAAGAAAGCGTGAGTTGGGGTCTGCTTCATTTTTCTCCAAGGCTCTTTTTAGTTTTTACACTCCACTGGGCCACTTCCAGCACGAAGTTGATCTCTTTATTTCAGCATCATCACTCTATATTTTCCAAATCCATAGATTGTGGTGTAATCGGAAAAACATAACTTCTTACTTCCATTTACTTTGTTGTCACTAGCGGATGCCGCGCAAAGAGCGTCATCCCGCTATCTATACTATAATTTCCATAAGGGACCCTGGGCGAGTCCACCTTGCCCAAATCGCTGCTCCCGAACCGCGACTCTGGCGCGTTTGTCCATCGGCCGCCAGGTGGCCGTATCGAACGGTCTTTGCTATTTGGCGCGTGTCCGATGGTCCCGAGACGGATCTTCCCGCAGTCTAGCCGATTATACCAGTGGCGGCGCTCCTACATGGATGCACCCACGTATATAGGCCAGAAATATGTCAACATGAATGTTATTTCTGCAGTCAAGCCCTATGTCACCAGTGTGACAAATGTTTTGGAGGGAAGTCTAATCTAGAGAGCCACATGGAAAATATCCATGCTGAGGGGGAATCAGACAATGAAGCTGACGATGATTCGGAAGCAGTTGAGGAGATAGATGACGAAACCTCGGATGAAAACAGTTCAGAATCGGAAGACAATACCCCCTACCCAGATTGGCTGGCTGAAGCCAGAGAAACAAATAGGGAGATGTGGGATGACAAATATGACAAGTACGTCAACGAAGGCATGGATAAAGATCAAGCCAGGCAAAAGGCAAAGAAAAAGACCCTCTGGGCAGTCAAGGAAGACTTTTTCGACAACTGCAAGGAGTTTCTGTCAAGTTACCTTTATTTAAGGGGTAATGAAACTCACAAGGACATTTTGGATGATCTCGAAGGAAAACTTAATATAGGCATGAAAGTCAACAAAGCCTTGTATAGAGTTTTGCCTAAACATGCAGATAAATTTGCCGGACTGTTTCAGCTCAATGACGAGAGGAGAATGTCTAACAGATAGTAATAATTACAGAAAAATGGTTCCAAAAATGAGTACATGTAGTGCCTTTGATATAAAATATAATAAACCTCTGGTAATCACTTTGTGGTAGTTCTTAAAGTTAGTATGATAATTGTAAAAACAATGATGAAAAAAGAGAAATATAACAGTACTTAAAACCGGCTTTTGAAGTCTTCTAAATATTGGCCCATATGATTATCAGATAGTATTACTCGGGTCGGAAACCGGCCTGGAACTTCTGCACATCATTTCATAGCACGATAGGTAAATTTGCTCTTTTATTACGTCTTAAATATCCGAACTGATGTCGTACCGCCCACGAGAATTTATAATTTTTATATTAGGATGTATTTTACATTTACTCCACAATAAGGAACAACAGTAATGCTCCGCTCTGTTTTAATTTGTAGACCGTATACATATACAAGGTAACTGCACGTAAAACACCAGTTCAAAAGATTAAAAAAATTCAGCCAGAGCCAAAACCATATACTTGTACATGTACAGAGTAACGGGACGTAAAACACTCTAGTACAAAGGACTCAGAAATTCAGCCAGGGCCAGCAAGGTCTTGTTCCTGTATTGATCAGATCTCCGTAACCAAGACCGTTAGCATATGCCCGTCCTCTCTCATTTAGTGTCCGATGATTGAGTCAGATCAACGCTCACTCCGAAGTACACACACATACCTGTTTTACATACAAAATGTGGACATTCCTTTGTTTTCCTGTGGTTATACGTTAAGGAAACTTGAGGAAAATGCTCCTTTTTCTCCCACTAGGATAACTCCTTCGAGCTGGATTTGTGATGATAATTTCCTTGACTGTTCCTCTTCATTTTGCCACAAATATTGACCACAAAATGCCTCTGAAACTGTTTTTCAAATAGGGGAAAACATTGTGTGGACGTGTGCGAGTCCACACAACGCTATCATACCCTTCATTATATGGACTACTTTTGTACAGAGTGTAGTTTCCAAGATCTCGTCCTTATATGTTAATTGATGTTTACACTAGTTTACACATGTTTACCAGCGACTGATGAGACCACTAAGGGAAGAATCTGACACAAGATAATCATCCACACAACATATGGCCCAGCGAGTAAATCCTGTTCACACGATTAAGCCTGAATCTAAGGAGAAGACAAAAATGGCCGACGAGAACCCACTACAACCGAATTAGCCGTTGACAAGAAAGAGGGACGAAACCATGATGTGGCCATGGCATCAATCCTCAACAAGATTGTGGATAGCCAAAGAGAGGCGGCGCTTCCCTCTTTCCTACATGACCTTCATGGATATGTAGTGGAAAACTAGACAAGTGACCCAGCCATAAGATTAGAGCTTCTGCTGAAGTACACGAAAGGTGAATCCCATGAGTTGATAAAGAAGTGCCCAATGATTGAACCGCCATCAAAGGCTTATGAACGAGCTAAATGGCTTCTGAAGAGAGACTATGGACAGCCCCCAATCCTTGCAGCAGCCTACAAAAACAGGCAGAACAGTGGGCAATAATTGCGGCAGGAGATAAGGTGGGTTTGAGAAAATTCTCCCTCTTTCTCATCACCTGCTGCAATGGAAAGCTGGACTACTCCAACATGGCCAGCATGGACGGCTTCGAATTCCTGAAAGTGTTGGCTGGGAAACTGCCAATTGCCCTACAGCAACTGTGGATAAAGAATGTCGGCAAGCTGAGAGAGATTGACCAAAAATCCCCAAAATGGAAGACTTTAAAGAGTTAGTTTGGCAAATTTCCAGAAACGAGAACAACCCTCGTTTCGCCTGCCTGGGATATCAGAAGAGAAACAAAGATAGTAAGAAACAAATGAGACCGACCAGAGTTGAAACCAAAGGAACAGCCCAAAAGAAAGTCTTTTCAGTGACAGTAAATGAGAAGAAAATAAAGTCCAAAACTGCAGTCAAAGACAATAGAACAGCTCAGGCACCATGCTTATACTGTGGTGAAGGAACAAATCATTGTGTGTTTGACAGCAGGCTCACTTGATCACAAAGCAAAATCTGATTTTTGCTACAAAAAGGGTATGTGTTTTGCGTGCCTGAATCCAGGGCACACGAAGATGAAGCCAGTGCCCAAGACACCATGCAACAGCCATGCTTGACCCGAACTTTCAGCCAATGCATCCAGTGAAGCAGCACCAGTTATGACCAGGTGACTTCAAAGGCGTGTGGTGCCACTACTGCGGAGAAGATAGACCCACTAATGGCCATAATTCCTGTAACCATTAAAGCACGATCAAGCAACGAATGCCTCACAACTTATGCATTCATTGACAATGGATGTAGTGCTGTATTCTGTACCAAGGAGCTCAACCATGTGCTGAAGACAAAGACAAGAAAGACCAAGCTGGTGATCAAGACTTTCACTTCAGAAGAAATGGTCAATACAGAAATCATCCTTGATGACTTCATTGATCTTCCTGCAGTTTACAGATAGAGATACTATACCAGTTCCTGTGGAAGACGGCCCGACACACGAAGACATGAACCAATGGAATCACCAATAACATATCGATCTCCCGGAACCGAGAAACATTGATATCCCAAAAGTCACACTAATGATTGGAATCAATGTACCAGCTGCGTTTACACCACTTGAGATGTTAGCATGCTGTCTAGGTGACACATTTGCCATAAGAACCCCCTTGGGCTGGCTAGTTTACGGGTTACCCGGGAAACTAAAGGATCGGACAGAGATCAGTGTCAATTATTGCACAGTTGACAATGCATCAATCTACGATTGATGGCAAAGACTACCTTGATGAACAATTGAAACAATACATCAACATGGATTTCAACGAACGCCTCAGCAATGAGAAGCAGGCCCTATCAGCAGAAGACAGAAAATTTCTGAAGATGATGGATGAACCAATGGCCATTATCAAATGCCATTTCTGTTCCGCAGCAAAAGGGCCATTATGCCGAACAACCTGCCCCAGGCAGATGCATTTGCAATGAGAGTGAAAAGAAAACTCGCAAAGGATGAAAAGCTCAAAGAACAGTACTCTGACTTCATGACAGACCTGGAAAAGAAGGGGTTTGCTGAAAGGGTACCACCATCGGAAATAGCAAGAGATGATGAAAGAGTGTGGTACATTCCACACCATGGAGTGCGCCATCCAAGAAAACCTGAAAAATTGAGGGTAGTGTTTAACTGCCCGGTGGTCTTCAAAGGGGCCTCAATTCACAGCCACCTACTGCAAGGGCCAGACATGAAAAACCATATGTACGGGGTTCTTCTTCGGTGGCGACAAGAAAACGTGGTCATCATGGCAGACATTGAGGCCATGTTCTACCAGGGGAGAGTGACACCAGGAGACTGTGGCATGTTGCGCTACTTGTGGTGGCCAGGAGGGGATCTAGACCAGAAAGCGGAGGTGTACCGGTACCGAATGTTGGTGCATTTGTTTGACGCAGTGTCTTCACCAAGCTGCGCCAACTATGCCCTCAAGAAGACTGCCACTGACAACGAACACAAGTACAGAAAAGAAGTGATAGACGCCATACGGAGTGACTTCTATGTGGACTACTTCCTAAAGTCTGTGTCAAGTGCTGAAGACGGCATCAACCTCGCACGTGACATGAAGAGAGCAGTAGCAGAAGGAGGCTTCGAGCTCACAAAGTGGACCAGCAATAGCAGGAAACCGCTGGCAACACTTTCCTTAGCCAAGGAAATGAATAACATTGATCTTCAAACCGACAATCTGCCAGTTGTGCCAGCTCTTGGTGTACAATAGTGTATCGAAACCGATCGCCTAAAACACAAGCAGGATGAGGTGAATCAGAAACCCACCCGAGGAAATATCTTATCAGTGATGAGCTCCATATTCGACCCGTTTGGAGCTACTTCACCCTCTGTCTTACGGGCGAAGAAGATCTTGGAGTTGTTGTGCGGAGACAATATTGGATGGGATGACCCAATTCCCTCCAAGGAAAAGGAGGAGTGGGCTAATGGCTTAGAGATGTGCCAGCTACAGCTTAATTAACAACATCGTTATACACTTAGGACGTCTGTAACATTTGTTATAGTCTATATGTAATTTTAAATGAGCGTATTTTTTGTCTTTTGTGTGTGTTGTTTTTGGTGAATAAAGTTTTGTTTTATCTGTATGTATTTTCTATATTCTTATGGCAATAGAAATAAAACCTCTGTATTTTCATGATGCGGGCAAAAATTCTAATATAATATCAATAAAATTACACTGGAATGGACGTCTGTGCACGGATCGAATCTTGCTTTTACCGTTGAAAAGGGTGACGTTCAAAAATATGTCGAAACGTTGCGTTTTATTTATATTCAGCTCAATAAATCGTTCCTACCCTAAGAACGCTTAGTAGAACGGGGCACCCAGCAGAATTTACTGCTGTCAATCTTGAGTGGCCTGGCACAGCTGAAATATTCTCAAAAGAAGACATGAGTTACTGTCATACTACTTCCTATTTCTCAATTGCTTTTTTGTCTACACTTCACTGGGCCACTCCCCGCGCAAAGTAGGGTCTCTTTGAGCATATTAAGTCTGAAAATTGTTTAAGTCTGGAAACTGAGGAGTACCCGAGACAAAAATTACTTATATGGCATTGACGTCTCAGCTCAACCCATGATCCCGCTAGTGAACTTTAAGCGGTATAGGGTAGCGCCACGCACTTCAGGCTCCTGTTCGATTCTGTTTGTTAATTGTCCATACCGATTTAATCTTCATCGCCAGCGTACCTGGCTACTGGAGCCGTTACCACTGCAATCAGTGTTCATTGTAATCCTCTCTGTCCTCAAAATTGGCCTTTCACGTCTGTTTATCATGCCCCATAGAGACAATGTTCATTACAAGCACACATGTGCACACCATTTTCAAGCAGACAACAGCGCACCACAGTTTCCAAAGGAAAATACTGTTGTGCGCGTGCGCAACATTTTCTTTGTGGAGCCTGCCTTCTGTTTTTCATGGCAAATGTAGGAGTAAGACAAGGTGAAAATTTGTCGCCTTTCTCGTTTTGCTCTGTATGTTAATGATCTTGAAGGATACAAGCTTCAGAAAGGCTGCACATACCTGAACTTTCAGTTTCACGAAAGAGAAATAGCTTCATTTTTAAAGATATTTGTTTTGTTTTGTTTTTATTTGTTGTAAGCAGATTCAAAAAAGGTCTTCAGTTTGCACTCAGTTGTACCCCACAAGGAAAAACTGGCCTTGAAGGGTACTTCCCATTGTTCCGGTACCCCATAAAGCCCCATAAGCGCACCCACAAGTACATGTCACGCGTACACATGCAAACACTCAGACATGACTGGTGGCGTAGACGTCATCAAGTTCCTTATGCATGATGTATAATTTGTAAACTTGGCAACAAGCAGGAGAGATTTTTCACCCCTTGCGCTCGATTTGGTATCACAAAACGTATTTTATTCGGACTTAGCAACCTTTTAAAAACTATTGCGCTTGGGCTAATTTGATTGTAGAATAAATTGGGTTTTTATCGTCATTCTTCTACTTCTAAATTACCACTAGGTGTTTGTACGAAATATTTGCGGCCATATGCGACCACGTCGAAGCGGGAATACTTTGAGTAACAAGTTGTCCTTCGTGCTCGCTTTTAGCCTAGAACATACAATTGTCTGTGAACAATATGGAAATGGATTAAGGACGGACGTTTCAGGTACAGATTCAAACAAACTGCGGCAAAGACTTGTCTCGCCAAGTGACGTGTTCGCTCCCCAACACTGTTTGTTTAGGTCCCTTGTTGATTAATGTTTAAACAACAGCCTATTACCCCAAAGACCCCAAAGGCATCTGGGCTCTCCAACAGAAATGAGGAAGAAAGGTAATGCTTTATCACGAATACACTTGCGACTTAACAATGTTTGATTTTATGAAGTGGATAACAGCAATTACTCAATACTGGATGGCCGCCCACTTTAGGGGATGCAAAATTAATGTGCACCAGAGGCACAATATACTGTCGGTCGTGTACTTAGTGTACAAAGCGACAGTGTGAATAAGCAAACCAATGAGGAAGGTGAAAAATGTCGGCCTTGGTGAAGAATTCACACATGTGTAATCGTATTTAATATACTTTTCCAGTCAACATGTACCATTTTGAATCTTCTTAAGGAAAATGTTGTAATGATTATTTTATTATTTTTACCATCCCGCGAACCGTGTGCACGTCACATACAATAATACCACAGGTTTTTTGCACTGAAAATCGTATTTTTCATAAAAAGGTAGATCCAGTGTTCCAATTACGGCAGATTTTGCAATACGGGGACTTATTAAAAGCTTTTTACATGACAAACCTAACGTGAGAAAATCCTGGTTTTCAAAACAGATGTTGTGCCGCAAAATAGATACACTGCCACCTATCTCGCAATATACTTGCTTAAGAAGTGGCTTATCAAAATTTGTTTTTTGTTCATTTCCTCAACGGATGCTCTTACGATAGGAGTTTATCTTATCTCCTCATCCTGTATTTTTCTCAGGAAGTAAGAACTTTCAACAGGGATAGGAAATTCAGAAAACACATGGGATCGATTTGACAACTTCCATTTACTGTTGAAAGGGTACAGTCCACTTAATTCTTCAACGGACTACGAGATGGTGTATCTGGGGGCGTGAGGGGGAATTAACCGACGGAGAAATGATGCTGGGTTTTTTTTAAAAGTACCAGCATCTTTTCTGGAAAACCTTTATTTTGCAAACCTAGACACTCACACACAACTACGCCATTGCCATGAAAGCACAAGAAATAAGCTTCAATACACTTGTTTTTGCCCAGACGCATAAAAATTTTTTTAAAGTATGAAAGTAAAAAGTTACTTCAAGGATGCACAAGATACCAGTGTCAGGTTGGTTTAAAGTGCATATTTTCCTTTCCAATTGACATTTTCAATCACTTTTGCGTACAGATTGAGGATTGGATCATCTCGTGCTCCACTGAGTGTCAGGTCGTGGTGTCTCTGAGGATTTTATGACGAAATACAGTAAGAAAGAACTGTAATGATTGTGTAAAGAAGTGGCATTTTTGGCCTCCGTGGTATGACCAAAACACGTTAATTCATTTTGACTCTAATCTGCCTATCTTCCTTGACCTTGGCATCCTGTAATAGTTTAAACGGACCTCCTTAGTGTATGTTCTGTCATGATAAACCAAACGAGTAGGGACAGTATCATGTTTCCGGAACAGCTTAGAGATGGCTTCAGTGTTGTTACTTTAAAGGTAGTGTACACTAGTAAAACCCCAAATCGGACTACGGTACAATCCTGAAATATCTTATTTGAAAGAAAGTACACAACACCCGCAATCAGTCTGTAAAATATTTCCGCCCAGAATTCTGTGGGTTTTTTTTTTCGAGAAAACAGAGAGTTTGTTTTATTTTTCATTAGAATTCATTCACTTCGCACATCAAATTCTTTAACAGGCGCCAGTTTTCTTGTGTGTGGTGTTTTTAGATGTTGGATTCTCAATTAATCAACGGGTAAACCTAAAAGCAGCTAAAAACAAACCGACAGAAATTCACCAAATCCTTAAACTTAAATTGTAGGAAACTGAGTGTAAGGTGTAAAGTAATTACTAAATTAGATCCCTGTGAAGTTAAATTTTATTTTAGGAAATGATTTTTCTTAACACAAAATGTTTGCGAATTCAAAATTACCACTAGAGCATAATGATATGGTCCAAATATGGCGGCTGTTTCTGAGCTGCCCGCTGAAAGGATTTTCGTCAACAAAAAGTACGATTTTCACTCGTTAAACCTCCTGCGTTTAAAGACATAAGTTCTTCTTTGCTTATAATAATCGGTTAGTCAAGTAAGAATGGAGTTTTTAGACTTTAATTGACGTGTAAACTGACGTGAAAATTTGGTTAATGGTTATGAAGCACGATCGCGCGCGCACAAAAAAAAACCAATGTGTACACTACCTTTAAATTGGTTAACACATCAGGCGCAGCGATCTCTACTGATACCTTGTGTGATGTTGGTACCTTTATTTCCTTCGGAATTTTCTAAAGTCCAATAATTATTTACCATTCTATAGCCTATCCTCGATCTTCTTAAAATAATTCTCAAGCCCTTCATTAGCATCAGTCCTTACCATTAATTTGATCAGTATGAGAGTTCTATTTAACCAATTTTTTTTACCCCTATTAAAAAGTTTTTAAGTGGGAAATTTTTGGTTGTGGAAACATTTGCTGGGCAGAAAAAAAAAAAATTATCAACCGCTATTATCTGAATATCTGTGCTGCTTCCGTAACTTGTTTTGGCCATTTTCTCTCAGTAGCAAATACTTGAATGATAACAGTCTGTTTTATCAGATCCACGTATTTTATGAAAGGTTAGAAAACTTATAAATACGCTGAAAAATCAGTTGAGGAATCACTTCAAAGTTGCACTGCCGAAGACTCTTGAAAGTGTGCAGCCCAATCCTCCAACCGACCATGAAGCTTCTTCTGCTGTGTCTGTGTGTTGCTCTGGCTCATGCTAGCCTGGCTCCACTCCATAGGACCAACCAGCGCGCCGTACCAGACAGCTGGATCATAAAAGTCAAAGTAAGTTGGTGAAGAAAGTATCAGACTAGTTTCACTCGCAGTTCTTTTGGCGTTGTAAATCGAAAGGTCCTCTTATGCATCTATTCAAAAAGTTATTTTTAGTGGCAATTTTGGCTATATGAATACAGCATCGAACTTTTTTTTTAGGATTTTGACCAGCTGGAGCGTGTTCAAGAAGAGATCGAGGACATCTTCTCTAAATTCCGTGCACCTGCTCCCAGAATCGACAAGCTCAAAAAACTCATGCCCGTTTTGACCCTTAAGATCCCAGTGCACATCCTTACCCAGGTAAGTTGACAGGTTTATCATGGGGTCTTATCATGCAATATGGTATAAAATTCAAGTGAATAACTTTTTAAAAATCATAGAATGACTTTAGGATGAAATTTTCATTTTTCCCATAGTCGCATGCAATTTCTTTTCTCTCTATATGTGTTCTATAGCACACGTGCATGTCTAGCATGTACGTTTCTCGCGAAACTAAAGGCCAGTTCTTACTTCACGCGCCAACGAACACAGACTCGAAGTTGTGACGTCAGATCAAATATTCGAGCTGCGTATGAACGAATCTTTAGATATGCAGAGAAGCCTTCATTGTGATGTGCATTATAGTTATGTAGTTGTCTTTGTAATTATCGCTGATATTTATTTGTCATTGTGTTGTTTTAAACATGAACAGTTATTCTCGTTTATTTAGGTTCGTGCTATTGAGGGTGTTGAAGACGTTTATGAGGACACCATTGCAACCATTTTCGGCTCCCAAAGTGGCGCACCATGGGGTTTGGATCGCATCGACAGTCGTAGTGGAACCGATGGTGTGTACAACTACAACAGCAACGGTAGGTTATTTTGGTATAACGTGATCATTACTTTAATTGAGTTCTAGGCAGTAATGCATTGAAAAGGTAAAGGCCTCTCCGTCTAATTTTAGTATTCAAGAATAACAATAATTCACCAACGATTTTGCTACTTTTTCAACGTATTTTGCAAACAGTAATAACTTATTCAATGGCTCTATCGTTGTAGTGGATAACAAAATCGATAAATTATAAAAGCGTCTTCACAATATACATTTGGGAAAAATGTCCTTTTGTGTGCAGCTCAGGGTGAAAACGTGAAATTATTTGTCGTGGATACTGGCATCAACACCAATCACGAAGCGTTTGGCGGACGAGCTTCCCTTCTGTACGGGGCTGCTGATGATCAAGGACATGGAACTCACTGCGCTGGTACTGCTGGAGGAAACACCTACGGTATCGCACGTAAAGCTACCATCTACAGCTCCAAAGTGTGCAACAGTCTAGGACAATGCACGAATTCCCTCATTTCCTCAGGTGTGTTTGGCAATCACTTCATCCCAGAATAGGTTTATTAATTATCTCACAGGTATTATTTATGAACGTTGTTTGTCTCGCTAAATACTCTTGTCCCGTTACTGAAACAACACAAAGAAACTCTGTACACTTTGTGAAAGGGGAAACAATCGAGAAACGGTGGTAAGCAATGGACAAAAAACGAGTACTGGTACATGTATATGTTTGCTGTCATACAACCATTCGTGGCATCTTGCATTCTTAACTTTAGATGAAAAACAGAAGAGTCGCAATTGATCCAATTATTTTTGTTGTTGTTGTTGTTGTTGTTTATTTCCGAAGCCCATCTTCTTTTGACATATAGGACAAAAACCTGGTGGGTGGATCAAATGACAAACGTTGGTGAAAATGTATAGCTTCCCAATCCACAGGGATTCACGCCTCTTCCCGCACATGTGTGAGAAAACAGAACGCCCAAATGGACTCAATCACTTAAAAACTTGTTCCCTTAATATATCTTGAGGGGCTTGGTACTAGCAAAAGTTTCCAAAAGAGTAAACGCATCTCTCTCCTGCACTCGATAACAATGGCCGTGTCCTTGTCTAACGACATGAATACGACGCTTTTCTTAAATAGTCATCCTGCCTCCTTCATAAATGATATTTTCCATGTTTCTTTTTCCTCCTAAGGTTTGGATGCCATCGTCGACAAGTTTGGTACCGGCAACGGCAAGGGCGTGGTATCAATGTCCCTTGGCGGAGGGTATAGTTGGTACATGAACTATATTGTAAGGAAGATGATCAACAGTGGCTACACAGTTTCTGTTGCTGCGGGAAATTCAAACATTGACGCCTGCAACGCTTCACCTGCATCGTTAGACGAGGTGGGTTTTCGTGTTGTGCGGCCTAAAAGTAATAAATACCGATATTATTTCTCGACAGTCCATACGACATTTCTATAAAATCTTAAAGGGATCATATTACAGAAAAATTTACTGAAAACCTTGAAAATGCATTTTTGCTTTTCAATCAGCCTTATAGGTTTTGTTTTATGCATAATATGAATGTTCATATCCATGATCAAAGCTGTAATACAAAGGGCTAAACCTCAATATTGAATTAGTTTGTGAACTAAAAACTGCTAGATTTTTAATATTTTGCTTTCAAATATTTCATTTCCCTTTGCCAGATTATTGTTGAGTAAGTAAATGGCAATAGGCCAGCGAGTAACCTTTTCTCAGAGAAATTCTTCAAATAGGATTGCAAAACCTGTACATGACAATATGGAAACTGAACAGTATCTTCCCTGGTGTAAATTACACCAACAGTACCCTAGTCTTTAAAAATAAAAAGGGCACCTACATTTCACTTTACTCAAAAAAGTTTTAAAACAGTTTTCGTATATTAAAGAAAAATTTAAATGTGCACAAAAAGTGATTCTCAGAAATATTCGTTGCACGTTTCCTGTAGCACGTCTATATACTTTTAGCGGAGTTGAGCGCAATAAGGTGATAAAGATTATGGTGTATGTAATGTTATATAATTTCAGAGGAAAAAACATGATGACATGATGTACGGGATGACAAAGCCCGTGTCCGAAACGGGCTTCCAGAGCTACGGCTAGGTCTATTGTCTACGCATCTCCACGCATTTTCAGTGGAGTGAAGACCTAGACCTAGCTCTAGACAAGAGATTTGGACGTAGCCTAACAGTGGTAAAAACGCTTAGGCGACTGAATTCATTTAACTAGTTGCTAATATTGATAAAACACAACCAGACCACATGGATATGTCCACCTTTTCAGAGTTACAGCTACTTTGAAGGTAATTAATTATTCATTAAATGACGACACATTACTGACCAGTTCTGTTTGCTCGACAGGCAATCACCGTTGCAGCCAGTGACTCAGACGATGTACGTGCGTATTTCTCTAACTACGGCTCTTGCGTCGACCTCTTTGCACCCGGTGTGGACGTCGTTAGTGCAAGCTACTCATCTAACACTGGCACTGCAACATTTTCAGGCACTTCAATGGCATGCCCCCATGTGTCAGGTTCGCTTGCATGCTATGTGCTTCAACACTTCCGCCAAGCGTTGTGTATCCTTCAAAATCGCTCCAGGAGCGATTTTGAAGGCCAAACGCAACGCACGTATGTGTTTAATGAAGGCGATTTTTGTGTCCGTGAAAGTGAAACGCATGAACGCATTGTGTACGAAGCGCACAAAAAAACGTGCATGTGGAAAGGCGCTTGACACGTTTCCGGACAATTATTTGTTCAGTCATTTAATCGCATCGTTGGTCCCTCCTTTAAGTCTTCAGATTGTAGACTCAGAAGAAAGTCCTATCTTCTGATTTCGAAATGCTGTCATTAAACAACACATGTCATGACACAAAACACTATCAAAATGCAAAACCGAAAACCATAGTAGCTATTCAAATCCAGATGTTTTTCGTAGACATCGTACAACTGTCTACATTTCTTGTCGTTATCATTTCCAAAGCAATACTTTAGGCATCGGCATATAAAGTTTATTTCTGAAATTCATCTGCAGGTGCCGCTGCTGTTTTTCTGGGATTAAACCCAGGTTCATCCCCAAGCACTGTGCATGATGGCATCGTGAATAATGCGACTCCTAATGTTGTGTCTGACACCCAAGGATCCCCCAACAAGTTGCTCTATGTCGAGGTAAAGGTTAACTTATTTTTACCAAATCAATACTGGATACACGACCACGTTGCTCAAAAATTGTCCAATTTAACAGCAAGCTTGCCCACTTCTTGTACAAAATGAATGCTCCACCCCACAGGAATGTCAAACGAACCATTCGAATTTGATAAATGATCATTTTCTCAACATATAAAAATCATTCCAAATTTTTAAGAGAAGAACCATTAAACATTCGAAAGGGTACAACAAGCCATTTCCAATCAGCTTCAAATAACTGAGCCTTAAGAGCCTTAAGAAATTTTGTCAAAAAGTCCCGAGTGCTAAACATAACTTTATATGCGTTTCGAAAATCCGCAAGGGAGGCGCTTCATATTCTCAAGAAGATTATGAATGCCCTCTCTCGTCCAGTGCCCTAAACAAAATACGAAGACGAAAACTAATTTGAATTGACAAGATTCAAATCCTGTGTGGAAGAAAAGACTATTTAATAAAATATCGTCCTTCCCATACGACAACAACGACGTATCCAGCTTTTGATGGGAGGGGGGAATTCAAAGGCGAATCGGGCTTCGGGCTCATTCAATATGATGTTGGGAGAGAAAAAGAAAAACACCTTCGCGTTCACTTGCTGGAGTTCTTTTCTTAGCGTTTTGGTGATAAAATTTAATAAATGAATGTAACGATTACTTTCTTTCCTACTCACCTATGAAGTACTCCTTGTAAAAAAAATCCGTTGCAGGGACAAGTTTCCCCCATGCACCCCCCCCCCTGCTGGATACGCCACTGTGCAACAAACATCTAACTAGAACGCTCGATTTTACCTTCATCTTAACACATGTAATATTTTCTTTTTTTAATTTGCAGCCCTAAGTATCTACGGGTCATGGATGCCAGATATCAGAATCAAGTGGCAAGATTTGAGAAGCTTGCCATGCAGAAAAAATCAAGACGGCCAATTGATACTAATTCTACTCTGTCAAATAAATTTATACACCGAATCCGCGCCCACCGTAACAAAATGGTAATACCTCCTTGCACAACTTCTGCACATAGTATCAATGAAGTTGGTTGTTTGGCTATATGTGCCAGCCCTGTGCATAACAGAAGTGCACCTGTAATGTGCATGCCTGAAATTCTGCCCGGTTGAACCTGCAATGTAATGCATTAACAATGACATTGCAAAGCACCTTTGCACCTAAAATAACCGTGTGCACTCTTGAAGGATTCTTTGAGCATCGGTAATAATTTCAAAAAGACACAAAGAAAGATGACAAGTTTCCGAATCCTATGTTATGATGCTTAATCTGTAAGAAAAGTTGTAAAAATCACATTCCTTTGGTGAATCAAATAAAATAACCCTTGCATTTAATTACGACTTTGTTTATTTCTTTAAGTGGTTGTTTGATTGTGCATGTTTAGTGTTATTTTGTTCTACTGAAATAAATAAGTAATTCCTTCCTTAAACATTTTTTTTTGCAAACTCATTGTATTCGGCGCCCGTGACCTAAACTTTTCGATGCCAGGCCATATACAAATGCGATATTTTGGCTTCGCCTTCAACTGTTGGCATTCAATAAGGCACCATGATAAGCAGCCGTAGCCGAAGACAACAATGAGATGGCAAATGCCATGGTTAGCTCTTGGCCGATGAGGGAACATGTTATAATTGCTCTACATATATATCTTCCGTGATATATCGCTCATACAAACTCGCTAGTTTCACTATTTTGTACCGTCACTTGACCGTCACGCACGTGGCTTGACCTTTTTCCAAGGATGGATTTGCACCGGAGAGATGTTAACTAATTTTGGATATTTGTCCTTCCTGACGTGTATTTATGTCAAGGGCAATGGACAACAAACTGTAGATTCTTGCATGAATCTACAGTTCCGAGTCTGACTTAAACTATTTCCCATTGTTACACGTACATGGAGTCCCGAGTCAATGACGCTCTTGCTTTTAACCCTTCGTCTGAGTGCACACCTTTGTTCCACGGGTTTGGGTTGCGTGAAACCATAGAGCAAAGGCCTGGTGATACAAAGCCTTGGTAAGGGCCTTCGTTATTCGTCCCAGTGCAGCGCACGCCGCGCCAGCGCGCACCGCAGCTCGAAATCAAGGCGAAGAGCGACCTCATGCGGTTTAAGAAATATGCAAATCAGCTGAACTAGGACGAACGCCTTGATGCAACCTTCCGCAGAATCTGTATTGCACGGGTGCTCATTATGCTAATACAAGAGCCGATCTTTTAACTACGCTTTTGGATTGGTTCATTGCTACATAGTAACTGCATAATTCAAGTAGGTCGCAAGGTGAATGGTTAACTGAATGCACACGTGGCTAACACGTACATGTACATGAGAAGTCAACAATATTTATTTTGCCAGCTAATCAGAGTCATTGGAGATCGAGTTCTCCTTTGCTTGGCTTTGCCTTACTGATTGTAATTGATTTTTTTGACTGCAAAAAGTAAAGAGATGGCTTCTAAAGCCACAGGCAATGAGAAGTTTTGCCAAATTAATACTATTATTTTCAATAAACAGCAAAAGTGTTCCTGTTCAAATAGAAAAGAATTCGGCCCATCCAAACATTAACTTTCGAATAACGTACATGGCCGCCATCATGTTGCTTGCCACTAACTACCATTATTAAGAACCGGTTGTATGTTCCTGGCGTTCGAGCGGCCGACCTACGAACAACAAATCCAGCTGTTCGTGAACACACAACAAGAAGCCGCCCGAACTCAGCCAAGGCGTTCGTCCTGGTTCAGCTGATATGTACATTTCTTAGACTGTGTGAGGTCGCTCTTCACCTGGGTTTGAGCGGCAGGTGCGCGCGGCGGTTCGCCGCGTTGCAACAAATGACGAACGCCTTGACGAAGGCTAAAAGTATTTGTGCAGTCAACACCGTTAGTGCTGGACACTTACTTTCTTCTCTTCCTCTTGCACCTTGGATTCATCATCATACGTGTGTCATTGCAGCGAAACCTTCCAGACTGAAACCACCACAGGACTCAATGAAATTGAGGAATGCTATATCAACTTCATGAAAGTGTGGGTAGCACTTTTCGAACCACTTCACAAACCACTCAAAGTGAGGTTCACTGATCCTTATATGTTCTTGTGTGTGAATCATTAGGAAATGCTTTCCATTAAAGATTGCCATTTCATTTGGAGAATGAGCAACTTTGGATTCAAATTATGATGCACATGTTTGAGTTAAATAATAACATTAAAGAATTTCTATAAAGCACACATATTCACCTAAAATTGCTTATGGCGCTACAAACATTACAACACAAGAAAATGTACAGGCTAACTCTTCAAGCAAGATTTTACAAGAACGTTTTGTAAATGAACTGAAATATATGTGCTGGACCGTACACTTGGGAAGCAGCGACTCTGAGAGATCTGTAACATCAGGACCGGTGTGACTTGGAACAACTAAGATGTACCCCAGTTTGAGTCAGTTCAATTACGCTGTAATCCAACATTATAAAAAGAAGACTGGGCAAAACGTAGCATAGAAAAACAGCCAAAATACATCAAATTCAATCCTTATTGAAAGTTGAAGAAAAAATTCAAATCCCTGTTGAACATTTTGCTTTACAAAGCTATGACCTAGAAAACACGAGTGGTAACAAACTATACGCCATTTTCTATGGAGAAAGGCAAACATGTATACGCAATAAGGCCGGAGTGTGGGCGCTCCTGGTATCCCTTAAATTTGCCCACTGTCCCCTCGCCAGGCATAGGAGAATCAGTGTCAGGGCACTAAATTACTATAATGTTCTTTCCCAACCCTCCGGTCACAACCACATTGGCCGAAATGACGTTGTTATGAATCTACAGTAAGTGTACGTTCGTTAAAAATCTACAGTTTGTTGCAGATTCGTGTAAATAATTTAGACTTTGAACAAAGAGAGTGATATCACAGAAGTGGTTAAAACACTGTACACTCAGTGTTTGCCTCCGAAAGGCTTGTGAAAAACACACACACACACAAGCGTACTCGGGTGGGACTCGAACCCACGACCTCCTGCTTACCTTCGTTTTCTCTATTTTCTCCGAATGACGCAATCTACATTCAGAATTCGCATCTTGGTATGAACAGAAAAAAACCCATTTCAGCTCTGAAGACAAATGACACTGCGTTCGATTGGGATGCTTCAATATATATTTGAACAGATGAAATCAGAGAAAACAGCTTTCCTTAGAGGTGCTCTTTAATTGACTTGGACTTGCAAAACTGACTTATTACCACCTCTGCAGCTCATATTGGTATGGTAAAACTACATTCTTCGTCGATGATCCATGGAGCATACTATTTAGTTTTACTATAACACTCGAAGCAGTCAATATTTTTTTACTGGAAATTGTCTTCCGTTCCCAAGCCGTCAATAGATACCGGTACACGCCGTGCATAGTGTCGCGCACTAATATAAAATTGCCCAATCGTTCTTATAGGTCTCCTGCTGGTTCACGGGCTCGGTGTTTATTTGTCACTGTTTGCCTCAAGGTTATTAACTTGTTCTCGAGGGTACGTCACTGGTACTATTTCATTTTTGTTTCATTCACACGCATATGAAGTCCTTGAAGCTCTGATGACGCGTCATAACGAGTCGCAAAATATGCACATTTCGGATCAAGGAATATATTCGCGCCATGTGTAACTGTATGACTTTTTCAGTATACTCCCCTAACCTCCCCATGAGCCCCACGTAAAAACCAGATTTTGTTTCTTCCATTTTTTTAATGGAAGAATCAAAAGCAATTAAATTACCCAACTCACCATCTGCCCGCTCCAAAAAAGACAAATATCAAATCTTTTTGATTTCCTAAGATATAGTTGAAAGAATAGGATCATTTGAAAAATAATATATATATTATTTCAACTAAGATTACTGCACGTTCCACTTGATCCGTTTATAATTATCTCTGAGTAATTCGCTATCAGGCTTGGACTTCATAACCTGTGTCCAAGCAACACGTTGTGTCTGACTAAAAAGTCATAACAACACCATATTTTGAATGGCAAAAAGACAATGGATTTTGTATCACTACTTTTTGTGGACAGAACAGACGACTCGCAGCCAGTTTTATCTAGGTAACTCGTGGACTACACGACCGACTTACTTGGTTAGACATGATTGTATCCGTTGTACATGGTAATGTCCTCAATGTCCTTGTACAGCTGGTCAGAATCCTAAACTACACATCAATTGGAAGCTGCTCAGATCAATGTCAACTATTTTCCTTTGTTTCAGATGGGACAAGTGAAGGTCTTGGATAGTTAAAGAATAAAGGATAAAGTAAAAAATCAATTGAGAGTAATGCTCCGTATTTGATTGTAGAAGCGTATCTCAAAACGAATATAGCTATCTGTGGGTTAAATTGATGCTTTCTTACTACTTGCTAATTTTACCTCGACTTTAGTGATCCTGCAGTTGGGTATGGCGCGCTTGTTAGTCTTGTGGAGAGGAGCCAGGCTAGCGTGACCCGGAGTTAGACACGGACACAGGAAAAGAAGCTTCATGGTCGGACGTTTGGGCTGCACATTTTCAATAGGCAGATTAAAAACTTTAACGATCTAACCCACTTGTCATCACGCGTATGACTTTTAAGTGAGTCAACTGATTGTCGAGCCTATATGTACGTTTTCTAATCCTCTTGTAACTACGTGGAACCAATTAAACAGACTGTTATCATAGAGGTATCTTTAAGTGAGAAAAAAATTCCTGAAAACAAGTTTCGTTGGGCACTTCCCCCTTAAGTACGGTTATCGATGTAGTAGTGGATCATCTATTCTGGTCTGCGCAACAGGTGTTTTGAACGAAAAATTTCCCGCGTCAGATTTTGACGCGAAAAACTTTCATTCAGTTATTCCCTTTTAATGATTCAGGCTTACTTATTTGAAGCTGTTTTTTCCTTGTCTTTGGTTCAGCCAACATTGTGACACGACCAGGGGTCCTGCTGCTTTGTGTAGTTGGCCTGAACGTTTCCCTGACCAAAGATTTTAAGCTAGTACATGATTTATGTTTTTGCACTTTCCAACAGAGGATACGGCAATGCTCCATTATTTTTTTTTCAATACGCGGACAAGGTATAACGCACACACACACCCCAGGAATTAAAGGTGAACTGAGAAACACTCAACTATACAAGTGAACTTGTGATGTCATGCTTGTCAAGATTCCTTATTGGCCAGAACACACTTTCAAACTGCGGTATTTTTGAAAAATCACTTAGATTTCATTCATCTTTCCATTTATCGTGTAAAAACACTTTTTTATGAATACAAATAATTAGAGTAATACCTAGTTTAACGACTTTATCCTGATAAGTATATTTTTGTGTTTATCACTTCAAGCTGTTTACAGGTTGTAACGGTTTCAAAACATTTTTAAAGTTATGAATCGAATTTTAAACTGTGAAAAATTTTATCTAACATGTCTTATAATAAGTGTTAATTTAAAAGGGTGAAGTGTTGTTTTACACATTTCTATCTCGTAACCCTTTTGGGCATAAATGAGGATTCGGCTAAATATTTTATTCATTGCCCATCCCGAGCTGAGGAAAAATGTTTGAAGCCTGCCTGGTCTTTTGGTTACTATCCTAGATTTGCAGGGTTGCAAAGTTCATACTGTGAGAGACACGTTCGAGACGCACATCAAATTAAAACTTATTTGTAATGTTTCATTTTCTTTTCGAATTTCCATTTGTTAACCGATGACATTTGAAAATATTTTTCCACTTACGGTCACCCCTAAAAAGCTGTCTTGAAGCCCCTCACCATTTTGAAAAATCGGTGTCTACACTTCTCGAAAATAGACCGTTTTCAGGCACCAGTTTCTTCCAACTCTCACTCAGACACAAGCTGGAATTCGTTTTGCTCGCCTAAACCTGTGCTTTCCTACAAATCTTCAAGTTCATGGGCCACAAAATGCTTTATTTTTTAAAGAGTTTGAGTGAATACAAATTGTGATTTGGCCGGCGCAAGCAGTTTTCGACCTATCTACTAGCCTCCATCCTTTAGTAAACCCCCAATTTTTAAAATTTCTCCCGAAAACGTGTACAACAGATGGAAAAGAGGTTCTGAAATCAGTTTCGGGAGGAAAATTAGAAAAGGTTGTCTGTCATTCCAGTTATGGGCCTATAACGTTGAGAAGGCCTGTAGTGTAAACAGTGTATTTTTGCATAACGTATGTGAATTTCCAATTTTTTTCAACTGCAGGAAATAACTGCTTGTGAATGCAAACTAGGGTTGATATTTGTTGATTACTGGCAAGGTTTGGCCAACTGGGTTCGGAATTTGCACTTAGGGTCGGGCCTTGACCCAGTGGGGGGAGGGGGCGCAGAAGCACAGTACCCACGTTCAAAACTCAGACTGTATACTAAACCAATTAGACCTTTCTTGAGTTTTAAAATTTGGGCTGGCACGCCATCACTCTGCTATCTTATAAAAAAATAATGGTACATTACATCCACCAGTCAAAATGATTGAATTGTTCAAAGGTTGTCAGGCAAGCCAGTGGTTGTTTCCCCCTCCATCAGGTTTGGACGTGAAGATGCACATCCATGCCCCCTGAAAAAATGTGTGCAATGCCCCCTCGCCCCAAAAAGTAGCCATTTTTTTTATTTTAAACGACGAGAGAAATCTATTTTGTTTCTTCTACTTCCAAAAGCGTTTTAAAAAGCCCCAAAATGCCGTCCCCACTCTTTGAAAGATTATAATTATATCACATGAAAAGAAAAATCGATTTTAGCCCCCCCCCATGTCTTGATTCACTCCTGTGTGCACTGAGGGTGCATGCCTAGAAATCTATCTTAGCACACTACGGTACTGAGGCTGATCTCCTAGTCAGGTTCCATTTGCTGGTCTGGTTAGGCTTTTTAGAGGGGATCTCTCCCTCAAATACCATATCACATACAGGTTGTTACATACTCCAAAAAATATGGTGTGTATTTAACGCATAAATATCCATGCAGGACAACGCCAAGCTGCTGTTACCCTATGTGGATCCTGAGAATTTTTTTAACACCAGTTGAACCAACAGTTTCAATGAGCCCATTCAACACGAAAGCAAACGGGAATTAAAGCTAAAAAAAACCTCTCCACAATTGGAAGTGGTGCAACCTGACGTCGTTCATTTATCTGGATCGAATTTGGCTGTAAATGTTTCGTGTAAACAGTAAAATGTAATTTATTTCACCACTTAAAGTCGATTTGAAAGTAAGAGCATGAAAAGGAAAGTATTGAAAGTGGTGTCGAGGTCAATACTGGGGAGGTTAAATTCCAATCCTATACTTCCTTAGGAACCATACAGAGTAGTGGCCCGTTTATACTTCGTTGGCAATACCAGAGTAAAGTCTTATTGGACATGCAGAGAGCACGTTTTTCGGGGCCAGTGGTGCAACTAGGGCTTACATTTAACATGGGGCATTTAGATGCAGCCATTTTCTGGAGAGGGTACGTCAGAGTCTTAGCTACCTTGTCACCATACAGGGAAAGGTAAAACACTGATCGGAGATGCCACACATGTTGGTGCAAAGGCCTCGAGTAGGTTGGCCCTTACTCTACACCTTTTCCCCCGCCCCCCTTTCAGGTTCACCGAAAACCGAGGAACTACGGCTTGTATACATATGCTGTGCAAATTTCCAAAATTAATTAGAAACTACTTGGAGGGTGTGGACTTTCAATGGGGCACACCTCCGTGAGGATCACATCCCTCGTAGTAATTCCACTGATGAGAAAGCAAGTTAAAAACGTCATGATAAGTTTTTTCAGTGTAAAATCCGAAGCCTAACGCATACAAACTACCCCTCACAACACGTACAATGCTCATCGGGTTCCCTTTCGTGCCCAGGACTGATAAGTGTTCACCGCTTTGGTTCGGAACTCAGGTTGTCTGCTATCTTTTCATTATTTTGTTATCCTCGAACTCACCTGTTTCTTTTGAAATAAATCACTTGTGTTATTTTTCTCGTTGATTACAGGACAAAACTGCACGAAAACCCCTACACAAGCCCCAGGTTCGGTCCACTTTTTGCCATTATATAATTTTGTCGTGTTTTTTTTTCACCACAACCATTATACAGTATCTCTTCAAGCTGTGGGAAATCACCATATAACAGCCTTTATCTCGTCAACTCCAGATTGTGCTGAACTGAACCGCTTGGCATCGCTGACTAGAACGGTGCAGCTTAATCTTCGTCACTTTGGAGAGGCCAAGTATGCAGGCACACTGATGGACTACTTTTTTCTTTATTGGGTACCGGTACTTGTCCCCGATTTGGAGGTCAAAACGCAAAAAGTGGACTGTCATGAAATGTCCCACACTGAGCACTGGGTAACAAATTCACAGTAATGTCAAACGCATTTTGCTTGATCTCATCACATCTTGGGACCGGTATTCTTTATAAATATAATTCGGGGAATCCATGAAACTTCAAGGGAACGTCGCTAATATGAAGTACGGCTAAATTTCCGAGGGCACCCGGGGGTGCACACAATGTTTTTCAAAAGACATCATAACACCATTACAACGGAGTTTATTCACAGATTTTAAATGGGGTACCAGGGCCACGGGCATCAGCTTGGAGGGGGCACGTGCCCCCCCCATTAGTTCCGGAATAGCTTTTGCATTAGTAGATACCTCAAGTACAGAAAAGTCTAGCGATACCTTGTGTGACGATGGCAAAACAGATTCAACATTCCACATTTTCTACAGGCCATTAATTTTTTCATCCCTCTTAGCTGTTTCGTTATTCGGCAGGATGGGTAAAAATAGATGTGGAATTCTTTGATTGTTTTTCGAATCTTTCATTTCAGCCGAGTTAAAACAGGTAGACTCCCAACCCTCCTTTCCTTGGGCTAAGAGCCCAAAACTCCCCAGTCCCTCTTCTTTTTTAATTTGCAAATCTATTTAGATTACATATTCGCGCTTTTATTTGCACTCGTGCTTACCATATACAAGCCATTGACTTCTATGAACCCATTTTATACCAAACTAGAGGGTTTATAAGACAACGTTAACGTGAGAAATTAAGGGCTGTCAACACATGTTGTGTAGAGAAAAAAATAACTTCTCCTTGGATATGCATGCTCAAAAAGTGTGTCAAGTACTTGTTTTGAGCTATTTTTCTCTTGATAAAAGATTTTTGCCTGATAACGGGTTATTTTAATCCGTTCCGTGTGGTAAATGGAAGAGTAGAAAAATCATAAATACCCCAGAAGATCAGTTGAGGAATCACTTCAAAATCGCACTGCTGAAGACTCTCGAAAGTGTGCAGCCCAATCCTCCAACCGACCATGAAGCTTCTTCTGCTGTGTCTGTGTGTTGCTCTGGCTCATGCTAGCCTGGCTCCTCTCCGTACGACCAACGAGCGCGCCGTACCAGACAGCTGGATCATCAAAGTAGAGGTGAGTTAATTGGTGTAAAAAGAATCAGTTTGATTTGGGTGACACAAATCGAAAGTAAATTGTTTACGAACTTCACACTTTCGTTGAATTAATCTGAGCAGAAGCACCCTAACCCAGCCTATTATGTTCTAATAATTTTAATTTAAATGAATGTAACATCCACATATTTCAGGATTTTGACCAACTGGAGCGGGTGCAACAAGAGATCGAAGAAATCTTCTACAAGTTCCGTACACCTACTCCCCAAATCGAAAAGCTCGAAAACCTCATGCCGGTTCTGACCCTCAAGGTTCCACAGCACATCCTTTCCGAGGTAAATAATACCAGGTTCGATGTGGGGTTCTATCACGCGATAGGGTAAAAAATGCAAACGAAGAACAAAACAACATTCACAGAATCATGAAGAAGTTTTGTAAACTATTATGTTTTTCAGCAAATCGCATAATCTTTAGCAAATTTTTCACGCAACGTGTTTTATGACAAATTGTCACCGACATCACGAACTGGCAGTCTGTTGTGATGGGGAGTTCATTTGCGCGCATTTTAGGGAACTGACTTATATTCCTTTTCACAAACTGACATTCCGGTAGAGTACGGCATTTCCACGCACACTCTGGATGGATTTAATTCATATCAAACCTTTCAAAGCATTTTTTCTCCGCAGTGTATTGCCGCAACAGCATCAGCTTAAGAAAACAAAACAAACAAAAAACAAAATCTATTTGGTGTCAGTGTCCGAGGCACTACTTTGTGTTATTCGTTAAACTGAAGTTGCTGATAAATTGGTTTTGACGAACTGACACCCACGTGCGAATAAGTGTCAGTCTGTGGTTTCGGTGACGATAAACATGCATCACAGGTACCTGGTTTTTTTCTCAAAGTTGAAATGCAGAAAAGTCATAAAGAACTATGTTTTTACATACAGAAATAACAACTCTCGTTTTCATTGTATTTTTAATGTAGCTTAAAATTGTCCTTGTTCTTGGTATTATCACCGTGAGATCATTCGTTATTTTTTATTTCAAACATAAACAGCCGTTCTTTTATTGTTCAGGTGCGGGCTATTGAGGGCGTTGAATACGTTCATGAGGACACCATTGCAACCATTTTCGGCACACAAAATAACCCACCATGGGGTCTGGATCGTATCGACAGTCGTAGTGGAAGGGACAATAGGTACAGGTACAAGGACAGCGGTAAGTCGTTTTGGCCATCGCTCTCATCTCAAAGACACGTAAAGTGCAATAATGAGTTTCCAGTGGGTCCTTAGCGGGACAAACGGAGGTAGCAATTTTCTCAGGAACAGATGTTGGTGCAAACTGAGTTCGCTGATTCACGAAACGATTATGAAATGCATTTGTTGCGTGCACGTCACTACGAACAAACAAACACTCCCCGGCAGCATGGATCTTTTCAACCAATGAGTGTGTGTTTCTGCTCAAGACTGATACAACTGGAATACGGCAAAATTAGACGATTACAACTTGAATATTTTACTCCTTGCCTCTAAATTTAGTAGCTTTTTAGTAGCTAAAAAGTAGCTTTTTACCAACTGACCGAATGTGACATCATTCCTCTAATTTTTGTATCCTCTTTGGTGTTCAGGCGGTGGAAAAAAAATCGGGACAAGTAAAAGGTCCTTTTCACTTTAAGCGTATTATTAAAAAAATGCTGAATAATTCATAAAGATGATGCCGCACCTTTTTCAACGCATCTGTACACCAAATATTATGTTTCAGGTGAGCATTATCTAATAGTTGATATCAAACTACAGTGAGTCTTCACCAACATATTCGAGAAAAAATGTCCTTTTGTGTGTGTGCAGCTCAGGGTGCAAACGTGAGGTTGTTTATTGTGGATACTGGCATCAATACCAATCACCAAGCGTTTGGTGGACGAGCATCCCTTCTGTACGGAGGTGCTGACGATCAAGGACACGGAACTCACTGCGCTGGTACTGCTGGAGGAAACACCTACGGTATCGCACGTAAAGCTAAACTCTACAGCTCCAAAGTGTGCAACAGTCAAGGACAATGCTCGAATTCCCTCATTTCAGCAGGTATGTTTGGCAATCATTTTATTCAAAAACCCAGTGCTTTGATCATCTCACAAATAATATTCAGGTATGCAGTTTTCTCTCTCAGCTTGTCTGGTAACTGAAACAGCACAATCTTTGTGCACAACATTTTGATCCAATTAGGTATACACCTGGCCATAGAATAAGGCGATCTTAAAGAAACGCTTCAGGGGCAAGCAGGTTTGAGCGAAGATTTTGTTTTGTCAGGGTGTGTAAGTAACCATTCTAAAAATGTTTGACAAACCTATTGACACTGCAAGGCGCTGTTTATAACCCTTCCCCCCACGGGAATGAGAAAACAGGACGGTTAAAACTGACTTAATCTTCTGAACAGAAGGTCCCTTTCTCTGGAGGGCCTACACGCAAAGTTTTCAAAGGAGTAAACGTGTCTTTTTTACACCCGATAACAAGAAGTATTGCCCGTGCCCGTGTCTAAGGATAGGAAAGCCACGATGCTTTCCTCGAATACTGGTCTTGTCTACTTCCTGACTGACAATTGCATTAATTTTTTTCCTCCTAAGGTTTGGATGCTATCGTCAAAAAGTATGGTTCTGGTAATGGCAAGGGCGTGGTTTCGATGTCCTTGGGAGGAGGGTATAGTTCCTACATGAACTCTCTTGCCCAGAACATGCTCAACAAGGGGTACACGGTTTCTGTTGCTGCGGGTAATTCAAACATCGACGCTTGCAACTCTTCACCTGCAGCAGTGAAAGGGGTGAGTTTTGGGGCCTTGTGATCCAAAAGTAATATATATATATATATATATATATACTGAGACCATATGTCGATACTCCGTTCGATATTTCGAAATAGTCTTACCAATCAATATCAATATTGATAAAACGCTTCAGCGGCTATTTTTTCTTTCTGCTATTTTCTTTTACTGACATAACAAGACCAGACACAGAGATGATATATGTCCACTTACATCTACTTTTAAGGTAATTAATTATTTGTGTGATGACGACAAATAACTGCATGAGCGTGACCAATGCTATTTGCTTCATAGGTAATCACCGTTGCAGCCAGTGACAAAAACGACAAACGTGCGTATTTCTCAAACTACGGCTCTTGCGTCGATCTCTTTGCACCTGGTGTTGACGTCAAGAGTGCTAGCCACTCGTCTAACTCCGGAAGTAGAACTCTGTCAGGCACTTCAATGGCATGCCCTCACGTGTCAGGTGAGTTTGCATTTCATCAATACTGTTTGTGCAGTCGGATCACTAGTCAAACGATCCATCGCGATACCCATTTGTCACATTGTTTTCGTTAAGAACTAGGCCCATTTGGATTATGGATAACTTTGTTAAAATTTCAGTAGCAGAAAATATCCTTTTCCGGTTTTAACATTTTGAAACACGGATACAAATCAAAACGCAAGGTAAAAGCGCCATTGAAAAACCAAGCAATCCAGCCGTTCAGACAAATATACTTGGTTGTCTTCTGTGAGCACCAATTAACTGTCTGTAAACCATTAGTGCGCTGTTCTTTATCCTGTGAATTTTGTCAAGAACTCAAATGCAACATATTGCACATGCACACATTTCTCTATTCCTCTGCAGGTGCCGCTGCTGTTTATCTGGGAACAAGGCCAGGTTCATCCCCGAGTGCTGTGCATAATGCCATCGTGAATAACGCCAGCACTGGCAAAATTTCCGACACCAAAGGGTCTCCCAACCGACTGCTGTATGTCCAGGTAAGACCGAGTTACGCTCCACCAGAGGGAGCCATATTATGTGTTGCTCGCCAAAAAAGAGATGAATTGCTTACCTGGTTTATTCGTTTTCATCATAAAAATAAATACTCCGTGCATAGCCAAACAACTGTCAAGAAGAGCCATTTGATATCGTTAGTATAACATACTCCCAACAAATAAGTCTATCCATATTCAAAATATTGTTTAAAGAAGAGTGACTAAGAAAATTAAAACGACCGGAACAAAACAATCACAAGAGAACAAGAAAAGATCACATCCAAGCTTCTCGAGCTTCCCTTGATATAATAAGCTTCGGCCTATAAACCATTACATAATCTTTATTACCTTACTGAAAATTTGCTAAATGGCGTTAATATCTTCTTTTGACAGTTCGAATTTTTTCCTACTTTAATTTCCAGCCTTAGGTATCTACAGACCACTCGTGCCTGACGTCAGAATCACGTGACAAGATTGGAGAGGCTTGCCATGCAGAAAAAAACAACGGATCGAGATGAACGTGGGAAAAAATTTCTTCCTATGACAAACTTGAAATGGAAAACTAAAATTAAAAATTGTGACTGAAACACTGAATCGTTCATAACAAACGTTATTAACTCCTCGTACAACTTACGTGAATTCTACCAATGAAACCGGCAAACTTGGCCAATTGTAATGGTGTTTTATTGCACATCAGAAATATACAAGATAAATCATTGTACCTCGTCCATAAACGCTTCTTACTAAAGCTGATATTCATGTAGACTTAATTCCAGATTTGAAACGCTTCAAAGTAGCATTATTAAACACTTTAAAACACATTAGTCAAGTTTAACGTGAAAAACAATTTTGGGTCATCAGTGACCAAATTTAGGAAATAATGACAAACCTCTAAACCATTACAGATAACCTTGTATTGCGATGTTTTAATTCAAATTGTCATGTAAACCTTAAAACCTCTTCCCAATGAAATAGAAAATGGAGTGATCCCTGCATTTACTGTCAAGTCTCCTTTATTCCTTTGTGTGAATGTCTGCAGAGTCTGCATGACTATGATAAAAGATTTGGAGCACATTTTGAATAGATTGTTTGCACTCTTCGCCCCACCTTCGATGCAAAGCCGTATCCAAATCCGCTATTATTCAGGCCGTTAGTACATTCGTTATCATGGGACATAGTTACAGTCGTTGGCAACAGTGCCTGCTTCCGACAAGATTTGATATTGAACATGCTTTCTAAAGAGGTTCGTTGTAGCAATTTTATACAATGTTCCATGAAAACGATCTATTCGCATCTCCACTTCAAGTGTTTCAACTCAAACACAGTTAAATCTGTAGTAAAATATATATACGAGTGGAATTTGGCAGCGGTAACTTAGCTCAGTTTTTATATTTTACGCACAGTTAACAGAAATCACTGATCCCAAAGACCGTGTAGCTTAGGAACATGATGATAAATGGGGAGCTAGGTTGAGGCGTTGCTTCTTATCTCGCCTTTCATCTCTGAGGGCCCAGATTTGATTCCCAGCTTGGTCAATATATGGATGGAGTTTCAGTCCCTTCCTGACTCCTCAAGTTTTTCTCAGTGACAGTGTGACTGCTTCTCATTGTCTCCTCTCTACAGGTTGCGAGCTAAAGAGCTAAAGTGCCTTGGGAGCCTTTTAAATCCTTTGTTTTGATACCAGATAAAATTATGGGAAACCAATCAATTCGGACCACAGTTAAGGGAGGCGCTGGTGATTTCTGGTACTGCACAAGCACATGCCTCTCACCGCAGTGCATGGTCCTGCGTTAATTCCTGGCCCAAGCCATGTGTGAGTGGAGTTAATCGTTGGTCGTCTTGGGTCTTCCATCTCTCTGCAAAAAAAAAAATTAACGTTTGCTATCTCAGGCTGTTCACAACGAGTAGATGTATGCGTGTGGCGACTGTGTGAGGCGCCCTTGTACGCCGTTGGCTCGACTGTGTAGTATAAAAAACTGCCGAAGTAACCCGTGTGTTCCTCTTTAATAACAAATAGGAGGCAGAGAACTATCCATATACCCATATGGCCATGTATTATGATTCCGACAAGCAGATAAGACCAGAATTTTGTTCTCCGTTCGTGACACGAGGCCGCTGTTGTTGCATAGAATTTTCGTCCTGTTCGGGATAAAATTACAATGGCGTATCCGGTGGGGTACTAGGAACCTCCTGCGTTACCACAAACCACAAGTACGCTTGCGGGTTTTTGACAAGCCTTCGGGGGCAAACACTGAGTTTACAGTGTTACAATACAAGTCGGGCAGGGCAAAAATCCAAAATTAACTGACATCTCTCCGGCACAAATCCACCCTTGGAAATATCTCCAAGTCATGATGCCCTTTTCAGGAAACGAAGACACCAACAATTTTGAAGCTGTACAAAAATGTCTTCCTCTGGAGTTGTTTCTTTACGGATACAAAACATCCTTGGGAATACAAAACACATTTGGACGTATATTTAGGGGCGAAATCCCATTCTCTCCCTAAAATTCAAACACGGTTTATCAATAACCCGATTGCGCATTTATAATGCATTCGCCTTCCTTATTTTCCTTCTTTCGGCGTCTCCCAGTTTGCTCTCAATTCTTAACTCCATTGAATTCTGCCACCAGTACACTCCTTTTCGCTACGCTACTGTTTATCATCAATGATAATGAAAAGGCGGTTCCCGTTATTACCCTTTCCTATTGGTTGAGAGCCCATCAAGTGGCTGGTCTTAAACGGTTGATATAAACCATTGGCAACAATAAAGATGCCCATGAACACTATAACGTACACGTATCCTACTTCAATTCTATATTGCATTTGCTGCGTGGGGTGACGTCAGAATATCGCAATGTCTTCATTATTTATAAAAGAACTTAATTTTTTCCCTCTATCAATGGCAAAAACAACCATTTCGTCCGGTCAATAGTCCGGGTCGTCTCATCATCTAATTGTGTGGAGTGATTAAAGCCGAAATAAGTCATCTGACAGTTGTCCTTAAACATTGATAGGAATAAAGCACACTAAATGGAGTCCATTTTGTTGAAGTATACAGAAGGCATTTAAATTTACGTATGATTATAAATATATACATATTTATACACTTGTATATATATCTTGAACTTGAAATCTGGTGTCGTTCCCTCGCTTCGCTGTAAAGCGTAATGGCTTACTAATACTTTCTTGAAGGTACGATATGCATGTAGACCAAGGGTGTAAATAACAGGGAACGACATCGGAATTATTTTTGTAGATTAAAATCATGTTTTTATATTTTTCTTTGCCAAAATCAAAACGAATCAAATCGGAATCATTTGATTGGTTATTCAAATGTTTAATTCGGCCCTATTGTTCATTTTATTGGTCAAGGTCGCACTTAAAAAAACTCAGACCGATCCAGTAATAGCTTCTTTACAGAAAAATCACAATTTTAATGAAAACATAATTCCTAGGTTAAACCCTCACTTTTCAACATACACACTGAACAAAAAGAAACAACTTCACCAGTTTTCCTGAACTGAAATATGTTGTTACATGTACATATTGTTATATACAGTCTTCCGTTCGCGTACGCCAATTGACACTCAATACCCTCCTGAACACAGCCAGTTACATTTGGAAAAATACAGTACTCTGTTAAGCAAATTGGCGCCCCATACGCTACTCACCACAGCCAGCAACATTTGTTGTATACAGTCCTCTATTAGGGTTCGCCAAATGGCGTCCCCTTTCCTGAACACAGCCAGTTACATTTTGTTACATACAGTCCTCTATTAGGGTACGCCAACTGGCACCCCATATCCTCCTCACCATCATCTAGGATTTTCAACTGCACTAAATAAAAACCCAGACTTTGCTTTCTCCCCGAGCGCACGAGGTGAAAAGAAATTAACTGGGCCCCTTTCCGACTGTCTGATTGAATAGTTTGTACTATGCAGTATGCACCATTCATACAGTGCACGACTTGTACACGTAGGCGCCTACTTTAAAATGTCGTTCCATGATCGGCGGTGTTATAGGAAATAGCGGATACTCCCTTGGTGCATCGCATTCGTCAAAAGAACCATTTTTATCCTTCTTACGTTAGATCTTTCGCCGATTAGATCTTACCGGTACTTTGTCAACCGAGAATGGTGGATGGTACCCAGCGTATCGCACAATTTGTTTTACATCTCACACGTTTTTTTTCGACCTAGTGCGCTTTGAACGAACAAACTTTTTTAAGTAAGGTAATAGATCTCGCTATAAAGATTTTAGAGGGTTTTCAAGTACAAAAGAGAAAAAATTGCAGAAGCTGAAAGAAAATAACGTTGAAATGTGAGCACTTTACATTTTAATGGGCCGCTCAAGCTTGTTGCCTCCATTTGCCATTTATACACAAGCGCACATAATTCATTTTAGGCCCATTGGGGCTTCAAATAGTTTATTGCCGCTAGGCGGGGTTGCTGGAGTAAATTCCCCCGCTGACCACACAGGCACTGGATTTACGACCCAGCTGTTTAATTACAGCTTCATAGGCAGAACCAATGTGTGTGCTGGTCACTTTTGTCTGAGCAGTTTGCCAGGCCGGTTCGTTCGGTTTATTGTGGAATAAATAATCAGTGTTGTTGTAAATTTGCAAAGTATCCTTCGTAAGTTAGTCGTCTTCTACATTCTGCAATTAATTGCAGCTTTAGGAAAGGATATCACGTTTAGTCCATCCCCTTCCAGTTATTGGGAAAAAATGCCACGGGCAGCAAGAACAAAGCGGCGCACTGCCGGCGCTGAGGGGTCGAGACCAAGGGGGAGGCCTCGTTCGGACTGCATCGCGCCGGCGGATGTTCCGAGTGATTCATCAGTGCCCGTCGCACAGACAACTGCTGTTTCATCGGGTGAGTCTTTTTCTATCCCGTCAGAGCTAACGCCTAGACCAGTAGTTTCTATCGCATCTGCCCCTGATGGCTCGGCCATTTCGGTTGCGTCTCCCCCTATTGTTCATTCGGTTATGTCTGTTGCCACTTCGTCGGGCATAGGGGGTGGCGATGTCACGCCCCTAACAAGTGTTTGCGATGATCTTGGGTCTGGTGTTTCTCAACACCTTCGGGACAAAATTTGGAATGGGGAATTTGTAGACTTTGCGCTTCTTTTGCGTCCCTCTAGCAGTGTCAATAGTACCAGTGACTGCGTGTTTACTATTGGGTCGCGCGATTCCCCAGCATGGCAAATTCGTTCCCACAACCCACCCCCTCGGATCAATTGAACAGTGGACCTCGGCTTTTCTAATTTTTGCATCCATCTATTTGATGCGACACCCTACTCAGGCGAGGCAGCTGTTAAAATATGCCGACACCGTCCGTTCGGTGCGGGGAACACTCACTCCAACCACACCTCCCAACGCCGGTAAGAATAAATAAACTGCGCCCCTTTTTGGCATCATATGGTGACACGCATGACGCTCAGGTGCTGTTGGAGGGTTTTACGTCTGGTTTCCGTATAGGGTATACGGGTCCTCGGGTTAGCACTTCTGCCCGTAATTTTGCTCGACAAAATAAAGAGGTAGTGAAATACGAACTTGACCGTGATTTACATTTGGGTAGGATTGCTGGCCCGTTCCCCAGTCCCTCATGTCCCAATTTTCGTTGTTCTCCAATAGGTTTAGTGCCGAAGCAAACCCCTGGTGAGTTCCGTTTAATTCATAACCTTTCGTCTCCTTTGGGTGATTCAGTTAATGATCATATTGACCCAGCCAGGGCTGCGGTGTCTTATACGACTTTTGATGATGCGGTTGAATTGGTTTCTAGTTTGGGCCCCAGAGCCCTTCTGGCCAAGTCAGATATAAAATCAGCTTTTCGTTTACTCCCTGTTCATCCCGATGATTATGATTTACTCGGTTTTTCGTTCGACGGTTCATTTTATTACGAGTGTATGCCCATGGGTTGCTCCATTTCTTGTGCCACGTTCGAACGATTTAGCACCCTTCTCCAATATTGCACTCGCAAGGTTGCAGCTACTCCACACATTCTCCACTATTTGGATGATTTTCTCTTTGTGGGCGAAGGGCAATCCAACGAGTGCGCACATGCGCTTACTTCTTTCACAGTAGTTTGCCGGGACTTTGGTGTTCCTTTGGCCAGTGACAAAACAGTGGGGCCAGTGACATGCTTAGATTTCCTGGGCTTAACAATTGATACAGTTACCCAGCAGATTCGGGTTCCTACGGCCAAGGTCCTTGCAATTCTGGCGAAGCTGGATTGCACTTTGTCCAAGCGTAAAGTCACCCTACGAGATCTTCAATCATTGCTGGGTAGCTTAAATTTCGTTTGTAAGGCCATACGGCCGGGCCTTCTTGCGTCGTCTCTTCCATCTCACAAGCGACATTCAGAAACCACATCATCGTATCCGTATTTCATCTGGTGCGCGGGCCGACATGCTGGCTTGGCGGGAATTTTTGTTCCATTTTAATGGTTCGGTTATTTTCCCTCGGGAGGTATGGTATTCTAGCGGCAACTTGCACTTGTATACGGACGCATCCCAGCAGTTCGGTTTCGGAGCTTTCTTTAATGGGCGTTGGAGGCAAGGCATGTGGCCACTGCAATGGCGCTCCTTGAATTTATCCATTACTTTTCTCGAACTTTTCCCGATCACCCTCGCGTTGCGCTTATGGGGCCCGGCCTTGCAAAACCGGCGTGTCATATTTTGGTGTGATAATGGGGCTGTGGTGGCGATTATTAATAGCCAAATATCAAAGTGTCACAGAATTATGAAATTGGTTCGTATGTTTGTATTGCTTTGTTTGAGGTTGAATATCCACTTTAAGGCACGCCATGTACCTGGTTTCGATAATGGCATCGCTGACGCTCTATCTCGTTTTCAGATGGATCGTTTCCGGCGGCTGGCGCCCGAGGCCGCCCCCGTTATGACACCCTTGCCTGCAGACCTTTGGAACAACTTAATTTAGAGGTTCACAGTCTTTTGATGGACTCAGTTGCCCCGCGTACCCATTCAGTTTACCAATGTGCTTGGCAATTTTTCTGTTGGTTTATTTCCCGCCATGGTTTTCTTAATACATCTTCTAGTCCCACATTGCAGCAGCTCGTGCACTTTATTGCATTTTTGTCCGTTAATGGGTACGCTCCGGCTACTGTTACATCGTATGTCTCAGGGATTGCGTCTACACTCCGCTTGCAGGGTTCCCATGACATAACTAAACATTTCATTGTGAAACGAATGTTAGATGGTTGCCGCCGCCAGTACGGGCGGCGCGATCAACGCCGCCCTATTACAATTGTGTTACTGCGGCGTATTATTCCTGCTTTGCACTCTGTTTGTACCAATCAGTATGAAGCCCTACTGTTTCGAGTGGCTTTCCTGTTAGCGTTTTTTGGATTTCTGCGCGTCGGTAAACTCACCGCGTCCACTCGATGGAATTTCCCCTTTACGTCGTTCTGACGTTACCCTTCATCGTACCTCTTCCGGCAGAGTGGTTAATCTAAACATTCGTTTCTCCAAGACCGACCAGTACGGTCAGGGTTGTGTAGTTTCAATACCTGCTGTTTCTGAGGGCGAACTTTCCCTGTGCCCTGTTCAGGGAACTTTCCCTGTGCCCTGTGCCCTGTTCAGGCCACTACACAGTTCCTCAGCAGGTGTCCTCCGCATTTTAGCAATTTCCTGTCCCATTTTGATGGTTCTCCAATTACACGTTCTCAATACACCGCTGTTTTAAGGCGGGCCCTTGGCTTCATTGGCATTCA
>NW_019091443.1:38745-72743 GCF_001949145.1 Acanthaster planci
CGCTGGATGGGTAGGCGGGGCCTGCAACTGGACCAATTCAACGACTTCCTTCACAGCTGCTGGCTGGAGGAGCAAGCATCGCCAACATGGATCATCATACACGTTGGCTCCAACGATCTGGGCTGGGTCCCCAAGAAATCAATGCTCGAGGGGATTAAACAAATTCTTGCCGTCACCCGAGCATTATTACCTTACTCCATCATTTACTGGTCGGAGATTTTGCCAAGGGTCTCCTATCCCTCGGCTAACAGACAAAATTCGGTCGAGCGCACCAGGCGAGCCCTTAACCGTTCGGTGGGCAATCTTTTCCACAGGGCGCCGGGTGGGTTGATTGCTCACCCCCAAATTGAGTGGTGGTGGCAGGATTTATATTTATCAGATGGGGTGCACCTTGTGGATGCCGCTTCGGAATTCCTTATTTATAACTATCATACGGTGTTACTTCAGTCTTGCGGAGTAGCTTGATTTCCTGCTACAGTGCCAGCGCAAACACCACCTCCGTAGCCCTACGCACACGAGGTCACTTACCTCCACACACGAGGTCACTTACCTATCATCATGAGGCCCATTTGGCGGCGGTCATAAATGACCGTATGGCGGAATTTCATTCTTATCACCGTCATGGGCCTTAGGATTATGAATCAATATAGCTATATAAAACCTATGCAATCAAAGAATTCTTACATACATGGAATCAATAGGAAGTCTGTATAATGTTTATGGTTTACTTTGCAGTTTATAACCCAGATGGAATGGGTAGTCTATATACGGGTACGTACGGGTGTGACGTGAATGCAGTCTATTCCGCGGATTACGCTTCGACCGGGAATGATTAGGCTAGTACTTACTACTAGACCCGATGTTATGTTTCGACAGGACTTGCTTTGATAATCGATGTTACGTCTCGCAGCTTACGCTTCGACCGGGGACTATTTGCTGCATTGATTTACAATGTATTCTGTTGTCTCGCGGCTCACGCCTCGACCGGAGACTGATCATGCTTAAGTGTCTTATACTGTTGTCCCGCGGATTACGCTTCGACCGGGGACTTGCCATGTTTAATTGTCTTATACTGTTGTCTCGCGGCTCACGCGTCGACCGGGAACTTGTCTCGAGGCTTACGCTTCGACCGGAGACCGGCTATGTTTAAATGTCTTATTCTGTGTCTCGCGGCTTACGCTTCGACCGGGGACTTAATAAGTGCAGCCAGTTACCGTCCGCGGATTACGCTTCGACCGGGACTTGCTTAGGTTAGCTTATTTACAATGATGTCTCGCGGTTTACGCTTCGACCGGGGATATGCTAAGCTATCACTTACATAAAATGCTATTGGTTATCGATCTGGAATTAAAACTGCTCTGGCCGAACGATAACGAAGGAATTAAACTTGCGCTGGTGTAAGATTTCATTTTGTGTCTGACATATGCGGCAATAAATTGCAATTAGTTAATGAGCTGGTCTATCCAGTTCACGAATGTTCGTGGCGCTCATTGCCAAAGTGCTTGTGCGCAAGATTTGCACTTAACAACGGCATAGCAACAAGCTATATCTGATTTCGGGCAGTCTGATTGCCAAATGGGGCGTCGCCTTTGTCAATGGATTTCCAGGAAACGGAGCAATAATGAAATTTTTCATGACAAATCCAAATTACATTAATCGTTTCATTTTTCAGTAGCATTGATTTTGTGCCCTGCCTTAAAAAAGGAACGTGGTTTTAAAAATGTGGTTTTAAATAGCCCAAAATTTTTTTTTCACCTGAAAAAATTGAGTGTTCCCAAATTTTATCAGTATCAATTAATTTAATCAACTGCACTCAAAAACTGGGAATCCGCCGGATACAAATTTTTGTAGCATAAGTTTGAATTTAAACCAAATTTTCGCCCCAAATCGTGTGAATCCAGACATTATGTAATGGAAAAATATGTCACGTATCTCATCTAAAAGATTTTTATACCGAAATAAAAAAAATCTTTACCTTAGACCTTAGAGTCAGAAATTATTGCTTTGTCAAACTTTGCACAAAGAAGGGGAAACCCAAATGGCTTTGAATTTTCGTGCACCGTTGGATCGATACGATTCAGGGGTAATTAAAATGACCTGATTATTAAACTTTTTATCCCTCGGATTCAAAATAAATGCCTGAAATCAACGCATTAAGGGTGAATCTTTAATTTGGTGTTAGATTTTTGTCTCAGAAAACTTGTTTTCTAGTAAAAATTAATTGATGAAATTTGTGTGAAACTTCGTCATTTCGATTGTTTTCGTTGTTAGAAAGGGTCCGTAAAATCCCCTTTTTTATTGTTCTGAGATTTACCGTTATGTTAAAAAATCTTGCATTTTGTGTGTTGGTCTTGGTGTCGTGTTTAGATCCTCTCGAAATTTATTCATGCTTCTACATTTTGGTATTTCACGAGATCAGTCGTTGAAAAATTCCGCGCTATATCGTTGTCTGCTTTCACGAAAAACTGTTGTTGTCTGCTTGAAAATGAAGTGCGCATGCGCGCTTGTAATGAAACGTTGTCTCTATGTGGCACGAACGTGCATGGTTCGTGACTTCGTCATTAGACTAGTCGGACTTACGTTGCTCTTCCCCAGTCAGCCATCCCTTAATATACACAGTACACGGTCGTCGCGCTCGGCTTCTCGCATTACTTCTTATAAGGCACCTTCATTTGATAACATTTCCGCGATATCCAGCGTCAACGTCAAAGACTGTACAACGTACGTGTGTCACTAGTCAGTATGTAGTATGGGTTAATCCTAATAGACCTTTTCACTATCTTCACTGGACCTTTTTTACGTACTGTTGTTCAATTTACATAACTTACCATTAAATAGCTTGGAGTAATACCGAAAGAAATGGTATCCAGTTGTTGTGTTTTGGGTTGTACAAGTCAAAGAGCAGATTACTAAAAGAAAGGGATCTGGTTCTTCAGAATTCCCAAGTGCAGAAGCGCTTTATTATTGAAAAGGTTAATTGCACTACTATGAAAGACATGATCTTGCATAACGTATACGGAATTTCCACCAATCAGAGTAGTCAGACTTGTAGACTCGTTCATTATAACAGAGGTATAAACGACGTAAAGACAAGCCCAGCAATTTGATTGGCTGGTACCTGTTTTGGTAGATGAGCTGATTTGCCATGTACAAACGGCTGGCAGATTCGTCAAGTCCGGATTTCTTAATTCACCGTAACAAGTGGACACCAGAGGCCTCAGAGCAAGTAACGACGCGCGGCCTCCATATCTGAAGCACTGAACGCAGACAATGTCCCAGAAGATCCAGACTTTGGTCAAGTCTACTTCGTCGCACACGCGCACACAGCCACACTGAGTGCAAGCTTCCAGTGGATGAGCACTCACGTTGCGTGTTTATACCCTCCGGTTCCATGGTTCCATGTAAGTTCTACTACCACACGTGCAGTGGGTGTGGTTTGACCTGAAGTAACGTCACTCTTACGAACTTGATTGAAACCTAGGGCAAGTTCAAGCAACGACTGGACCTTTTTACGTTTACGTTCAACACCTAGCCTATACCTACCGGCCGGCCAGCCGAGATTAACCGAACATCAACGGTACCGTCCGAACATGCCTAATATAAACGGGACGACTTCGGAATATTTTGGCTATGTCACGTGGACACTGAATGATACCTGACCCTTGATTTGTAGAGTTGTCAAAATCATCGGGTCTGGTATGCAGAGTATACGGGCGATTAATAATGTAGGGGCCCACCATACAGTAGATTATGCCCCTCCCCCTATTTTTTCTTGAGGAGCAACTGTTTATTGCAGCCCCAGCTCCATGTGACTGTTTCATGTAAACCACATGTGATGACAGGGAACGGTTGAAGGACTTCATGGTGAAAATGATGCAACTTCCTGTGGGCCGCTGTAGGGTTGTGTGCGAGCCTTTGTTCTGGGGTCATTCTGATTCCATGCTTTGACCAGTGAGCACATGAACATTGACTCCTACACCACTCAACCAGTGTCCACTTTGCTGTGTCATTTTTACCGAGTTCATCATTTTTAATGGGCATCTCGGAGTAGCAATTCTCTTGCTACCTGGGGTGCAACATTTGGCACCTCCGACGGGACGGGTGAGTTCGGCCTTCCTGCCATGCAGTGTCGAGCGCCAACGCCTGTCCAGTAACCTGATGAACCCGAAAAACATGCCAGGGTAACGAGCCCCTAGGACAAGACAACCTTCTGCTAGATGTGGCTGGTGTAGGCCGGGAGGTTTGAGAGCGCCACAGGAGAGGGATCCAGAAGCAAGCAAGGTCAGTCAAGTCGAGATCGGCCAGACACATTCGAGAGCCCTACCAGACAAGATGGCGGAGGAGACCCAAGAGCTATGCCAGTTGCTGATACAGGAGGTCAGTCGACTGTCACAGGTATCACTACGAAAAGTATGCCAACATCTAGATCTCGAGCATACAGAGGAGGACGGCCAAAAGGTCCTCATCAGAAAGATCAGTAGATACCTTCTTAGCGAGGAGCTGGAGGGTAGAGAGGATGAAGGCATGGCCATCTACGAGGAACTACAAAACTTCTTGAAGACGGTGGCACCCACGAATGCACCCCCCCAAAGATGAACGCCCAACAGAATCTGCCAAGCTTCCCGGCAAAGTTCCTGTGGATAATGGCCCCTCATCCTGCCCACTCAACAAGCCGTCAACTCCCGCCAGTTCATCGGCCAACCTCGTGAGTTTGACGCGGAGGGATTTCAAGATAAATGTCCAGATTGGTGAACCTGGACAACGAGATCGCCTAACCTTTTCCAGTTTAGCCTACCAGATTGAACACGGACTCCTCAAAGGGCACACCGAGCGTGAAGTTGTAGAGGGCGTGGTCCGTGCCATCTCGCCAGGATCTGCTTTGAGGAGCTATCTCGAGGGCAGGGTGGAGCTGACCCTACCTAAACTCCGCCATGTTCTCCACTCCCACTATCAGGAAAAGGATTCCACAGAGCTTTATCACCAGTTATCCAGACTTGTCCGGGGCAAGAATGAGTCACCGCAGAGTTTCCTGGTCCGGGCATTAGATCTGAAACAAAAAGTCACCTTCTCCAGTCAAGAGGCAGGATCAGGGCTGCAGTACGATCCAGCGCTGGTGTAGAGCATGCTCCTCCATGCTCTGCTCACGGGGCACCCCAACAGTCATCGAGAGCACACTGAGCGATGGAGGAGGCAGATGGAAGAGGCCTACCGAGCAGCTAGACAGAATTCTGGAAAGTCATCTGCCCGTGGTAAGAACCAGTACGACAAGAAGACACACAGCACTGTCTTACAGCCTGGTGATAGGGTACTGGTGAGAAATCTCAATGAGAATGGGGGTCCCGGAAAACTGCGAGCGTACTGGGAGAATGAAGTGTACACTGTGGTAAGACGGATGAGTGATGATTCTCCTGTGTATGACGTGCGACAAGAGGGTGGAAGAGGAAGAATCTGCACCCTCCACAGGAACTTGTTGTTACCCTGTAATGACCTATGCAGGGGAGACCCAGCAATGTCGGGCCTTCAAACACAACAAGCTCACCCCACACGTGGAAAAGACCGGTGACAAGAACGAGGACAATGACAGAAATCCAGGAGCAAAGTGACCCTGACCACAAGAGCTCAGATGAGGAGATTCTGGTGGAGCTGCATCAGTCCCTGAAACCAGCCTCGCTGTTGAACTATTAGTGCACCTCCAAGTGTTAACAATGCGTTGACTAATCACAATGCGCGAAATCTGTCGACCCAATCCGTATGTGGAAAGCGTCGACAGATTTCGCGCGCTGTGATTGGTCTACGCGTTGCAAACTCTTCAAGGCGCACTATTGCGAATCGCCCATATTGCCTACAGGTCGAACTATAGTTTGCGCCCGGCGAACTTGCCCACAACTGCAGTGGCACTGCACTCGCACGCATTTTCTTCACGCGTACAATAGGCAAATCACGACATCCTATTGGGGGGTTAAAACAATAATTTTTGTGAAAAACTTTGTTTAAACCGAATGCAGACGGATATTTAGGCTGAGGGAGATTGCCCATGGATACATTTGTCTGAGTAGTAAGACCTCTCTCATAGTCTCAGAAACGCGTGAGGGCAAAAGCTCACGGACATCTCAGACCCTACGGCTGGACCCATACATCGGTAGCTCATATAAGACTTAGCCAGTGTCCTATTTCTTTGGTGCAGACTAACTCAGAACTCGTATTGGTTGAGCATCCTGTTGTCATAATAAATGACAGGAGTCCTTGAACTATTAATTCGTTACAAGGTTCCTCATGTATTCTTTACTTTTTTACAATTGTGTGTATAAATAATCAAGACCTGGTTGGGGGTTGGCTCTGAAACTGGTGCGGCGACGTGGTTTTTTTCACTCATTTTTTTTTGGGGGGGTGATGTTCAGGTGCTGAGCATGTATGCCTTAGAAAGAGCCACATGTTTGCTTTTGAGATTGATCTTGCTGGGCCTATATAGCGTAAACTCACGCCGGCCTTTTTATATTTGGCCATGTGTTGATTTGCTGTAGTCTGGTTAAAAACGAAAAGATTCCTGACGAGCTGTAATGAAATCGAAGGGGAATAGTCGGACCCATCAGGCTTGGTAACCAGAATTACATCGTTGCCGCACCGTACTTACGCAGCGAAATGCGCTACGGTGCATATAAAATGTGCAACTGTCCACGAAGACCATTTTCTGAATGGAATTTTGGGGTGCGTTTCATGGCCTATTCGATATCTATACGCGACGTGACCTCCAGTTGCGCTTTCTTCTTGAGTATTTCTCACAGTCCTTTTCAGAACCTCACAAACTCACGGAGGAAACTTGCTCCACTGTGCTTCTGCAAACATATACTAGTGGTGCTCAGTAAATGACGTTCCTTTGAAAGAAAAATAGTCCTATCAGCTGACCACTTCCGCAAAGTCCAGCTCTGGGAGATGTCCTGCCGGTGCACATTTAAACTAAGAATATTGTGCTTATTGACCTTGCCGTTTATGGAGAAAAGAGTTTCATCGCCGATAATGAGATTTTTTAAGGTCATGTCACACCTTCACAATTTATTCAGCGTATGCCGACGTATGAAAAAGTTGGTGAATACGCTAGCATACGCTGAACTATCGATTTTTTTTTCAATTTTGGGCATATACATAGCGTATTCATAAAGAGTTGGACATAACTTACATAACTTATTAGTAGCCGAACTTACATAGAACGTTTCGATAACTTACATAGACACACGTTCAGTAAGTTCTGTCCGGAACACGTACGTCCATATACGTCAATATGCGTTGGAGATAAGTTCGATAAAAGTTACACATAGGTTCAAACACGTTACGCATAGGTTAGAAATAAGTTTTGGGTACGCCAGACATTATCTCGACGTGTTTCGACTTACGCGTAACTTACAAGTAGGCCTCATGTGTGTGGACGAGTGTCAACGATCCCATAGCTTACGTAGTGTGACGGATGACGGATGTCCATGCAAGATCAACTTGACATGAATATGTGAACTGTTGAACACGGTTTAATCTGTGCACAAAATGTACAGAATTTGAGACCCTCAAAAGTTATAAATCAACAGCATGAATTAACAACAGCAATTTGTTTATCTAATTAAATTTAAGCAATCATAACTGATCACGGAATAACAAGCAATTAACTGGGTCAATGATAATAACCTTGTGTGTAGTTGTACATATACATGATGCCCAATTACATGCAATAAAACCCTATAACTTGATGTGCTCACAGCTATGACTTTGTAAATTGTCTCTTCTGTTGAGTGTATTTTCTACCGCAGAATAAATGCTTAAACCTATCCCAAATACCCAAATCCCATAAGAACCAAATAAAAGAAATTTAAATATTGCATTCAATGAATTCCACTTACAGCTTTGGGATGACGTATGCAGTGAAATTAAAAATATGGCGACTCTTTAAGTGTGAGCCGAAGATAACATGTCATTGAGCAGCGCCTTCTGTTGACGAATACAACAAACAAATTAATATTGTAACGTCGCCACCTTTGTGAGTCTCGTCACACGTTAAAAAAGGTCACAAACGCTTGTAATCTTGTCCAGTGGCTTCTGGCCTTTATTATACCTCAAAACCGGTGAACACACACGGAGTTTTTATGCAAAGTCGAAGCAAATCTGGATTTCCCCTTACAATAGCAATGGACCTAATCACATTAAAAACATGTCAATCAGAACTGGCGCGAAACTGCGGTGATGGAAAACCCCCAAAAGGCTATTGCGCCGGCGCCGCAAGGGCTGGCCCAAAGCCAACAGGCAGGGACCGGCACAGCCCTATGGAACCACACCAGCGCCCCCACCGGCCTGTTGGCGCCGTCGCTATGTAACACCTACAACTTATGGCCTGCGTATGCGGGACGTATGAGCCGTACGCACAATTTTATACATGCAGCAAATTATTGGACGACCTCGCCATACTATTTTGATATTAGTCACCAGGCTACTATGTGTACAGGCACATAAGAAGAAAAAAGAACTGAATGAAAAGAACTATACTGAAATGATACAAAGGCGAGGAAATTGCATTTATCTTCTTTGCACAATTAATTATTTCTAAGGAAATTCCCAAACTTCTCAACTTCCCAATCAATCAAGCAAACGTCTCGGTTATTGTTTATTGACACATGAAATTTTATTTCAGATTTTATCATAAAACGTTTACATAGTTGAGTCAGTTTATATGAGGTTCATACAATGTAATTTTAATCTTGAGTCAGTTTATAAGAGGTTCATACAATGTAATTTTAATCATTCCTTGCAATGCACATTGTATACGATATATTATCATTTTAATATGAATAAAAATTACGATTAACACCGCCAAAACTGACAATCAGGTTACAAACCACAACAACTAAACAGAAATACTGTAGCTGTATTATCGAAGAAATACGTCTTCCAAGCTACTTCAAATTCAAATATCGAAGAAAGGGAACGAATATTGAAAGGAAGTTCATTTCAAAGACAAGCATCTCTATTAGCAAAAGGATCAATCTCCTCAGGAATTGTGAGTGTGGGGAACGACAAACAAGGCATCGCAAGTGCCAAGATGGATTGTACAGGGTTAATAAACTATTGAACGGCACATTGAGCAGTAAGAGCAGTTTGGCCATTTTAAGAGCATTTTGTTACCTTTTATGCTTTTTATGCCTATTTACCTTTTTACGAGCAAAAGTGAAAAGTAACTACAGGAAAAAATAATTAAAACTACTTCAGCACCAAAACTCGCAAAACTCTCAAAGTTTTGCTATTCTTTCGTGATTAAGAAAGATGCAAACATATTTTTAAGAGGAGAAAAAAAGTGCAAAAAAAGTTCCCGATTTAAATTCATGTCATAGACCTTTTGAGTATGAAGTTCAAAAACTGTATCCTGCACATCTTAATTCAATTTTCTGCGTTTGTGCCTAAAAAGCTTTAGAAACGTCTAAAACTGAAGTCAGTTGTCGGTGCCAATGTTATCACATCATTAGTTGGTGTGGTTTTAGTTCTGAAAGGCAACCAAAAAGGGCATTTATTCAACAAATGGTTAATTAACAGGTAATTTATTTCGAAACAGGAGTTATCAGACAGTTTTCTTCATGTCATTTACTGAATAAAATTGGAAAATAAATCAGTGGGGAATGCTATCCTGCCCCCAAATTGGTGTGAAATTAAATTAGCTGGGAATTACTTTGGCTGAACAAAAGGTTTGGAAGTTGGTATTTTTAACCAATGGTGTGGAAGATGTAGTGAAAAGAGACAAATTAAACCTGTTATTACTGCGACAATTTAGTTGCTACTTTTCCCTCTGATATTTCTCCAATAGCAAGCCAGATTTGTCGACCTCTCCATGTTTGTTCGATACTAGTCTCAGCCCGGCACTGAATTTGGATGATATTCCCTTATTGGTGATAGCAATTAATTTCTTCCCATACAGACCTTCAAAATGCACCTTTTATACTAATGAGTATATCTATATTCATGAGCAAAACTGTGGCGTCATCCCAGGAAGAAAGCCACAATGTTTTCTTGGTTTGTACACAAATTGTCCTTCATTTTTGCGGATTTCGCTGGACTAAATTGTCTCTTCTTGTCCGAATCCTTACTGTTTATGAGTATATCAGTCGGCAAGCATCTGTCCCATTCTTAGAAACACTTTCAGTAAGAAAATCCTGGGTTCACAATTTGAACAGAAAAACCTATGAACTGATTAATGATTATAATCATGTCTTCGCAGGATGGCATCACAGCTACAGCACCCTCGGTTGTCCAGGAAAGCATGGAATATTAAGTGTTGAAAAAGTGCGTTTTCAATGCATTTAACCAAATAGGAATGTAAGAGATTTTATACATTAAAGAAGAGTACATAGTTGCAGAAAAAAAATATGTCTGAGAAAAATTCAAACAGCAACACTTTAACGTGAATGTTATCTAGCCGTGACGTCAATAGAGGGCGCTATTGAGAAACTAGACCCATAGCTGTATACACGAGTCCCGCGCACTAATTCAAGCCCCATTGAAAACAGTGCAAATTCAGCACTCTTCAGGGGGGGAAATGCATACCAACATTCCTGAGTTTTCTGAAACACAAATTAAATTATTATCTGGTTCCTAATCTTTCAATTCCCTTTCATTTTTGGTGACTTAACCAATTACATTAACCAATTACATTTTAATTATTCCCACAAACCAAAATCGACCCCAAAAAGTGATTTTTCAAAAGTCTACTTGCAGCCGTATGTCAAGTGGCGACCCTTAACTTTCTCAGGCACTTAAAACCATTTTTCAAGCGTATATTCTTAGCTATTCTGCCTTCAGGTGAAAGCCCAAAGACCTGGGGAGTTGATTCTGGCAAAGATTTACACAACCTCAACATTTTGGGGGCCAAACAATCTCCTTTTTCAAAAGATACTGTGGGGGTACTTTTATTGCGATGAGCTGGTCAGAAATTCTCACTTATATCAGTAGACTGCACCTATACCATACACGCTAAAAGAGATCAGTCAAATTCGACTAGAATTCAGTAAAATTTGACTAGCTCCTCAGGGTCAGCTGGGTGCAACTGGAAATTAGTCAATCTGACTAGACTGTTTTAGTCAGTTCATTGATATTTCAAAGGCATCGAATAGGAATCTCGCCAGAAAGCATGATATGCCAACGTTAGCGTGGGTGTTTGACTGAATCCGTAGTCAATTTTGAACAACTCAAAACCAGTCAACATTTTGACTAGGTTGTTTTAAGAGTGAGTCATTTGCTTAAACTTAACACGTACAACAGAGATCTCTATGAGAGCCCAACCCTTAGCTCAACCTCGCCACAGCCTTGAAATAGTGCTCAATAAAGGTTAGCAATATACAACACATGAACATTTTGTTGGTAATGTTGTCTTATCAAGGGGAAAAATCCATGAAATTGGCCCTGACCACTCACAAACACAACGTTCAAACTCACAAACACGACGTCTGAACTCACACACACGACGTTTGCAATTCACAAACGACGTTGGAACTCACAAACACGACGTTCAATCTCACACACGACGTTTGCCTGTGCGCTTCAGAATACCATACTAACCGGGTTGGCATAGAGGAGCCGGTTTGGAGAACCCTTGGTGTCTGACACTACGTCACTAGTGGCACTGCTAAGCAAGGCATCCTTGAGGGACTGGGGCGTAGCGTTCTTATCTTTACCCATTAGAAGAGCGAGAACACCTGTAATAATATAACAAACAAAATGCAAAATGTGTGAGGTTGAACATCATTTGAAATAATTTATTATTAACTGTTTATTAACACAATCAAACCAAAACTATAGTAGCGTGCACGCAACTCCCGTAAACAGACTAGCTGATTGTTTATCACAACCGAACCAACTACGACTACTCACCGCTGGTGTGAGGGCACGCCATTGAGGTCCCAGACATCGTTGTGGTGCCGGAGTTACTTGATGTGCTGTATTCAGCACTGACAATACTTACACCAGGAGCAAAGAGGTCAACACATTTACCATAGTTTGAAAAGTAGGCGCGTTTATCATTTTTATTCGTGGCCCCGGTGGCTATCACCTGGAATATAATAATTGATAATCGTTAAACAGATTGAGTCCAAAACGTTAACAGAAGTTCTTATTTCGTTCAAAAAGTATCCCGATCAGGCTTTCTAAATTTTCTTTACATATCGGAAAGGAATGACTTTGGCACCCTGGATATTTGGCAGAAGTTTTACCCGTACTGTGCTGTAAAAAACAAAGGCACGTTTTTACTGACTATTTTTGTGAAATTTGATTTTATGAAACTCACATCCTAAGATTGGACCCTTCCTTACTGATAATAAAGACCCTTATTGTTTTATATAGGGGATGTATGAGTTTTCATAGATGAAATTTCACTAGATTCTGATGACCTGCTAAAATTGCCTAAATATGGCAAAACTTTGGCAGCCTACTTGGAGACTCTAAAACCTCTTCAAAGAAACAATTGAATGTGTTATCTTGGTGATAACATATTCAATTGTTTCTTTGAAGAGGTTTTAGAGTCTCCATGTAGGCTGCCAAAGTTTTGCCATATTTAGGCAACTTTATCACCAATTTGCTAAGGACTATGAAAGAAAAACGATCAGCTTTTTACGTTTCGAACGCGCAACACAGAAATGCCAGTTAAAGGTTTGGGCAAGTTCTTAACAGTACATGCATGCATGCGTGTTCTGCTTTAGTTTAGCGTCTTGCCAGAGACCTTGAGGTTGTCAAAGGGAGCAAACCTGTAGGTCAGGTTGAGTTAGTTTGTTTTCTATCTAATGACTTGTAGACGATAGGCCCGGTGACAACTGTACTGTGATTTGAAGTTTACTCGCTCAGGCCTTCTACCAATGAGAAGTCCTGTCCAATACATTTTTAGTTTCTGATCTTGCCTTGGGTTGAATGTCTGTGTAAATCTGCTTACTAATATGCTGTTAGTTTGGAATGAGTTGATGCGTAGCTCGCAAGCGGCTCGTAATTTTTGTCCTTGCAGCGCGTGCAGTGCTCGTGGTGGCCACCATTGACCCTTTTGCTCTATGTGTGTGCTTACTCCTTGTGTATAGCTCCATGTTTTTACTAATTTGTAACACTAATTTTGGCGAGATGGCGAAAACGATCAGAATAGAACATCTTATTCGATGAAAACAAACCAGACCTGACTTCAGAAGACCAGGGACGCAATTTTGTGACCCCATACCAGAAACAAAGCAATAACCAGGAACATGTTAAGGATGGCCCACAAAAAACGAAGAACCGTAAACGGTTACGTCACCTGACAGAGGCAAGATCAAGGCAGCGGCTAAAATTGTTGATGACCATCATTTTCACTCAACATTCGGTGTGTTTCTAACCAGTGCTGCTCTCTCTTTTCACGCACGTTATAGAAGAAAGAATCTCTTTGATTCGCTTCAACAATACATTTTGAAATGAATAATTCATTCATTTGAGGGACGAAAAAATTGTCCGTTTACAGGTATTTTTCGCCATTTTGAACCGGCGCTGAGCCAACTCCAACCTTTGGTGCTCTTTCGTTCGGAAAAATGGCGTCACAGCGTCACAAAACATGTTCGTGGTTCGGGTCGCCAAAACAACGCCCCAGATTATGGTATACCGGACTGCATACAAAACAAAACAAATAAACAAAACACAAGAAATAAATACGCATGAACAAATTTTGGGCTAAAAGAGGTCACTCACTTCTTTCATCTTTTGCGGAGTGTAATAGCAGGCGAATGTGTTTGCGTTTCCAGCTGCGTGTGAAATCACAAACCCGTTATCCCACATTTTTTTCATTGCGTCGGTTAACGATGGTGAAGAGAATGACAACCCACTCAGAGATCTGGAGATGACGCCTCCATTCTTGCCGGCGTGTGTCAGTACTTTATTTAGACCTGAAAGAGACGGAAACAGTCGAAAGGTGCTGTACAAACTGGTGGAGTGAAACACACTTTGGAACAGTCACTTCTTCAGATGAATTTGTCGAATGGGCAGTGTTGTGTCCCAACAACGACCCAATATGGCTTCTTACCGGATGACCCCTCCTCATCCCCATCCCACTCAAAGTGGATTTCTCTGTCTTGCTTATTAAGTTTTTGTTTTGTTTTAGTTTGATTTAATTTTTTGGTGGCTTTGTATAGGTGCTGTTAAAGATATGTGCTTGCTAATAATAGCGATGCCCAAAAGAGGAACAATCCAGCAGAAAATGGGCAACTAATTTTTAGCCTGATGAGCGCAAACCGAAAAGCTCGAACGTCACTGGCAGTTCTTTTGCACTAAAAGTAGTTCCTGCAGATGAAATGACTTGATTCTCGAACATCATAATGCACAGTAAACATGGCGAAAATAAGTGAAATTTTGACTCTAGTCCTACGAATTAGACTTTCGTGGTCGTATTGCATTGTCTCAATACGCAAAACAACCAGGGAACCGTTTTATGGGAAGTTTATAAGAGAAAAATGTAAATCCGATTGATACGGGGCGGTCCCATGCTTACTGCTTATGAATGGATAGCAAGTGAATCAGTATCAGAGACAGTGAAGGTACGTAAAACTCACCATCCAGTGTATCAATCAGAGCGCATTTACCACTGTAGCATATTTTCACACTATGTATTAGAGCTTTGCGAGCGATCCCATACGTATTGCCAACTGCCGTTCCGGCACAGTGAGTACCATGCCCACTGTCATCGCCTCTTCCGAACAACAGTGAGGCTCTACCTCCAAAGACATTGTGAGAAGTCTGAATTCCGCTATCCAACAAATAGACATTCACTCCTTCCCCTTGAACTGTTTGAAATCAATAATAACAAAAATTGTATTGCGTTAGTCTCATCTTAACAGCCATCACACCTAAAAAAAATTCAATGAAAAGCACAGTTATTTACGAGCAACTTCGGGGATACGTGTATTTCGTTAACTTTAGTAAACTTGACTCCGAATAAAACATTTTTGAGATTAAAAAATGCCTCTAAAGTATAGATATGGCAAGAGAGGCAATGGTTGTAAAGCACTTTGTCCCGTTCTAAACTGTATATAAAACTTCGTGTCTAGATTGCAATAATTTGTTTCTGCTTACAGCTTGTGGCAAAGAAACACAAGTTAAAGAAAATGTGTAAAAGCAAATGAGCCAATCATTTAGTCGACTAGAAAACGACTAGGGTCTGTGTTTAAATGCATTAACAATGTGTTTAAAGACATGATATCCATAAGTACCGTTGCTATTGTAGTTATAATATCCATCAATTCCCTTTCGACTGTCAATTCGATCGATGCCCCATGTGGGGTTGTCCTGGTAAGCAGCAGGTGTTTCAATGCTATCTTGCTCAATGTATTCAATACCATCGACGGCTCGAATCTTAACAACAATCAAATGAAAATGGTAGCGACATCAGCATTATGCTCAGTACAAATGCAAAAGTAGATGACGGCAGGTTGGGGAATAATAAAGCTCTCTGTTACCAATAAAGATATTACTTATCACCCTCAAAATTTACAAAATAAGTCCCTTTTATTAGATTTTAATTTAAGGCACATGTCAACCACGTGAACACTTTTTACGTCATTGATCACTGTTTAAAAGGCTTGTGTGAAATCCAAGTCGTTTTAACCCTACAAGAGCCGGGGTCGAAATCCACCCCCCCCGCGACTTAAAATTTACCCCGATGTCACCGCAGTGGGAGTTATAAGGGTAACTCTTTGCAGTCATTTTGACACTATTTTTGTGAAAATTGGACATACTTTTCTTGCGCTAAAATAACCCAGCTCTTTCAGGGTTTCTTAACCTACACTACAAAAACTGCGGTGTTAAAATCAACACTTTTTAAGTGGTGTTTTCAGATGGCCACACCATAGTGTGCTACTTAAACACCACTGGTGTTACTTTGCACACCCATAAGTGTTACAATTCACTGGAAGGTGTTAAAAGTGTTACCAGTCCCTGATTTCCTGATTAAATGTATTTTATGCTAAAATGTGCTATGATATATGTGTTTGTTTTATTTGAACAATGTACATCAAATTCTCTCATAATTACATCAGAATTGAGCCCCCCCCACTTTTTTAGGTATACTTGTGACTTTTGGAAGATAGAGGGGGCTCTTCGTCTTGTCTTATCGACATGCCATTAAAAGTCATTGAGCAAAGTTATTGTGAAACAAAAGGGTCCAAAGAAAATCTTCCTGTTTTATCTCACAGGTATGTAATTTCTACTTTCTATTATCAAATATGGGATCTTCATATATTCAAGTTCATTTAGAGCCTATTATTTGTTTTGAAGGTTATCTGATATTTAAGGATTGAAATGGATTATAAGGGAAGTGAAAGTTGTTTCTCAGACCATGTGATAAGCACATTGTATGTATTGCAAATAGACATAGGATGATAAATGAGCACATTCTTCGAGTGACATATTAAAGATATTTCCTAGACTATACAGGGATAAATTTAGCAGTTCTATTCATTTAAGATCATTGTTTCTCTCTGATTTTGGCTGATTAGAAATGATAACGCACATGCAGGCCTACAGGATTTGCAAACTGATGGACGATTATTTGGATGGATTTTAATGTAAATGTGTAGAGTTTAGAGTATGGAAACAATCTGGAAAATTCAGACAAATAAACTGAATACACACATGTACTTAGAGGTTGATGCAGAATGCTGAAGATAAGTTCACCGTTTCCACAGAAGAAAGTGACTCATGAGAATTTATAATGATAGAAGGTGCTTGTGCATTGTTAGTTTTCTTGAATTACAAGGACTGCTTATTTTAAATGTATGTATATGTCCAAGTTAACGTGTGGACTGGACATATGAGATGGAAGGTTAAGAGTTTTACATGAAAATTGGTTTATTGTAGTTTCCTATCATTTGACCAGTTATTGACAGATAAAGATCAAGTCAAAGACTCAAGTGCAGTGAGGAAATTCTGTACTCGTACTCACAGTCATGACCAAGTACATAATTTTGTATTTTAAGAACAGACACAGGATACATTTACTTTTAGGTTATTCGAGGACTAAAGTACAAGTGATGCTACTGTGTTTGGTCGTGAAGGACATTTGCTGCACACATAAATTAATTGTACCCTTTTCATGATATTCCAATTATTGTTATTTATCTTGATTGACATGCCATTAAAAGTCATTGAGCAAAGTTATTGTGAAACAAAAGGGTCCAAAGAAAATCTTCCCTTTTCATCTCACAGCTCCGAACCTGGTAACAAAAGTAACACAAAATAACACCAAAATATTAACACCATTGAAAAGTGTCAGTGTTGTCCTCTGATAACCGGGAGTGTTAAATGTACATGTTTTTGCAGTGTATACGCTATAGAACTTCAAAGAATGCTGAAACGAATACGCATTTATTCAATCCTAGATAGACAAGCCTACTAACTTACTTCCTCTAAAAGATGGGCAGGGATATGAAGAAAAAGACAAGGGAGAACTTGGCGGATTTTTTTCACCCTGGGCGTTGGCAGGCGCATCTTGTGGAATTTATTTTCGATTTCAGAAGATACTTCATCTAGACGGTCAGCATCCTGAAAACATGGGGAATTATTAGAAGTTTATGGACTCTTTTCTCCTCACTGTATTTGCAAGGTACAGGTAAGTCTATAAGCTAAGGAGACTTCACAAAATAATCTCGCTACCATCTTTTGCAAAATGGGTAGTGAGCTTTGTACACTGAGACTTTAAGTCATCTTTCGAAAGGCAAACCGAATTTAGTATGTCCTGGACTAGACCTCGTCTCCATCTCCATTGCGACTTCACATCAGACTGGAGACTGAACCTAAAAGAATAGTATCAATTTTGGCCTATACATATATATTTGGTGGTTTACGGCAAAGCATGGCATTAATGAATAAACAGGGACATCTCGGGAAGACCCAATTGCAGACGAAGTTGACCTTGAAAACCCAGCTTCCCATCTCAGTTACGAGTATTCAGATTAGCTCTGCATGATATGCACGAAGACAACTGCGCACACATGTTGTATGAGCTCCAATGCCCAGCCTTTTTCAGGTCAGATACAGGCGCGTGCCTTGTTTAATCATGACCCGGCTGTGCATTTGCTTCCAGTTTTCAGTTCTTTGGCGACCCTACTATAGACTTACAGAGAATGAATATAAATTGTTTTTCTAAATAAAAAAACGAGTTCGCTGTTCTTGCCTTGATTTTTACTATCCAGCGATCGGGTAAGGAGCGTTGTTGGCTCGATGTGATGAGTGGGGCGAGGTCTGCATTGACCAACGCTACACAGATGCTCAGCAAAAGAAACTTCATGACTGTAGAGGGTTATCTCCGAAGAAGTCAACCTGGTGGGCAACGAATTTGAGGTAACAAGGAGGCTTGAAGACGCATGCTTGTTTTAAGGGTATTTATTTCATTTTACTTGTGAATTGATGAAAATATCCTTTTACCCCAAAGAAATCCCCGTTGTCTGATTGGTTCGTAGCTGATCAGGCGTAATTGATTTATTCGTTCTAACACACGTCTCCTCCCTAAAATAAAAGTTCTGCTATACGGTATAAGAGTAGCTCTCTCTGTAGATGGAGGGTCTTTTTTCCGTAAATGGAAGCTCCACGGCACGTACCAGAAATATCTGAACTTGTAGTTGGTGCAGAGGTTTATTCAGAAGTTTATACATGAATCAAACTAATCGACCTTTTGCATTCATAAACCGACAGATGGAATGTTCGTGTTATCTCATTAATTTATTCCTAAACATTAATTTTTGGTATCATGTCACAAGAGACGGCAATATCAGAAACAGTTATGTGTATAGTCAAGTCACCCAAGGACGGATCCAGGCGCAGGCCAACAGGATCGTCTTCCCCTGAACAATGAGCCAGAATTATTCTTTAAAAAAGGAAAGAAGTGTTTTGCCCCCAACAAGGCTTCGTGGTTCTGGGTCAGTCTGTGAAACCAGCCAAGAAGAGCACATGTACAGTACCTTAAAACACCTACCTTAAATTATAATAACGTACCTTGTCTCTATGCACACATAACATAGGGATGCATGACGTCAGAAGTTATGTCAGACTTAAGACCTTCATGAAAGACATGGAATCTGCATAGAACGTAGGCCTAACAGTCAACATACCTGTTAATAACATAGGAGTCAACTTACCTGCGAAGATGTTGGAGGTTCCAATGAATTGTGTGAGACTCTGTCTAATTTTGCCTTTTAGATATTTTTAGTACCTACTTGTGGCCAATGTAACCGTTATCAAGGCCGTGAGATTCATCATATGGGCTGATACCAGTCCTGATGTACAGTCGTCCCGCAAAGTTGATAGCGATAATGCGCAGCGCCCGAGGAACACTGTTCAGACCATTTTTACTTGCCCGGCAATGAAAATTTGAAAAGTGGTGGAGTGACACTATATGAATCTATTTAGAAGTTACTGTTCCCAGTGTTGATGTACATCTATAATATGTATTACATTCATGCAAAATCTTACATCATAATGCCATACTTATGGCTTTTTAATTTCCCTTTTTTAATAATAATGAATGCATTTCATTCATTGGAAAGTCCGAAAAATCCTTCACAATCCACATCAATTTTTTGCTCACCACAGTGAGTAAGAGGATGATTCAATAGCACATAAAATTGTCCAAACGCCAGTCAGCAACAAACAAATTTAAGGTAGCATCATGAGGACACTAGATATAGTGCGTGGTGATGTAGTTCGACTCTATGCGATGTGTTGAAGGACTACAATATACACGTTTATAAAAAGATTAATGAAAAAATGATCAGGTTTATTAGTGCCCTTATATATGTGACCATGCTCAAACTGCCTCAATTCAACTTAACTTGTATACCAAATAACACGCATTTTCGAAACAAGTCAATTCAGCTCTGTAAAATAAACAATTATTTATGGTGCCAACTACATGAAGATGAGGTCAGCTCAATGCCAGGACGCAGCAAATCCCCTGTGAAATTACTATAGAGTAGCTTGAAGATTATACTGAAAAATAGGGCATCAAAGCGTTGTTTCCTGTTGTTTGCCTGTTTGTTGATATATGATTAGCATGTGTTGCGTTGCCTTTGCTTCCCATCGAGGCAGATAACTTATTTCAACAAGAGGAAAACACACCTTGTTCCTTTAGCTTTAACACATGGTTCGGGTGCAAATAATTCCTCACGGTTCAGGCTTCCAACTGAACGGCTGAGTATACCATCACATGAGGAGTTCAAGTGTTTTTAATAAAGAATTTGATTTAAAATCAGCTGCTCTCCAAAAAAATCACCTTTTCATCCATGCGCAGCATAATTTATTCAATTTCATCAGTTTTTATAAAGTCAATCGTAATCACAGCATGCATTTTAACAGAAGAGTTCCACACCTAAATATACAGGGTGTCTTTCAAAAAAGGAAACCGAGATCAATTTGTTTGTTTGTTGTTGAAATTAATTATTTTTCTAAATGGTAACCGTCATTTGTTTCATTATAACGTTCTCTTTCGTATGACATCAAGAAATCAAAATTTCGGTCAAGGATGACTGAGCATGAAATCATGAAGTGCCTTAATAGACCAAGTCAGAAATGGCTTCGCACCACTAAGGTGTTTTGGTGTTGAACTCCTACTGTCCAGAGACGGTTTTTTTGTCAGAATGACAAAATGTTTGCTAAAATATCCAAAAATCATGTGACCTATATAAAACGCTGAGAACAAATGCAGAAGTTTGCGTTTAAAGAAACTGAGAGCATGTTGACGGGCACTCGGGTTTGGCTGCAGCAACAATAAGCCTCAAACTGTGGTTGCCTTGGGATTAATGATTTTGGAAGTGTACTCAAACGTGATGCATCTGGTGCAAAGCCATTTCTGACAGAGTCCATTAAACCACTTTGTGCTCAGTCATATGTGACGGAAATGTGGGTTTCTTGGTGTCCCACCAAAGAGGACATCACACTGAAACATATTGTATTTACCAATTAGGCCTAGACCGTTTTCCAATACTCAACTTCGTCTCCGTTTCAGGCTTCGTGTAGGAAACCAATCCTCGATTGTGGGCCTGAAGCGTTTAACTTAAATTGAAGTACTGTAATGTTTAGCTCTTTTGCATCTTACTTGATGTTCTGTTGCACTATCAGACTTACTTTTGCGCTTACAACCTGAGAGTCAGGAAGTAAAAACAGTTGAAGCCTGAGACGGAGCCATAGTCGAGTATTGGAAAACAGCCATACAAAATTAATTAGTCATATTCAAGAAACAGATTAATTAATCTCGGTTTCCTTTTTAAAGACACCCACGGTGGAGGTTGAAATTGAGCGAGTTTAAAATCTATAATTATATAGGCTAGACCATTTTGAAAGTGGTGATATGGAGGAAATAGATACAAAAAAACCACATGAGCCCCCTGTCAACCTCCTTGGTTTACAATTTTTTTGTGTTTGAAAAACAGAGATACAATGTTCACTTATATCTTGAACTATTAGTTTCGATATAGCAGTAAATCAAATTCCCTTGAGGTGCAATCGGGGAGGGGAGCTTGAGCATCATGGGCTTATATTTTGTGGTTTTTTGTGGGGGGGGGCGGGAATTTCCGTCCAAGTCAGCTTTTACCCAAACAACTAATCCTGGGTGTGCCACTGCCCTTGAATATCAATACGCTTCCACGGGAGGGCTGGGCAGAAAATTATGCTCGACGGGATTGTGTCATAAATTGTGTACTTAACATTACCACATTAACTGAAAACCAACAGAAGCAGTTCCAAAACAATCCAAACAACATTCAGTGATACCACGGTCGTAGATGAATTTTTGTCGGTCGCAAAGTGATGAAGTGATACGCCACAAGTTCGCATGCATCAATTACGATCAAATGCATTGGCACTGTTGTCGTGCCACAAACGGTGTTGCTATACCACGGTCATCGACAGTGAATTTTAATTGGTCGCGAATTGATCACGTGATGTACTACAAGCGCGCATGTATCTTTCAAGCGTCAAGCGCACTGACGAAGTTGCCGGGGCCAAAAAGATGGATAACGGTGATCTTTCTGTCTGCTACGTTGTAAATGTGTAATCTTGGATACGAGGGTGGATGATGGTGGTGTTCGCTTGTCGCCCAGCGCCCGAACAGGGCGCTTGGAAGGGATGATTGCCTTGCACATATTCTAGTGAAGGAAATACGTCACACGGGGTCACAGCTAATGACGCACAGAGCATTGAGAGTACATTTCTGCCAGACGCACGAGCTTGCTCAATGTCATGAATGCGGCGGTTATCAATTCGAAAGTTATGCTTTTTCTGCCTCACTGCTGAAAATATTCTCACTACACTTTGTTGGTTCATTTTAATTTTTCTGGCAATGAATTATGCATACATTACAAACAAGATCGTTCCAGTGTAATCTATGACCATGGTATAACAAAGCAATGTTGGAATTTAATATGGAATGGATAAAAGTGATGGCTCTATCCCATTCAGAGACGCTCGCTCTTATAGATTGATTCCAAACGAATCAACTTTGGGTGCTTTAGAAAAAACACGTTTATTATTTCCTGTTTAATTTTTTTCAATTCGTCATAGTGTTTGAATTTATCCTGCAATAAAATATGCACGCATGACTTATACAAGACTGTTCCGGTGTAATGTATGACAACGGTATGACAAACATTATTGTTGCCTGCTGTAGCGGGGTACACGGGATTTGTACACCCTCGGGGTTAAATCGCCTTTTTGGCAAATGCATCAGCAAATTTGTATCAGCAAGTTCAGTTACTTGCTGTAAATTGATTGTGGCATTTTGTGTGTGATTTGGGGATGAAACTAATACGTGCATCATATTTAAGTATTTGTACTGGACCATAATGCCGAACGTTACAACACGTCCCTCTTCCCATACTCTTCCCATTTGACAACGCATCCGGGTTAGGGTGAATCGTGGAAGGAGTCAACGAGGGCCAGCCCCCCCCCCAAGCAAAATATGTTAATATGAAAAAAATATGAGAAATGCATTTTAGGCTCTTTCTGATTTCATTTTCTTTGAAACGCATGTTAACAGCACCAACATGAAGCCTCGACCCTCAGAAAGGTTAAAAGCTTATACCAAATTTTCAAATTTCCCCCGAAATGATTCCCCTGTCACCCCAACCTCTTAAGAGGTTCTCTGCTGACAATTTTAAAGGGATCGAACACGCCAGATACTATTGACCTCTGACAAATAAAAACACAATTGAAACTATCTTGAATTCTGAAAATATATTCCACCAAAACCATTACTATTGTCATTAATTATTCACAACTAGTCAACGATTGATTATTAAAACCTCCACGCGACTGTCACGTAATGAAAGTAATTGCAAGTTTTCAGAATACTTTTAAAAGTCGCCTATACCGAATTAGCAATTTACGAGTTAAAATTTGGCCTGGTCAAATGCACCTGAAATTTCAAATTTATCAACACAATTTGTGTTGATAAATTTTCAGTTTCAATCAATCAATTCATATCACATATAAGGTTCAGGAATTCTTACTCGCCTTCCCTTCCGCGGTTTCTTGTTATCACACTTCTCTGAAACTGATTCTTAATTTTTAATTCACTGAAATCTTTCAGTTTACCTTTCAATGTAATACATGTACTCCTTCGTTTCTTTCAAATTACCGAAAACTTTTAAACTTTCAAAACAATATACCCTTCTTGTTTATCATCTTCTCCTATTAACTTCTCTCGATTTTCTGTTAATCTTAAATTCGTAACATCTCCTTGTAATATCGACTTCTCAGAATCTGAATCTTTTCTTTATTCTATTTTAATCTCTAAAGTCTCAACATCTTCGTTAAATTCTGTTCAGTTAATATTCAAAATTCTCTTCCAACCTCTTGAATTCTGAGTTTCTCTTATCAACTCTCAAATTCCTTCATTAACTTCTAAATTCCTTAACAAATCCAATTTCATTAAACACACTCCTTATTCAACAATTCTCAGATATCCTTCGATTTTTTTAAAACTATGAGCACATTCATATAAATGAATTACAGCCTTAAAACTCGTTCAATTTTCCAAATTCCTTTTCAATCTTCAAATGTAAAAGACTGCTTGTCACATTTTTGATATTCTGTACAATTATTTTACTTGGCATGCAGTCGAAAATTCACTAGCAAAAGGACACTGACCAAATTCTACATCACACCAAAATCCTTCAGAACTTAACAAACATCCATATTGTTTTTATACATTTATAATGATGTGCTGTCGCCAGTTTCAATTCTTCAAGCGTCTTGAACAGCTACAAAAAAGGACCCTCAGACTTCCACATTAAAGATGCCGGTCCACCTTTGTGTTGTGTTGAAGTTCTCCCTCATCAGTAGCTGAGAACTCCCAAAACTTGTGCCGTAGTCAGCATCTTCAGAAAATGTCTTGAGGAAATTCTAGGCATGCAAAATACCAACAAAATCTGCAGTTGTTGCCTGTTAAGGCTTCGGGCCAACAGGATACTTCGACGTGGACCGCAGGCAACTTGGTCCTCTCTCAACGAGGTCTGGCGAATAACTGCCAGTAGTATTTAGGCACAGCCCAAAACAGGCCACACCAACACTCCACCAGTCACTCTTATTGCTACACCATGGTACATGATTGTAACAAAGACACCCTAAAATACCTCAGTAGTACTGAGTATTACTGAATATTCATAATTGAACTTACATCCAAAACTGAATCTACACATTGCACAATGACTAAAAGAAAAACCAAACTGAATTCAAAATTAGAAACATGATGAAACAATTAGTCACTTATGGCATTCCCCCCCCCCCCGATATTTTGGTTCTGGATCCGTCCCTGGCTTGGGTAGGTCTTATAAACGTCCCAGTAAGACTGCTTAAGGCCACTCACAGCAAATAGTGAAAAAACGATGATGAGAATCATACCAGAAAGGCGTGTGTAAAATATCTATAATTACCAATTGCTTGTGCGTCTGTGTCCCATTTATGTAAGGCAAAGGTTGCGTTACGCTCCACCTAAGGTCCTTTAAGGTCATCCATTCCTATGGACGTTTTTGGAACCCATTAAGGAAATGGTGTCTTAGAAATACATTCATCCAAATCTACCAGTTTAAAGCCCGAAGTTTCAACCAGGTAGTCCATCATGAACACGGAGTTCATGTAAGTATCTGATAAGTCGGTGTCCAGGCTGAGCACTCCCCCTTTGTTCTTGACGAGGACATTGTGGATCAGACGAAGGGCTTTGGGGACACGATCTACATCACGGTAGCGATGGTAGTTGTCAAACGTCAGTTCCTCCGGGGATCCTTAATGGCAGACAAAGCTATGTAGTAAATACTAGACCACTTTATATGTTGAGAAAGAGTGAGCGGGAAGTTGTCTTTATCCTGTCAAGAGACAGTTCTCTTACAGATAAACTTGAAGGACAGGGAATTTTTATTCAGCATAGGGTCATGGTTAAAAATAAAAATCACGAAAAAAAGAAATGAGTTATACATGTAATGTAACTTTTGTTATTTGTAGATAACCAATGCATGCGTGCACCAAAACACTTGCCTATGCAAATGGTTAGGGAAAGTGATACGTTATTGTAGCAGTAAAATATTTTCGTCAATAGGGCAAACGTCTCACCTATTCTTTTTATCCAACCACTACCGAGCTTCAGCATTGAAGAGCATCTACCAGTGGCGTATCGGGGAGAGGGGCAGGGGGCAACCACTGCCCCCCCCCCCTCCCAATATTTTTTACAATTTATACCAAAACCCTAAGAAACCAACACCATGAAAAAAGCAAGGAGGCCCTGAGTAATTAAGGATATTGATAATTCTACTCCCCAACATTATGTTGAATGAGCCCGAAGCCGCACTCGCTTTTGAATTTGCCCCCCCCCCGCACACACACGCACTCACAAGCTGGATAGGCCGCTGACACCTACTCGGATTGTGTGGCCGATTCATCGTGCGAATCTAAATGTGACACTAGCGTAAAATTCGTTGTGCTACTGATTGTATTTTGTGACTCAGATTTTTCCAGTGTAATATTTGTATTTTTGATGGGGACCAGTCTAGGCACATATAATCACTGTTCGCATTATGATATTTTTAGGCTTAGGCTTAAAAACCATGAAGGGCCTCGATATCCAGCACATTTATCTCGCCATTCCCGATGACCTTCCTGATATAAAGTGATATTTAAGCTCTGACTATCAACTTGGGCAAGTTTGAATGAGATAATTAGCAATCGCGATACCAATATATTTATTGTTCCACGCTTAATGTCTTCATTGTACAGCGCATTTGAACATATCTATATGAAATTTGCGCTTTATAAATGAATAAATTGTTATTATTATTGTTATTATTATTATTGTTACCAGTATAAGGGGACAAAAGCTACCTTTTAATCCTGGTAGTCGCGCTACAGGTTGCACAATCCTTAGTCCCCTTGTGGCTGCCTGTCTAATCATCTTCAGGTTTATATCTTCCACCGTTGGCAGGTAATAAGACGACACCATGCCAATCTCCTCAAGACGTAAGATGGCACTTATCAGCTCCAGTCGGATCCACTCTGAGCGCATCAGCTCCAGGTGACCAGGGGGCAGAGGTCCGTCCTCCCGGATCCCGATGTTGAAGTGCTCGGCCCAGGACTTCACAGCTTCGGGGTACAGCTGAGCAAAGTCTCCGAAGACGAACAACGTGGTAGGGACTCGGGGCTTGTGGGCAGCGAGAGTTGAAACCACCGCGTGTGCTCGCTTGTAATTCATTCCCACAGCAACGACCACGGCTACTGAGCCGCTTGCACAACGCGAGTAAATCTTGCCAGCCCCACCAGGAGTGTTAAACGGAACCTGCACAACAGAAGAATTACCAACTTAAATTAAGGAATAAATTCCGACCGGGAATGTATACGTTTACTGGAGCTGCATTAGTTGGATTACTATCGTGATGACGCAAAATTCGTATTTGTCCATTCCTATGTGTACGTTCCATCTCCATGCATGTTTATGCATTCATGGTATAAGTACAATCAGTATACATGTACCTCGAGAACAAAGTAAGATATTGCATCCCTGTCGGTTGGTTTCTGTGCCTTTAATATCTGACAAGAGGCTACACTTCACACAGTGAAAACACATACTAACCTTGACAGGGTTCAAATCTTCGATATCGCCAAATGATCTCCTCTCACCCGCCCAGGATATCATATTCATCCCAAGTTTTTGAATATCCTCGCGGATCTTATCCTTCTCCTCCTGGGCCCAGCCAGACGGTTGATAGTCGTGATATTCGCCGTAGTATCTGTCCAGAAAGACAAAAGTAAATTGTGCCGATAATTGGCAGATGAGCCTGGTTGATTAATTGGGAGAAGTTCAGCGTAGATGGGGCTGAAGGTACTCGACGACGAAGGTTGCACTTTGTGTAGGGTCAAGGCAAAGGTTCATTTCGATATATTCCGCTCGTGGTAAAGCTTGTTGGTTGACACCTATATTTCCATGGCCAATGCACGGGAAACTGCACAGTTTTCAGGGTGAGAGTTGGGGTTTGTACAGGCCTCCTATTTCGTAAATGGACCCAAGGGAGATAGCCGAAAAAGACTAACATGTCCCAACTTCGCGAAAAATCTGCATCTATCTTTAGTCAGTCGAAATATTAATGTTTATTTTAACATGGCTGTCTATCTGATTATGGAGGACTTTTCCTGCGATCAGTGCGACTGTACTAGAACTAGCCCTAAAACCTGCAGACGGTCTCTCTTTCAGATGTATTTATACAGGCTCGTTTCGAAGTGTGAAAACACACTGCTGACATGTTCGGGGTTTAGTCACATGAACTATCGAATATCTAAGACTATTTGTAACAAGAACCTTTTACCAACAATTTCTTTATAGCATTTGGAATCTATTCACAAGTACTTCTTTCAACCAGGAAAAAAATAGTGAGCACGAGGGTTTTGGGTTCATACATATATGAGAATCTCTGCAACGACATTACGGGCATATGGGCACGTACAAATTTAGTTGAAAAACGGTTGTGCTTATCATTACGGGAAGGCACGCAATTTTTCCTCACACAGGCACTAGTGAGCATAAGCTACACATCGTCTCTGTTATTTCTGAAAAGAATGCATGGAAGCTTTTACATTGCCGCATATAAATGGAGAAAGTCTTTGAACGGGGGCCGGTACGAAGGGGTCTGCCGTCTTTCCTTGCCATCACTCAGGGGTACTTGTGCACGGAAGCCACAGATTTACTATCCGAGGATGTGACGTTTCTGTACATGTATATATGTACTTGATGAACCTCCTGCTTTTAGTGTATCTGTGGATCAGGTTGACTCCGATGGGTAATAACACACATCTGTGGGGAATGGTTACAGCCACTATTTAATAACATCCATGCACACGAGTTATTTCAAGGCGAAGTAAAGTAGGCACAGCCTAACTTACTTATCAATGTATTCTTCAAAGACATTGCTGTCTATCATATTCCGCAGGATGTCGTATTCAGCGCCTTCGACGTCCAGCTTGAAGATGATGTAATCCTCAGGAGAGAATGTCTCCGCAATCCATTTGGAAAGATCAATGACTGGAATTGTTTTCCGGACGGATAGTTTTCGGCTTCCACCTGTTGCCGTCAGAACAAATTTAACGAATTACAAGTGCTTTGCAGTGAATTAGATGCAACATCCATTAACACGAATCAATATTACAAATTTATACATTACACTTGTATAGGATTTTTTTAAACCTTTGGAACACGTATATGTTCATGCCCCTCACTTAGATTGTGCGCATGCGTACTGAATCCCACTATAGCCAGAAGCCAGTAAAATGGCTTTTGACTCGGACGGGTGGACCACAAAAGTAGGCCTAATCGATCAACATCAAGCTCAGAAAATGCTGTTTGCCCCTTATTTCCATACCGATTAGTATTTAAACACTCAAAGTCCCTTTCCCAAAATCCGGACATCTCATTATTGACCGCTGGCATACTTGTGCGGAAATTTGAATCCACATGAAAAACGAACTACATTTCAGACAAATGGCTCTCGATCTTGAAAAAAATTAACTGATACCAAAAAAAATCAGTCTTCCAGGCAGTATCACCGATGATCTGAGGGGAATTCGACAAAAATGTGAAAAGTGTGTACTAAGTAAGGTGAAAAACACGAAAAATGACGAAAATGGGTCCCAATGAGAAACGAAGTGAATTTGAAAACACGGTGTTCTTCCTGGAAGTAATAACCTTTTTTGTAAATAAGAGTTACTGGTATTTCATGTGGCATCAAAATTATTTGAAGGTAAACTCGGCAAATTGTGAAAAATAGACATACAGCTAGTTAAAAAACGAAAATTTTTCAGAATTATAATTTGTCGAAAAATTGACATTTTCCACTTTCTTTAATTTTTTCCAGCGATTTTTTCCCCAGAAGCTATTAAATATCACCATTTGATAGACTCTTGGCAATTTATTCACACACGAGGTCTTCAAGGGAAATGGCAGTACAATCCCCCATATCGGTCATCACTGATATACGTCGTCTGCTAGAATAATTTTTTTAGGCCGACCTTATTTCACTTTTGCGCATGCGCGAATCCACAAACTAAATGCATGCACAGTCTATGGGGACCGAACATACGTGGGAAATATATCTACACCTTTAGGTATATAATAGAAACAGACAGTGAGGATTGGGGACGGGAACGATTCTATTCTAATATGTCAAAAGCGTTTCACTCAAAATGACCTTTCCCAAACGCAAAGTTAAAGTAAACATCCTAGTTTGTATCCATTATGTGTGTACATATTTTCAAAAAAATATTTGCAAACCTTATACTGCGCCCATTGCTTTAGGAAAGAAAAAATAACAGATGTCAAACGTGCACAAGTATTTATGCAAAGTAAATACAGCTTAGTTAACGAATGCCGGCTGTTTTTCCTACCTGTATTGTTAGCACGCCCAATTACTTCCCCAGCTTTATTCGCCCAAGCACGACTGTGTTTAATTTGATACGTGACTTGGGCACAACTCACAAGTAACTGACCGGATCGACGCAGCGAGCTTCCGGAACCCTCGCTCTGTCATTAGGCCGTCCTATCACGTTCGACAATTTTTTAGAAGAATAATTCCCAACTGAAACCTCCCAAAGAAACACTTGATTTTTTCCTTTGTCTTCCTTAAGTAATATTTAGGAAAAGTTATCTGGAGATGATAACTTTTGGTAAAAAAACAGAATTTTATTAACGACCGATATCGTACCTAGGTCTCCTTGTTCATGCATGTTTGTTTTCACCTCCCGTGCTTCCGTGAAAAACAAATTGTACAACGTTGCAAAGAATTAATACTTACAGTCGATGGTTTCCAGATTCCGTTGAGTTGATATTACGCAGTTGTTGTCAACAAAATTTAAATAAAATATTAAAATCTTTCGTAAAAGTAGAATGTTGCTTTAAATTCATGACCTTATAAATTATAAAAGTGTGTGAAATATTTTAATATGTTTTTATTTCGGCTTTTACCTACAGATTACGATAAAATTTCAAACCGTAAATGTTCATCTGCGTACGAGACTGCCTCATTGCGCTGTTCTTCATGTATTTTAGGTGTTCGGAAGTGATGGGTCAATTCTTGCCAGGATATTGTTGCGTGTCCTGCTTATTGGTCTCTGACGCTGTCAACAATCACTCCAGTTTAACACAAATCGCCGTTCCGGGCAAGAATGCTCTGTTTATTCTCCAAACGTCAAAACAAAGCTGTTTACGCACACAAGCTCCAGACACGTGATGTCTGCGGGGACTGCGCAGGCACGAGGCGGGAAAACCGCAGGCCGTCCGCATACCAGCGGGGGCATCCATCTAGCTCCATGCGAGTCCGAGCTGGCGCTCCTACCGACCGAATCCGCCGGGGCTACAATATGTCTCTTTTAGGTCAGGTAATTTTTCAGTTTCTGTACATTGATATACTAGCAAACATTTTCCAAAGGCCCTTTTCCGAGTTGGGTTTTAAGAAGTAACTGAACGAAAAAAATATCACAAATTCTAAAATCTTTGCACGTTATTTTCTTTTCCAAGGGTTCCGGAAGCGCGCCATCAGGGGTCAACTTTCAGGCTCTGTTGTGAGAAGTTTGCCACAATGAGAGTAGACGTCGCGGCTTAATTGAAAGACGCATGTGAAGGAATATATTGATGAATGTATTAGGGAAATTGTCTCAAGTAAAGCAAGCTCTGTGAAGTAAAAGGCTGGACGTCTGTGTGCTGCTGCTGTTAGTTCGCATTTGTGTTGAAACATAAATGTTTATTCCGCTCGCGCAAGATTTCACAACAGCATAGCAAGAGGTGCATGTCTCATTTCGTGCGCTTTGATCGTAAAATACGGTGTCGTATTTGTTGACCAATTTTAGGGAATGAAAGCAAACCATGGAATTTTTATGACAGATCCAAAATTAAAAATCGCAAAATTAATGAAGCATATCGAATGTTAAGATAACATTGCTAATTGTCCATGGGTCATAGCTCAAATCTGCCTCGGAGCTGTTCGTGGATCGAGAGAGCTGCAACACAAGTGTCTCAGGTCCAGTTTGTTTCTCACGGATGTGAATCTCGATCAGCGATCCTAACGCTGGTTCGCACCATCCATTATGCGGTGTATGGTATCCGTAAACCAATGATGGATCGCTGATCATGATCTGGATCCGTGTAAAACAAACATGACCTCAATTGTTGGAACCAAAATGGTGGAAATGGACGATTAGCACACATACCTGCATGCTGTACGGCACACATAAAGAGAGCCATTTTAGTCCAAAGTCTGAAGTTGGCGCTACTCTCTATATATACATTTCTGAGGCAGATGTTTCGGTTTCACAAACTTTTACAGTTTGTATGATATTTATAACTAGCCCTTGGCCTATGTATGCACCTGTTTTGTTATTTTTCCGTTCTGATCCGAACGCGTATAGTGTGCCACCTCCCCACTGCATATCGGCGCCTGCATTCAGACCTTTGCTTGGTCCCCATACCATCTCAGAATATGCCGTCATGTTACCTGAAAAGAAATCAAAAGAGAATACAGAACGATTTTTCCAGCTTCCTGCCACATGCATCGTCTTAAGGTGGGGATTTCCATAGGAGTCTACGCCATTTCCAAACCACAGTCCCAACTTGAGAACACGGGCTAATCTTTCTCTCTCTCCAGCAGTCCATAACCAGTTCATGACGTCACAGCCAGAACACAGTCTCAGCACATGCATGATATAACTGCAAATACAATGTTTATTGCTTCATTGAGCTTTTGCACGCTTTCAGAATATTAAAAGGCCCTGACAAGAAGGGAAAAGCAAAAACAAAACAAACCCAAAACCAATAATGAACATTGCCATTTACCACCATAACGTTAAAAATGATGGACAAAATAACTTCTAACCGTCTTTGCCTGCCACGCCAACTGGACAGTGCAGATGGTGTTTATCGTATGGCTCGAAATAGGGTGACAATCGTTCATCAATTTCGAACGAGTGGATGGTGAAATCTCTTGCCCCGGGATACGTCTCGCGAAAAAGTTGAACAGTGGATGCAACATTAGCACCACAGTCAAGAAAGATTTTCCTTGGTTTTGGAGGGAGCGTCCTGATATCATCCTTGTCTTTTTTCCGAAGCTGTGGTATATGGTTGATTTTTGAATCAGCATCGGCTCTACTGCAAGCAAATGAAAATATCTATATGAGCAAATTACAGAGTAGACGGCAGAATAGGCAAAAAGGAACGATTTCAAAAGCTGGGAATGGGTCGCTGGACACCATCACTTGCGGCATTATCGTGCCGCACTATTCACCAGTTGGAGGTTCTGACATCCTCGATCTCTTGGTTTTTATGCAGTCCCGCTGCCATTAAACTGCTCTCAGATACAGTATTGCAATTTTTAGATTATTGTAGCTAACTGTGCTATAGCTAGGTTGTGGGAAAGGATTTATTGTAAATAACTTTATTTACTGGTTATTGTATCAAAGGAACTAAATCGAAGCACCATTTGAAATATATTGAATAGTAGACATATTCAAGTGAAGTATTTTCAAAGCTTCAAACTGACAATGCCATGTCCATGAATACGGTAAAAAAAATAAATAATAATCAAATTTGTCTAGGACAACTCTTTTCCTAAAGATTAAAGACATTTTATAAGGTGTTGGAATCGGAATAAGACCGACAGCTTATTCTTCCGACACTGTAAAAATTTCGGCAATTTGAGAGTTGTTTAAAGTTAGAGTTCTTCAACGTAATCATCTTTAGTCAAGCAAGTATTCATTAATTTAATTTTTTTGTTTCATCCCGACATCTGTGCACAGAGAGGCAAGTTATTTAGAGCTGTACGTGGAGTTGGAACTTTGTTACCTAACACTTGTTACTGTCCTGTATCTACTACTTAGAGGTGGGCCTTTCAATGTCTTCTTTTTTGCCCGAGTCGTACGTAGCCAAAGTAAACTCACCCATGCATTCTAGCATCAGCTTGGGCTATATATTTTGTCTGCACATGTTCCACTGTTTCTGTTAGCTGATGGCCACTCCAACGTCCAAAACTCAATCCCGAGTTGCCTATGAACAGGGATGGGAGCAGGCCGAGCACAAAGCCCATGACCAAGCCTAAAAGAGCCGATCGAATTGAAAGTCGCATATTGCTGTATGCGAAGAGGCAAACGACAACAAATAATTATGTCATTAACAGGTTGCAGAATAAACACCGCAGTTGATATCACACTCGGCATTCGAAGCGATGGGCTTGATATCTTAAGCATTCCTAGTTTTAACCACATGAAAATAAGTTGGGCGTAAACTCTGAATAAATCTCCAACTATTACAGCCCTCGTCGATTCCTTTTCTGATGACCAGCCGTTTGCTTGGTTCCCAGACAGAACGACACTTCATCAGGAAAGGCCATCTTCAAATATAATCTGCTCCTTTGACGTCACAATCGTATTTTTTTTACAAGTGGCTTCTAACACTGTAGTTATATATAGTTAGT
>NW_019091443.1:73362-87644 GCF_001949145.1 Acanthaster planci
ACTAACTTTATATGGCCGTCGGTACAAAAGTAAAAGAGTAATTCACAGAGTGTTAAAATTCCACACAGCTATCATAATACCAGATTATAACACACGTGCTCCTAAATGCTAAATTAAATATAACCCCATTTAAATTGATTGGGCAAACGTCCATTTCGAAGGAATTTGAGGTACAATCGAAAATCAACCAAAATGTGATATTCTACTAACATACAAGTTGAAGGCCAAATGGAACTGTCTAGGCATAACGGCTATGCGATTTACCGAGGAAAAAATGGAATATGGCTCATTGTGATGAGTACATTACGGGGAACCATCTACGTCGCAATGTTAGCCTTTATGTACATGCGGATGTAGATAGATACATATAGCCAACGCTGGCCAATCATGGGATTTATCTCACGAATCCAAGCATTAGTAAAGACATTTTGTTCTCTTGTACAATTATTGACAACAGTGAATGAACGTATTGTGGTCTGAGTCGGAGAAACGACTCAACAGGTGGAGAGTCCTCGCCCAGTCAAACCAAAGAATCCTAACTTTTTGTCCTTTCTCCTTAACTGAATTACACTTAAAATTTTGCTCTTGTACTGATGACCATGCAGCTTTAGTTTGCCAACCATTGGGATGGAAAAGCTACGACTATTACTAGGATCCCCTTCTAGTTACACACAGACCTCGGGGCGCATACACGTGCAATGAACCTATTACCAGTCCGTGTGTTTATAATATCGACCATATAATTACGTATTCTAACACTCCATCCTCGAAACGTTCTATCTTGTTCAAATTATCTCACTGATCCAGAATATTATTTACAGATGCATATTTGCATTAGAGTAGCGTTTTACGCACGAACGTGCGACAATTTGCTCTTGAATATAACTGTTTGTCCTCCTAATTAACAAACATACCAAATTACTGTCACTCTGTTAGAACAAAGTATATCATTCAGTTGAAAACTCGTCAATTTTTACGCTCATCTCCATTAACCACGCTAAAACGCAATAGAAAACTTCACCCCACATCTCGTTAACTCCATGGTGACCAATCTATCAACAAAAGTTCCTACTATCAAAGGGCAGCGTTGAAGTACATGTAACTCTCATAATCAGCAACGCTGAAAAGATGGATCTTTTCATTGCTATCCAGTGGTTCTCTTTTCATATGTAAAATTGGTTAGACATCGCATATTCAGTCAGACTTCCTATTCAAATATTAGCCACAGCATGCATCTATGTTATACCATATTCTCTAGCTAAACGCATGTATTTGTTTACAAAATATTATTGTATTGGATTGCATGTAAGTACATGTATACTGAGTATTAATTGTGGCAAATTTCATGCTACAGAGCCCTAGTGGGATATTCAGAGGCTTAAACAAATTTATCAAGTCAGCGCAGTAAGATAGTAGTGAGTCACTTTTCAGATAGCCTGTTCTGGATCTGAGTTTAACTTAATGTGCCAAACAGTGTTGTAGTCGAGTACTTTCCGAGTATCAACGTTCTCCGCAAAATACTGAACTGGGTAAGAGGGAATAAAGCCAGAGTGCACAGGCATTTGATGGTAAATGTACAAAGGTAAGATTACAAAAAAAATGTTAGACTTCAGACACTCCCAGTTGTGTAAAATTTAAGTTTTAAGGAGAAAAGCACTCAGAAAGTACTCGGCCGAGTACTTTCTGAGTACTTTTGTCCTAAAAAGTTAATTTTAATCAAACAGTGAAGGTCCGAAGTCATTATGTTGCTTTGCAATCTTACCTTTATGCATGTACCATCAAATGCCAATGTACTTCAGCTTTGTTCCCTCCTAACTAGTTAAATATTTGGTAGAGAACTTGGTTCTCAAAAAGTACTCGACTACATCACTGGTGCCAAAATGGCCCATTGTGGAAGTTGTGTGCTCAGTGCTACAATTATAAATACTTTGAAGACTTTAAATCGAAAGCGAATATTGAATTCAACTGGAAGAAGCTATACAATTGGAATTATCAAATGGATAATATATTGTTCTTAATATATCTGCTTTGTTTATTTACTATACATTGTATGAAATAAGTTAAAAGGTTCATTTTCTGCATTTTGTCTTTCGCGATCTGTCTTGGGTTGTTGTTTCTCTCTCTCTCTCTTTTACTATTCCTTCAGCTTATCGGTGGACACATACATTGGTTTGTCCACGTTATAGGATTTGTTTATTTCCTTCTGCAGTGCTACATTTTCAACACTGTCCATTGTTTTTCGATGTTCTTTGTGACCCTTTCATCCTTATGCATTGTCCTGATGCATTTTGGCTTTTTTTTTCAGAGTCAACGTACTTATTAGCATGCATTTTGTTTTCCTCGTCAGTTGGAATTTCATTTTGCGGCCATTACGCACTCTATAGAGCCTGAAGGTTGACCCCTGATGGCGCGCTTCCGGAACCCTTGGATGGGAAAAATAACACGCAGAGATTGTAGAATTTGTAATATTTGTTCTTTCAGTTTCTTCTTAAAAAATGCAACTTGGAAAAAGGGCTTTGAAAAATATTTGCTAGGATATCAATGTATAGAAACTGAAAAATTACCTGACCTAAAAGAGAAATACCCTGCAAAAATTAGGCCCATCACTTCCGAAAATCTAAAATACATGAAGAACAGTGCAATACGGCAATCTCGTACGCAGATGAATATTTATGGTTTGAAATTTTACGGTAGTCTGTGGGTAAATACCAAAATAAAGCAGATCAAAATATTTTACACATTTTGATAATTTCTAAGGTAATAAATATAAAGCAATGTTTTACTTGTACGAAAGATTCTAATATTTTATTTAACCTTTGCTAGCAATAACTGCGTGATGTCAACTCAACGGAATCTGGAAACCATCGACTGCAGGTAGGTAAATCTTGGCAAGGTTTTACAATCTCGTTTTCAAGAAAGCATGGCGAGTGAGAACAAACGTACATGAACAAGGAGACCAAGGTACGATACCGCCGGACGTGAAAGGTCGTTAATAAAGTTCGGTTTTTTTACCCATCTCCAGGTGACTTTTCCACGATATTACTTGAGGAAGACAAAAGTAAAATTCCAACTTGAGGGTTTCATGGGGTGGTTTCAGTAAGGAATTATTTTTCCAAAACGTATCGAACGTGATAGGACGGCCCAATGTAAAATCCCAGAGGCGGACCGCGGAAAGGTTCCGGAAGCTTGCTGCGTGACCTTTTACTTTCAGGCTCTATTGCGCTTGAAATGCTTCGTACCCACTGCTACTGCGTCAAATTTCTTGATTGTCCGCATTGTCAGAACATTGCACAATTCTCTCCCTTCCATCAAAAATAAGTGGACAGATTGTATACCTGTCCCCCTCAAAAAAAAGAAAAAGCGGACTTCCAATTATAACATTGTGAATGATTACAGAAGTAACTACATTCATGCTTCTCCGAAATTCACTACAGAAAAGGGTTAAAAATTTACAATGGCTTGCAGACGTCTTTCTAGTCGTCCATGAGAATCGCACCAGTTGTTTTCGTCAGTGAAAAAATTTGCAACCATTTTGCAATTTTAAGACTGATACAGCACTACAATAAACTTACCGTGTTGTTTCCTCATACAGCGGATATTTCTAAATGCTTCAGTACAAGTTAGCATGTGTTGGTACAGTTTTACGATAGGCGTATTCTGCTAGCGAGACTGAGTACCACTCAACGATCATTTGGGGGTCGGTCTTCGCTCTTGGCAAGCCTTACTTGATTTTAAAAAACGATATGTTTATATTCAATCAAAACAGCTGGATATCTCAACAGCTGAAAGTAACTTGACACTTTTGCATTCTGACTGGAATGACGCTTCTTGTTGATTCCGCATAATGACATTGATTTGGATTCACACAAACTGAGACGTACAAATTTTCTTACGTCTGTCAATATGCACAGCTGGCACAAAGGCACTGCATGAATCCGTGTGAATAGTTCAGCACAATATGGGTACTGGATCGATCTTCACTAAAATGAAATATATAACGCCCAACTTATGTATAACAATCTTACATATGACCAACATTAAAACATGCCACGCAAGTCTGACGTACAACCATTGTGGGCTGGAGGTCCAGAGAAAAAAAAAAGAATTTGTTTAGGTGCCTTTGCAATGAAGCCCTTGATCTTTTCAGCCTACATGTACTGTCTTTGGTTGAAGGAAAAAATCATTTTCTTTTCAACTTTGGAACAGAACTTTTAAAATGAATCTGCACAGACAGCTTCCGCCCTCCAAACACAACACTAATTGTAGACTATACCACATAAAATGGCCGGCCATGATTAACTCTAACACTGAGCGATACAGAATATCTTTCAACTGGCAAGCATTTAAAAATAAATGATTGTATTTTCTTCCACGTTTTGTTCCATCCCACGATTTAGTTGTAATTGTAAGTTTGTCATTTAACTTAATAGTTTCTCTAACATTTGGAAATATTTTTTTACCATTTGTTTGCATATTCAACTTCTGTTATGTGCTTTTGGCCAATTTGAAAAGTTGTTTGGTTGCCCCCCCCGCCAAAAGTGGCTCTAGATCCACCCTTTATATTCCAACTGGCGGTTATGGGATCAAACTCAAAGATTTTACTGGTAGAATATTACAAGTGTCAGGTGGAGACTTTGATCAAGCCAACAGACTCACCGCTGCCCAGCAAGGTAGAAAGTCGGGTTGGCATGTTCATTCTCGAAGCACCGTGCTTGGTTGATTAGAGTTGTAATGACTCGAGTCAATGACTCGACTAGAGTCCAACTCAAGTCACAGTTTTGGCGACTCGACTCAAGTCATTGCGAGCAAATTACTCGACTCCTTAGTGAAGCCTTTATCACGACTGTCCATTTATAAACACTGATTACTGCTGTAATCATGGTTAATACGTACACAAATCTGATTTTTCTTATCTGTGGAGACAGTGGTTGGTATTTGTACACAAAACTATGTTTACAAATCTCAAACAGTAATCATAATCATTAAAAAAGTAGTTTCCTCGAGTTATAAATGCTCTCGTCTACGGAGCCCCTAAAGGGACATGCGTTGAAAACAAACTCAGAATACAAAATTAATTTCAGTTTGTATTTCGTGCACTCCAAATAATTTCGTGGGCTCGTAATAAATTCTTTCGTGTGCGCAAAATCATTTCGTTTGCTCGAAATCATTTCGTTACCTCGAAATCATTTCGCACGCTCGAAATAAATTACCAGAAATTAAATTACCAGTAAGCGAACAGGATTCACTCGACAGTGGACACTTTGAATAGGGCAGGCAGCAATTTTCCTTCAAAAGAGGATATGTCTGGCAGTTGACATGTAAATATGTACTTATTTCATTAACTAAATGAGCTTAATTTCCTTTTTGGTTCCCAAATTGAGAAACTCCATTTTCAAGATGTCTGTTATAGAATGCATTTAAACATGATTTGCCCATGCACAAAGCGATTTAGGCATGGAAGCATGTGGCATATAGTCAGGGCTTGTGGAAGCAAGCATAGCGTCCGGGGTTCGAATCCAACTGCTGGCTACTTGTTGTGAATTTGAAGGTTAGTGAAAAATAAATATGAAATAAAAACAACAATCTCATGTATGCCATTAAGTACATGTATACAAAAAGCAAAAAGAAACTAGTTCCAAGTTAATGAACAGGTAAACACTCAACAATGTACTGCAGTCATATACTAAAGAAGATGCACCTTTAAAGCAAGCAACATACACTTGAAGTAATTTACAATTTGAACCCCTTCCTCATTGAGTTTTGATTTGCTTTTTTTTTTTTTAGTGTACGAAAATCAGTCATTGTACAAAACAGTGAAACGCGTCTTATCAATTGAAACTATTTTGACGGGGATGCCACAGGGTCTGCTCGGAATTTAAAACACTGACCAACGCAGCTGTTTAACAGAGTGTAACTTGTTAAATAATTAGAAATGGGTTCCAGATCTTGACAAGAATTTTCTTCTCTGTTATTTTGATATTAAATTCATGTGATTATTTCATTTACATTTAAGATATGGAAACAAATAAACTGAACTAAACTTGAATTTTGTCCCCCTTGTTTGACAAACAGAAGTAGCTTGTTATCCTGAAGAAGTAGCTTGTTTTCGATGAATTTAGCAAAGATTCTTCTGCCTTAACCAAGCCCTAGGGCATGCATAAGCTGCCAGATCTTCCCACATTCCATCAATGAACTCTAGAAATAATATATTTCGAGCGCACGAAATGATTTCGAGCAAACGAAATAAATGATTTCGAGCAAACAAAATAATTTATTTCAAGCAAACGAAATGATTTCGAGCATACGACATAAGTTATTACGAGCGCACGAACTGATTTTGTGCACACAAAATACAAACTGAAATTATTTTTGTGTTCTGAGTTTGTTTTCAATGCATGTTCCTTTGGGTAACAATAGTTTCGCCACGTTACTTTTCATTATCATAAATGTACAGCCGTTGGTCTCCTATGCAGTCTTTTACTGCGCAGCCAAAACACAAACGGAGACCGTTTCAAAGTCAGATGTCCACTTTGTACGGATAAAGATTTTAGTTTTCGAAATCTCACCTTTAGAAAACCGATCCGGCTTCATCTAAAGGCAAAAGCCTTAAGGATACCAGTGTTGAAGTCGAGACCATTACAAGACCTTTCACAAGACCAGAAACAAAGACTATTCATATACAGACTTGTCACAAGAAACAACGTGAACAATGACAAAGGAATGCTTTTGTCGCATATTTCATTTGAATAGCTCGTAATTTGAATTCAGACTGGAGGTCATGTGTTGGTCTTGTAATAGCGTAGTGACACGAGTCGAATCATTTGGGCAAAAAAAATCGACTCGAGTCACGTATTTAGCTCAAGTCGATTCGAGTCACCCTAAATTGAACACATTACGATGAATAAAAAGAAGAGAGTACTTCTCTTGCATTTTCAAATCTGGGTAAATTTCTACATGGGGTCACACTACATCTTGCTTTTGATGATAATACATAACATAAACATTACAAACCGGCACTGGAAGTCAATGCAAATATTTTTTTCGCAGTGAGGTTTGCTTTTATTTTTAGGATTCGACTCTTATTAACTTTCACTTGAGTCGGGTCTTCTGATGGGCGTCTTGAGAATCTCTGAAAGGTTCCATGGCTATTAGCAACCTATTTTGTTTCTGAAGGTGTACAGTAAGTGTGACCTTACAGGTTTACAAAGTCGTTGTCATTATGTGGGACGAGTCGGACGATTGGTAGATGAAGCAAGAGCTCCTTCGACCTGTAATCTCCGTATTATAGTTCAAGTTGCGTTTCTGACGAGATGTTGTTGTCAAGATATCAGCTTTCGTTGAACAAAAGGTATTCATCTAGCCTCTTCTCTTGAACCAAGTCTCCACGATAAACTTTGTCCAAGAATTAATACCAAAAGGTCTTTTGTTTGGACGATGAAAAATGGGGGGGGACAAAATAATCATCGCTAGTTCGTTGGTTACAGACAAACTTGAGATTTTGCTGGTCTGAGAAAAATGAATTGAAAAAGCTGAGAATTTCGAACCGATATTTGCCTTTTTTCTGCTAATATACGTCTATTCGCGCCTTCTAACCTGAAGTTTCACAATTTTTGCTATGTTAAGAAAATGCATTTAAAAGGGGCCCAAATTTGTATTGGATATTTTCAACCCCTAAAAGAGCCGGGGCTTAAATCCATCCCTCCCCCTTCGTCATTCTCTCCTATACCAATCTATAGTGCAATGGATTTCACGTTCCCGGCATTCAAGTTTTTCTAGTTAGCCCCCCCAAAAAAGCCCCCCCCCCCTGTTTCTGGTCATGAGCTGGCTCCAAAAGTGGTGTGGCGACGCGACTTTTTTTAACTCACTTTGTTTTCTGGAAATGATGTACGTGCGATGTCTTTCGCGACTGCGTGCGCACGTAAAACCGGCAGCTCCTAACACTAACTAGACTGGCCCCCATATGGGCGGCCAAAAGACCCAAAATTAATTTTAACAAAAATAAACAATTACGAGCAAAGGGAATCTTCTTATTCAAAAATCTAAGTAATAAAACACAAACCAAGCACCAAAATCATTTGAGAAACAAATTATTAAAAATTTTAATTAAAAAAATGAAAGTTACATGTCACAAAAAATAATTTCACCAAAAATGAATAATCACGGTTGAACAACATTTTCTTATCAAAATGTAAATGTTAAACAAAAACAAACTCTAAAAAATTTATAACATAATTAATTTAAAAAATAAAAAACCAACATCTGAAAACAATATGCCCCCCAAAGTTCCCAAAATGAAAACAATAAATCAAAATACGAAATAATTTTTTTTAAAGTCCAAACCAAAGATTGCCAGCAGTTTACTTCATTTTTTCACACGAAGCTAAACGCAAATCATTTGAAAAATGATTGATGAAATATGAAACAAATTTGGTTCCGATGTTTAATACTTTATTTTTGGTAAAAATAATTTTGGCCGATTTTGGCCCTTTTGGCCGCCCGGGTTTTTTTAACAAACAAACTCAACGCGAATCAATAGAAAATTCTTAAACAAACTAACTTGGCCCCTTTTGGCCGCCCATACCCCCACAACTATTATTACTGTTTAAAGCATTTTCAGCTTGTACATTTTTGCGCATTACAGAAATGACGTCAACTGAAAAAGAATGTCCAACTAAATGTATGGGGAACTAGAGGGGACTCCTTTACTGTACATATTACTCAACCGTCTCCCATCAGAAACACATTAAAATTACGCAGTAGCAGGATTGCAGACTATTAAGCAAGTTTTGCAGCTTTTGGACATTGTTTTATACAAAATAAAAAACTTTTTTATTTTGCCGACGCGCAGGTCTACGGCGACGATCGCGCTGACCAGAATTAAACCGTCGACTTTTTTTGCCGGAACCTAACGCCTTCCAGTCATTTCGACAATGATTTGTGAAAATCAGACATACTGTTCTCACGAAAAGCCCACTTACAAAGGAAAGGCCAGCCCAAAATCTGTGTTTTTTTCATTGGTGTGCTCGATCATTCTATACTGGCTAACAAGCGTGTAACCATAAACTTCAAATAACAAAACCACGAGTTGGATTAAATTGGATCAATACTTCACAATTTTACTGGTAATGGGCGTTTTACATCCTTTCAGAGTTTGTGACAACGTGGCTTTAATGATCTAAATGTTGGGGGAGAAGGCCTGTAATGAAATTGATCAACTTTAAAACAATAGGCGAAAACGGTGACCCAAATTACAGCCAGTGATATATTGGTGAGTAGGTTGAAGGGAATTGAGTTTGGGAGTGGTTTGAAGCGGAGCAAGTAAAACCATTAAGCCTATGCAAGATAAAACTTAAAATTCACGGTCTGGAAGACTGAGAAAAATGTTGCTTGGAATATTAAATTTTGCTTAAGTGAAGCAGATATAATTGTTGTGTCGGTCTCCAGTGGGCACGGCGTTACCTTTTTAGCTTTCCAGGCATGCTAACGCCGCAGCGTTAATAGCCCTAATTCTGACTGTTTCTTGTTCGTTGCCCCTGCCCCCTACTATAATCCAAGCAGACCACCGGCGAAACACAAAACGAAACAGTAGATGACAAATATGCTGGCAACTTTAACTGGGACCGTCCCCTCCAGTTGAGACGTGATACCCACAAGATCACAACAGTTGCATAGCCTTGTTTAAAGTTAGCCGTCAAATCATCATAGCAGATAGTAGTTACGTCTTGATACCTAAAACTAAGGGGTCACGGAGGGGGAACAGCACACAATTTGAAAGATCCCATAATTATTTTATCTTCAGCATTTGAACACTCCGTTAAGTCACCGTCATTGATTCACCTTTGTCGGCAGTTTTCAGCCGCAACTATAAACAACTTCATTGCAGTAACACTCTTAAATCAAATTAGTTTTCACTCTTTTAAAGGCTCCTTGTTAATCTTCCCAGTGGAGAATTTAGGAGGAATTTTCCAAAAGCCTCGAAAACAGACCGTCGAGCACAAGTGAAAACGCGTGCAAATAGTACCGCTTGAGGGCGCTTTACTTTGGTATTTGAGGGATGTGATGATACCTACATTACAAAATAATATACGTAAGTTATCAATTTCTAGTTCGTTGTGTAGCCTCTAGTAGGCCTACATGTTGAACAAGTTATTGCGATGAAGGTAGGAAATGGTACTACTCAGCTAGTTGTACAATTTGTTGGTATCGCCTGATTATCCTCGCGTTGGGAGGTTCAATTTATTGCACTCGCGTCGAGGCAAAGCTTAAAGGCATGACAAGGGGGATTAAGCATGTTGAGGGAAATTCTCCATTCACTTTGTTGGCCCACATCATACATGTAGGTCCTACCATAGTCCTGCAGCCTTTTCGGCAGATACAGTGTTAATGTTTGACTTCTTGGAGATATTCATAGCGCATAAATAGTGAAATTTCAGATACATTTGATGTAAAGGTTAAGAGTTCAGTTAATAATTCAGATTTTCCCCTTAGACCGCAACATTTTTGCCCGTTTGAGTTTCGAGTGTTAAATATGCATGTAGGATAGGCACCAATCAGAAGAATCAAGAATCAGTGACATCATCCCAATTGCGAGAATAACTGGAAGCTTGATGAGGGTGGTATGTTGCTGAATAATAATTTGAAATTAGACGTGCTATTAAGATTGTTGCTCAAACTAATAGTACTGGTAATAACATGAACATTAATGAACATGATGAGCCTTATTAACATTTCATATGCACATGCTCAGAAGATTTAACAGAGAAGAACAAATTCACAAGAACAATAATGTTGCATAACATTTAGTTAATGGATGCTTGCAATTGTTTTTGTTGTAGACAGTTTGTTCCCCACTAGCTTTGTTCACTTACTCGCATGGGATGCTAAAAAGCCTAAAATTAACATGGCAACGGAACAGGAAATTTGCTTGGGGCGTGGGGTCACGTATTCCACATGTATATCGAGTGATTCAGGCGTGTCATACATGTCAGAGACTGTTGTACTAACTGCGCTGGGATATGTATGTATATCAGCTGTCTGTTGTGGCCCCCATGTTTTGATCCTTTGTTGAAAATCATCAAATCTTGGCTCAGTGCCAGTCTTCCTGTGATTTCCGTAGGTTTACTGTTTGTTGGAAGATGATGGTGATCATTCTTGCTGCCTCATTTGTGACCAGTTCAAGTGCCTTATTTGCCCTCCCAGTTTTGTTAGTATGGCGATGTTCTCCAGCAGTTTCCTAATGCAGGTCACAATATCAGGTGTATCAGGGTGTGGGCTGGGTGGTACTTCTCCATCATCTCTAGTGAATACACTTTCAAATCAGTTAATGAGAGTTGCCGTCTTGCCGAGGTCATCTGTTATGGTTTTGTCGACTACTTGAAGAGTCATAGTCCCAGTGTTGTCTTTCTTTTTGACTTGATGTACTGTATTCCCAAAAATACTTTGGGCCTTCTGATGAAGCAGTGTTGGTGATGACTACCATTACGTGTAAATGTTGTGCATGGGTACATTCACCAAACAATTGCTATTTGTCTCATTATTTGCAGGTTAATTAACAAAAAGTGAGTCCCTGTATAACAGCCATGAAGTCTAGGTACACAACAATAGACCTGCGGGCCGCCATATCTGAGTTGGGAGTGAGGTGGGTGTAATTTTAAAATAATTACAGTTATTATTGATGTACCCTAACCTGGCACAGCCCCTTACTTGGCATTCTTTTGTTGGCCTCTGGTGCCTTCATAGAGCAGTATTTTACCTCAGATTTCACAATTAGTGAAATTTCATCAAGTTCTCACCATTCCCATTCATAACTTTTGCGATAATATGGGCTTACCTGCTGCAAAGTGCCAGTAAAATTCTGTTTTGACTGATTTCCTTTTTTTTTTTTTTTTTTGGAAGTGCACAATAAACTCTTTTAAATTGTGCCTAAATATTAGCCCATTATCAGTGGTTGTGGAAGCCAAACTCAAACGATTTCAAAATAACATAGATTACTCCTTGCTTGTTAAACAAAGCGCATATATACAAGCGATTCTGGGCATGTGCTTGTAAAACAAAATAACGTGACAGTGAAGCAAATCACATTGATATTGGTTCTGTGTATACAAACTACCCACAAGATGAAGCAATTGAGTCAGTTTGCTATGCACTTGAAGAAGCTAACACCAGACTGTATACAATATTCAAACCAACAAGAGAATATGCATGCTTTCTGATGGAACTTACATGCATCATGCATCTACACATACTTGAGTTCAGTGGTGTTTCAGCCAGAAAGTTGGTCTGGCAGACAAATACGCAACAAAGCCCTGTTCAAATATAATAAAGAAATCATCCTTCAGACAGTCCTTCAGTTGTGAGTTACGTGAGATATAAAGACAATGTCTTAATAATATTTGATGGTAGTGAAGACCAAGCCAGTGAACTCGCCTAATGCTCAAGTTTACATCAAAGATCTAGAACAACCAAGTCACCTTCCTCTGTCTACCTCTACAGAGGCAAACGGTTTAAAATAGAAGGGAAACTGGATACTTGAGAAGCACCAAAAAAACTGCTATATTTCAGTATCTTGCTTGAGATTCAGCTCACCCTGAGTCAGTATTTGGCAGTGGTGATGTAAATTTAAACATTTACATGTGAATATATTAGTATGTAAATTCACTGCAGTCTTTGGGTTTGCCACTGTTTGGGGAAATGGTAACAAACAATTACAGCCATGCAAGGAATGTGATGAGTGTTCATGTTTTTGTTTTCAACTGTCCATCAATAAAGTGTTTACAATTTATCACAGTTGAGCTCACTTAAGTTTTGGTTGTGTTTTCGATGTAGGCTGATGGGTCTGCGGGTCATCAACATATATGACATCAACAACAAGACATACCTCATCAAATTACAAGGGTTAGATAAGTAAAGATTTGCTGAGGAAAATAGTTTAATACTTGGACCTGAATGAGAGCAGCTATTTATAAGTAAATTATTTTCGTCACGATTGACCATGTTCTAAATTGTGAGTCAAATTCAAATGTAAAAAATGGCCATTTCATTCCTGTTAGGCTTTTTTATACAGGTAGGTGTGTACAGTACCTGAAAAATAACAGGGTTTTTCAAGATTGAGTTTAGAGTTGCAGATGATCATGTTGACGAGAGTAGTTACATGTACCTCACCACTCATGAACACTCATTGATACAGTTCAGAGTTTTCGTATTTCAAGTGACCACGGAAATTTCAAAGTTGATTCCAAATACCTACATGTATGTCTCTTAAATGCGATTAGAATCAGTGTCACCAAAGCCTGTCCATTTTGTGTTTTGGGATTAAGCTCAATTTCATAAATCTTCTTTAAAAGAAAAGCCATTCAGAGGTTTGTAGGAGTCCATTCACGGAGTTGTTTATTTTCCATATGAAATTCAATAGTTATTTCATCTGAAAATTCATCTCATTCTTATCAAACCAGCACTGACAAGAAAGAAATGCTCCTGATTGAGTCTGGCATCCGCATCAACAGCACAGACTTTGACTGGCCTAAGTCCAACATGCCGTCCAACTTCAGCATGAAGCTTCGGAAGCACTTGAAGAGCCGTCGCCTGAACCAGTTGCATCAGCTGGGCATGGATCGAGTGGTGGACATGCAGTTTGGCTCCGATGAGGCTGCCTACCATCTCATCGTGGAGTTGTATGATAGGGTATGGTGTGGTTTGACCTACCGTCATTTTCCTGATACGACTCATGTTGCACACTTGTGGTTGAGTCTTGCACCAAAGATATAATTACTGTAAGACGGAATGATAAAATACCAGTATGTGTACACCAATGGCTTTGGAAGAGCTTCACGTATATCAGGATTTCCTGCTGAAAATCCTCCCATGTAAATGTCCCATTATACAAAAAAAGGAGAATTTACAAATGAGGGCCGGAATTCATAGCTCTGCTAACCACATAATTCTGCATTTACAATCAATATTCTGCGCTTACAATGCCAGCACAAACATTTCATGTTAACCAAGTAAGCGAAGAATCCTTACTTACACGATTTATGCATTCTCCTTACACATATTTCCTTGCTGAACAGTGGAAAAGGCTTACAGTCAACAAAGAAGTTTATGATAAAGTTAGACGTGATAATTTGCTACAAGTAGATAGAGCCATAAAGTTGGGTCCAGATTCCCCTTTCTTCTTGTTATTGCCCCGTAATGGTCCATTATATTACATAATAACCAGCAAGTGAGTGAGTCATTTACTTTTTAACCAAATTGTGTGATTGAAATTAACATCCAACGCTGGATCC
>NW_019091443.1:88146-107649 GCF_001949145.1 Acanthaster planci
CTGAGAGTATAATAGCTTGCTTATTAGCTGTGATTTAGTAGGGAAACTGTTACCAGTTCAATAATCATTCAAAATTGAACAAGTATCAATTTTGTAAGTAACACCCACCATTTTGGGTTTTTTTCCGATAAAAAGATAAGTAATATCATTCACTGAATTATTTCTGTATGTTTTGAGTGAACCGTCGAGATTCACAACACGCTTCTTGCTGGTTCTTAATCCAGGTAGGCCGAAACACGGTCAAGTTGTATTCGCTAATATAGAATATTGCATGAAATATGTGTCAGTATGAATTAGTTGCGCATTATGACATGGATAATATAGTGTCTAATTGAGCATCATACACACAATTTGTGGCTGGATACAGCGCCGTCAGTTATAAAACCCAGAAAGGTTTGTCTTCTTATTTTATAGAAGTATTTTGGATGGAGGTGAGCAATAAACACATATTGACTGACACCATTCCGATACAAGTCCCTGTCCCCGCTAGCCAATAGAGGGCCCTGTCGCCCATGGCATTTTGCCTTTGGAGATAGAACCATCTTAAGCTCACTCACAATTCCTCGAGGCACATAGACGTGCACTAGTGCAGTACTTGAAATTTATGCCGAAAATGTTGTCACACAAAACTTACTGATATGATTATTTATAAGCTTTTGATAAGACATAGGCCTGTACCAAGGTCACTGAATAGAAACTCAAGCACTCAAGCACAAAACCTAGAGTAAAACTTCAACAGGATTTCGCTCTTATGGGGGTTTGTACCCTTACATTTCCTGTGGACATTTAGACATTCTGACCACATTTTGACTGTACAAATTCTAAATGCAGTTGGAAAATAATCAATGTCCAACCATAAATTCATGCTTTGCTTATGACCCTTGGCCAGTCCATATATGTGCATTGTTTTTTATTTAATGCACATATATGAGTGTTAAGCACAAGTGAACAAAGCTTAAGAAGATCAAATTAACCCTGCACCCAAACCGTTTTAGTTCTCTTTCCAGCTGTTCCCTCTCCACCGTAGTGTTTGGATGGTGCCCCTTAATTTGTGCATCCTCATTTTCTAGGGCAACATCATCTTGACCGACTCCGAGTACACCATCTTAAATCTTCTGAGGACACGAACAGACAGTGAGGATGTCCGGTTTGCTGTGCGAGAAACCTACCCAGTGGAAGCTGCCAAGAAATCAGAAGCACTTCCCGAACCCAACAGGTCTACAGTTGGAGTTTTGCAGTTGGCCTCCGTATTATAAATTTTACTTTGGGCGCTGGTGTCAAATTTTTGTAGCAATTCTTTATAAATAAATTTGAAAACAGTTTGACTACATGTGCAGTGTGTTTGTAAGATCAGGAAAAGGATATGCAAAAGCCAATCTTCTTTTGTATTTGTACATATATCTTACTCTCTCAAAATACCTGTTCTAGAAATCTTTGTTTTTGAGATTCTTTGATATGATATCAAATAAAAAGAAAAATTGAGCTCTCCACACAGTTGTTCATGTGATAAATTTATTCCTAAAATTCACACATGCAGGTTCGATCGAAGTTACTTCAGAACTTTCCAGAATGTATTACGCTGTCAGAAAACAGTCTTTAGGATGACTTGTGTCTGATGCCTTGTCTCTGTGTAAAGGCTGCTGTATACTTCAGATGAACACAAAAGCGACGCAAAGTTGATGTCACGAAAGATTCCGCTTGAGTTGAAATGCGTTCAACTGTTGGGAATTTGCAGTAAACTATTTGATCTGGCATCACTATTTCACATTTGTGTTTGCTTTTGCACCAAGCATGGACTGGCCCCCAGTGTCATTTTTGTTTGCGGATTAATTATTACCCTGTATTAGCACATTGTATCATCATACATGTAAATAAAGCATACATCCACATACAGTAGGGTCACTGTAATGTGGACTGGGACATTGGTCCCCAGATTGCTTAGACGTTATGCATCCACATAAATGTTAATCCTTATTCAAATTGATAAAATTTAAATAGATAAAAAATGAAACTTATTTTCGTGTACATGCCTGTGTGTAATTTACTGAATTTCATATTTTGTTTTCACTTGAAAGAGAACTTTTGTTTTCACTTGAAAGAGAACAAGGGTTTGCCAAAAAATTCGAAGTACATAAATACACTGCTTGCCACACACACACTCAGACTTGAGGTTTCAATCTTTTTAGTTTCACAAAACCCAGACTTGTTCTAATTTTATTCAGGGGCATATTTTTGGTATATTTGGTATGTACTTCCATCTATATACATTGTGTTTGTTTTTTTTTTTCTCTATTGTGCATTTTTTATTTCCATTAGGCTCCAAGAGATTTTAGCAACAGCCAAACCTGGGGATCCTATTCGCAAAATCCTCAATCCTCATTTTGGTGAGTTTAGTCACAGGACTTTTGGAAGGAAGTGACTGGAAAAGAAACCATGTCTATTCAGCGGTTGTCATAGCTGTCTTCAGCTGCTTTGTCATAAGCCAGTTCAGTATGTCAACAGCGCCTTCTCAAAATGAAGCTTGTAGGTCATTACAGATTATTAATATACATGTAAACGTGAGGTTGGCCCAATCAGCACGCTGGCATGCCTATTTAAATGCACTGGATTTGTGTGCACTGTCATGACAGGTATTTTGCTTTCAAATGACCTGCTTTATTGAAATACCTAACGGTTTAATTCCTTGCACATTCCCTGTTGCAAATGTCCTTGCTGACCCTCTCACAATATCAGTCTACCCTGAAAATTGTGTGAAGGGAAAAATCCTTCCCCAAATCATCTTTCCAAGTACCAGCAACACTTCAAACTCTCTTTTGAAATTGAGTGTTCAAGCTTGCTTCACTCGCTGTTTTGTTTTGAGAACTGAGGCCTGTCAGCAAAAGGATGTTAACAGTGACCAACGTCTCTTTGCTTGGCTTCTGTTTATATGTCAGTGTAAACTCAAACATCTCATCTTGATTTCACTCTTTTCCACCAGTTTTTGGTCCTGCAGTCATTGAGCATTGCTTGTTGCGACAAGGCTTCCCATCCGGCGTCCGACTGGACAAAGAATTCAGCCCAGAAACAGGTACAAAATGTAGAATAAACTCAGGTTCAAGTTCATTCTGCTTGCTTTTGATTAGTGGTAACAGCCTCGTTCTTGTTTTTTGGATGCAAACTTATGAGAGTATGCTTGTATGACTTTTGTATCAATTTGAGCCAAACTTAGTAGTTTCCACGCAAATCTGAAAAGAGAGGCGTTGATTGTTAGCTATTTGGCATCAATGCCATTTTTAGTTTGTTTTATATTTAAAGTGTGACCTCATAAACCTGACAGGGTTTATATGATTCAAAATCATGTTTTGTTGTTGTGTCAGCATAGGGAAGCCAACCGAGCACATAATGTCTTTCATTTGAATGCCCCCCTGAAGGCATTACAGACAATTTTAGAAAAAATTAAAACAGGTTTTCTTGTCTTACGAAACTGAAGTTAGATGCAATTGAGAATCAGCTTAGCCTGTTATCTGCGCACAATGTTCATACTTCAGCCAGGCATGCGGTTTGCATACGTCAACGTACATGTATTTGGGGAAGAGCTGAGCTACATGGAGGTGTATGGTTCATTCCACGACAATGAGACTGCAATAAAAGAAACACATGTATTGGTGGCACACTCTTTCTTTCAGCAACCCTTCAGGCCACTTGCCTCATATGCTGTTTCTTCAAGTGAGTGAGCTCCAGGGAATGTGTAGAGAGCTCCGAATACAGATCAGCCAAGCCATCAAAGTGGAACTTGCATGGAAAAGAACACATAAAGCGCATTTTTCTTCATGTTTGACTTGTTGGGGATCTCAAATGTGCCAGCATGCATCACTACAGTGCAGTTTTTAGTTGAAAATGCTGTGCAGACCGAGTGCTTATCAAACTCTTTTGAGAAAATCATAATGAATGACCCCTTTTTCAATTTACCATTAATCTTTTGAGTCTGTATTGTTGGCTAACTGCTCAAATGTTTGTTTTTCCAATTCTAGCCCAGTCGATTTTCCTATCACAAGTAGGTTTTAGCACTGCTTTGGTGCAAATATATTAGCTGTCTATTAAAAGAGCATGTAAGAAAAATTTACGCCCACAATGCACGCTGAAAGTAGGTCCATTTTACTGCCCAAGCTGAAGCCCTATAGATGGTACCCTTAAAAAGAGAGCTGGAAAGTTATGAACCATTACAGTTTCTACCCCAACTGAATGAGCTGGAGATCATGCTTGTCGTTGATACAGATATTCCTAGGCTGTTGTTGGCCCTGAGGGAGGCACAAGAGTTAATGGAACAGTCTGGTCACCCACAAAATAAGGTAACTGTATGTTTATTTTGAATAATACACAAAGTATAGCTGCCAGCAGAACTTCCACACGGAATCATTTTTGAGGCAGGAAAGATATTAAGGCATTCTGGCAGCTCGTTATTGAAACTTGGGTCGATTTGCTATCGTAGCCGTGAGAAGATTTACAAACTCACGGTGTACAAATTCACAGGGCACAGTAGTGTTGGGTTGGTTTTCTGCATGTAATATACGAATATAGCATGTGGTATGCACAGTCACACATGTTGTTTTAATGCTACATTTGCACCTGAGCATGAATGTTTTGTGGCTTTCAATCACACGTATACAGGTAACTAACTTGTTCTATATCTGCATCATTGTGCTCACAGTTTTGCAGGCACGTATCGTGTTTAGATTAAAGTTAACATGTCTATGGTTAAGTCATACTGAGTTATGCATTGTTAGATCTGAAGGTCACTGAAGTGCATAATGGTTAGATTATAGTTTTGAAGTACATGCCCTGTTTAGACGACTTTGTTTATTCTGGCATTGCAATTATCCCAATCAGGGTTATGTGATACAAAAGACAGAGAAGAAACCAACTGCTGGTGAGGGAAGTGAAGAGACTGAATTACTCACGTAAGTTTGCCATGAAAATGACGAGTAGGTTCCGTTGTTAACCAGCTACATCTGTGATGTTGCATCTTGGCATTTTGATTCATTTTTACAACTCAAGGCTGTTTCAGCTTTGCTTGTTTTTATTCACTGTTAACCACTTCTTGCCCGGGCAGTTATCAATGTTGATGATGCTGGGCCGGGATATTTATTCATTTTTTTTCTGTTTTCAAATTCTTTAAAAATGCCCATGTTCATTTACTGGACACTTACAAACACGTAAAGGGCTGTCTGGTGGCCCCTCTAGCTTGACAGATAAAATCTATTGACGCCCGAGTATTTCAGCCTGGTCTGCAGCCTTGTAAATAGAGCCCAGATTGTGCGATGTTATATAACTTTCTTTTGTTCATGAACCTGGCTCAGTGCGCTGATGACCTCTTTCAATAGGGGCCAGATTAGCATGCAGCGATGCTGTATGGCTCATTGCTGCAGTGGTGGAGTGCTTTTGTCCCCGGTGGTAATCTGCTCGCTGTAAATGCCCCAAACCTTGGTATACTGTTTCAAAACAAGGCTGGATTATCTCCATTTTCGAGAGTGAAAAAATGTCGGTAATGCCCAGCAGCCTGGTCTTTTGTTCCAAGTACGGTCTTTTGTTACAAGGTCCTGTTCCCTTTGTCCGAGTTCGGAGACCCCGGCCACGTATATAAAGCATACACGTCCGGATCCAGAATCCTGGCAGGAAGTGGTTAAGGTTGGTTCATACTGCAGGCGAACACAAAAGAGAAGCGAATTGACATCACAAAAACGTTTGCAGCCATTTGGTGGCCAGTTATTAACCAGCTACATATATTTTACTGTATAATAATAGCTTGCCACATACATCTGAAAGGTGATGCGGCTTATACTTGGCCATGCATTGTATGCGAATCCAATGCTCATTATTGGTGATACTGTCTTCTGTTATCCCATTGTCCCTTGTCCTTCCACTACACATGTGCTATTCTGGGTATCTGTCATCCTAAACAGTTGGCACATGTATCCTGTGTTGAATGCTCTGGAACTGGTTTACAGAATCATTTTAAAAAGATCACCTTCCTAAGCAGTGCAGTAGAAGCATGTGGGAACTATTTTCCTTTTCCTTATTTCAGGTACACTGAATATCATCCCTTCTTGTATGAGCAGCATGGGTCCAGCCCTTACATTGAGCTTGACTCCTTCAACCAGGTAAATCTCCCTGCTCTTTGTGTTGTTCTGAACTTTTGGCACATGTGTCCTTGCTTTGTTGTAAATGAGAAGCTTACAGTTTTTTTCTGATTGTTTGATTAATAGGCAGTGGATGAATTTTACTCCAAACTGGAGAGCCAGAAAACTGATATGAAAGTTCTGCAACAGGTAAATAACACAGATATTCCTTGCATTTTAATAATTTACTGTTGATTGGTATGCACCTTGTGATCAACTTTAATTTTTGCTGTGGAAATTATTTAAAAGCTCACTGCTTGAAGTCAGGGTTAGTACTTTTCATAGTTTTAGAACAATATTCAAGCATTACTCTTAAACTTTGCTCAACTCAGTGGCAAAAAGTCTTAAGGCCCACATGAAGTGACAGTTTTTCTGCATTTGATTGCAGGAAAAAGATGCATTGAGAAAGCTGGAAAATGTGAAGAAAGACCATGAGAAACGTCTGGAACAGTTGAGCAAGACACAGGTAAAAAGGGCATAGTAGAGCCAGTTCATTGTGTGGGTAAGTCTGTCATCATCAGTAAAGGGAAAGGGAAAGTTTCCAATTCTTTACGAGAGTTTGGCAGTTTTTTAAATTGCACATCATTTTAGGAAAATGCTGCAAACATAAAGAAATCACTAGAAATATTTTGGGGCTACACAAAATAATTGCTTTATGATATGTCCAAAACAAATTCCCATGGAAATTAGTTTGGCAGACAAAAGGACCGCATGGATTTTCTTGAGTAACATTTTATAAGGCTTTTAAATCTCACAGCCGTAAATACCTAAGATTGTTGAGCCTTTCCTATTGGTTGAGAGCTCGTCCTGTGGCCAGTCTTAAATCAGGGAATAAACATCTGCTTGGCTGGTCTTACATGTGCGTTTCAGACCGGCACAGGAGAATGGACTCAATTAATGCCCAAGCTGCAGGTGAGGGCATTATCAGTGTGTGTTTTCCTGAACTTGTCTTAAACAGTACTTTAACCACGTCCTGCTGGGGACTCCGGGATCGGAGACGTATGGTTTATATGGGTGGCCAGGGTCTCCGAACTTGGACAAAGGAAACAGGGCCCTGTAACAAAAGACCATACTCTGACCAAAAGACCAGGCTGCTGGGCAGTACCGACATTTTCACTCTCAAAAGTGGTGATAATCCAGCCTTGTTTTGAAACCGGCATTGAGAGCGAGCAGATTACCACTGGAGACAAAAGCGCTCCACCACCGCAGCGATGAGCCACATAGCACCGCTGCATGCTGATCTGGCCCCTATTGAAAAGAGGTCAGCAGTGCACTAAGCCAGGTTCGTGAACAAAAGACAGTTATACAACACCGCACAATCTGGGCTCTCTCGTGCAAATGGTCCAAAAGAATCGCCTTGTATGGACTTGGGAGCACACATGGCGTGTTCTGCGTGCAGTGGCCCACACCAACTCTTGACCAACAGGAATGGATTAAACTGTCTCGTATCCAGGTGTCAGTGCCTTTTTATGCAGTGGACTTTATCAAATTGCAGTGGGCATTATCAAATGTTAATACACAGTCACGTTGTGCATTGTTGAATAGGGACACTGTCTAAGGTATGTATGAATGGTTGATATAGCACTAGCTGCCTGTGTGCCACCTCTTTATAAGGAAAATATTTACGACCACTCATGAGAGGAACGTACCATAACATGGCAAGGGGGTGTTTGAAAAAAGAAGTAAACCAGTGAACAAAATCATTGGAAGTTTGTCATTTGTAAACTTGTTATGACTTTACGATTTGAAAGGTATAAATGCATGAGAAGAAAAATGTGCTTGGCCGTCCTTAAACATTTGCTTAAAGTGTAGCTGCAGTAAATGTTTCTTCAACACAATTTTTTCTGCATCTTTGTACTTTGCTTCAGTGTATGAAAACTCCTACACATTCCTATTTGGTTAAATATATTGAAAAGTGCTCACTTTTTAACACTCAAAATTATCCATTTTTTCCCGGACAACTGAGGGCGCTGTTACTGTGAAGTCATCTAGGGAAGGCATGGTTCAGTGCACAGGTATTTCTGTTCAAACTGTGAACCTAGAATTTACTAACTGAAAACATTTCTGAGAGAGGCATTGATGGTTTGTTATTGCTTTGGACATAACAGTGAATCAGCAAAGAGGAGAAAACTTAGTCTAGGAAAATCTACAAAAATGTAGGACTTTTTGGCTTACAAACCAATGTAACATTGAGGCTTCTTCCTGAGATGACATCACAGTTTTGCTTGAGAATGTGGAAATCTCATTAGCATGAAAACCAAAAAGACATTAAAAGACCCTTTGAATTAGTTAAACCAAAGTTGAAAATAAGAATTACTGAGGCACAAAGGTGAATTTTAAAGGTTTGAAATCCAAAACATTGATTGCAGCTACCCTTAAAGACTGGCCCAGAAGATTGGCTGCTGATAATGTCCCTCACCTTTGGCTCCGGCATTATCATTCCCCATTCTCCTGATTTGGTCTTAAACAAACAGCCAAGTAGGTATTTATTCCCTGATTAAAAGGTACCTTGTAATAGAGGATTCAATAAGTGATGCTGGCGAGACATTTTGTTTTGCACACTGAGCTGGGCCAATTTCTACCAAAGCTACACAAAGCAATAGCAGGCTTTCTCACTCTACGACCCTGTGTGCTTCAAATAAGCTTTTCGTCCTTTATACAACAGTTCAAAACTTTGACACAACATCATACAAGATAATGAAATGTCATGCCTTGCTCAGACCCATAATTGTTACACCTATCAATTTTTTAACTTACTTTTTGCAGGAGATAGATAAGCGGAAAGGTGAGCTTATTGAGATGAACCTCCCACTGGTAAGTGACCTTGAGGTGAATTGTATTTATTAGCAGATGTTAAATTTTTGTGGAATTGAAATTCCAGTGTTTGAGAGAAGTATCCCAGTATTTGAAGGATAGAAATAAGCATTTGCCAATAATACCTCGTCGACACAAAAAGGCATAAAACGTAAAAGAGTTCAGCCTCAAAGTTTCAAGGTAAGATAGTAAAATCCACTGCAATGCCATGGCTAATTTGATCCAAGTGATTTGCGGGATTATTGCCTTGATTATGTGGTTGTTGCCTCCCTGGCTAGTGGCTAGCTTTCCTGCTTGACTCCTCAAAAGGCCAGCCAGCTGCAACTTGCAGTTATTTAAATGGCTTTGATTAAAATGGATCCCAGCAACAACCCTAGTCATTATACCCAGCAAGATATGGGACAGAGGGTACCCCCCACATGTCCACACTCTATAGACACTCTAGACTGTTGTTACCAAACACCCCGCTCCCCAGATTCCTGAAAAGAATTCCTGAGATTGTGGTAAAACGATGACCAACACAAAGGGGGGTTCTCTCCATACTTTATCTTGCTTCAAATGTGAGTCATGATTATGCTACAAGTAGCAGACAGGATAGTAAATGACTGATTTTGAAGGGTTTCTATTAAAAGTTAATTATCCTATTTGAAGTATGGCGTACGCAATAGGACAGCACTATTTGAAGTGGGTACATATTAAAAACTAACTAGCACCCCTCCTGTTGTGTGCACCATACTTCATAGCTAACATTTCCGGCTTCTTGGTCAGTCGCTTGACTGATATGTTTTCTATCGTGTTTGGTACCAAATTGGTGGAGTACTTGATTCATAGGTAAACGCTGGTGGTACCATTGGCTGGCTAAATGTCGTCCAGTTGCCAGTATCTGTATAGAGACAAGTCAAACTTGATTGTTGCCAGTGCCTTCCATTCACCTTGAGAACAACATTGACAGGAATGAAGAGTGTACTTGCTTCTTCCAATTTATGGGCAGCTTCACCACAGGTTACTTCGTTAATGTTGCACACTAAGCTGTCTGCAATTTTAAAGTTCTCTCCCCTACAAATTTGATTGCACTCAAAGTTTATCTCAGAGGGTATCGCAAGGCCTCAGGAACTAATTCTTTGTCTCAATATTTTGTCCTCAAATCAGGTGGACCAGGCCATTAAAGTTGTCCGCAGTGCAATAGCCAATCAGATTGATTGGACAGAGATTAATAACATCATCCACGAAGCACAGGCTCAGCAGGACCCTGTTGCATCAGCCATCAGAAGCCTCAAATTGGATACCAACCATATCACCATGATGTTGAGGTTGGTTCCCATCATATCTGTTTTACACCAAGTACTTTCCTTCTCCATATTTGAATAGGTAGTTATTGTACATGTGTATTACCCACTCTGAAAGTGTGTATTAATTACAGAGAAACTGGCAAGGCTCTTTTCGTACACAAAAGAATTACTTGGGATCAATGTGAATTACTGATCAATAGTGTGTCAGAACAAACATTTTACAAACTGTAGGTATTTATTTAAGACTGCCTTGTTTGCGGACGGAGTATTGCTTACCATGATCACAATTACAACATTCTAGTATCTGAAAACATGCAAACAAGTTGGTTATCATCAGATGTAAGCAATTTTGAAAAGCCTTTAGTTGGGGTCAAGAGACTGTATTTGGTCAGTTGCGTGGACCCTAACTTTCAAACCCTATCTATTTTGTAGCTTTCAGTTTGTATGATCATAGTTTTTTGATAATAATGTGCGCTTTTGTTGTCAGGGATCCATATGAAGACCAGCAGGAAGAAGACGAGAGCTTGGAAGAACCCGCCAAGAAACAGAAAAAGAAGAAGAAAGACAAGGCTAATTACATTGACATTGACTTGGGCTTGTCAGCATATGCCAATGCCAGACGGTACATACGTCTGCCACTGATTAAAATTAACTAACTAATTTACTAATTAGATTTACTAATTATATTTACTAATTAGTAAAACAGTTTTTTCTCTAGTATTGCACTATTCAAATATGATCAGAGCATTTCAGAAAGCTGTTTGGCTTGGTTTTTTTAACAGTGACAAACCACTGAATAAGCTTCTCCCTTCCAGCCTAGAAAAACATTTTGCCTCACTGTGTTGGATTCCAGCCGTAACTCTACAAAGTATTCTACACATAAACACCCACTGCTCAAACCAACTAAAATAGGGGTGTAATTCCAAGGTTGCCTCATAACACCTCAATGCAACTTATACAAATAATGTGGTGTGAGTGGAGTTATGTGTAAAGGAATTCAGCAGCTTGTTACGTATGTGTGGATCTTGTACTAGGGCTCATTTATGGGTGACACTTGATCTTACTCAGTTTTGTACACTTTTGTTCTTGCCAGAGTATGTAAACTATTATTTACCTAGATAGCAAATTGGTTTAGGCAGGCTTACTGTACATCCTGAACATGGGCTCACAGTCCCAAATAATCACACAGTCATGGACTCCCTCTTCTGATGTACCAGTTTTATATCAGTGCCCATTTGGCTCCCAGGCCAGCCATGAATAGGCTCCCAGACCCCCGGCGAATCAGATCACACCAGAGCCAATCAAATTTGTGGCCATTACTTGAAGCACATCTAACCCTGCAAAATTACACCAGAGGGAGTAACAGACCCTGTTCAAATGGATATTGGATCGTCTTGCTTTAAGTGCTGTGATAGAATTAGAGACACATAGGGTGTATTTTCCCACCTAAACCAGCACTTGGTTCTAAAGCTACACTGTGGCCCAGAGTTGCATATAATTCAATGCGTCAATCCTGAACCTGTTACACAACCCATTAAGGTCTTCATTTTTTGATATTCTGCTTATATGCTCACTGGGATCTTTTATCCATTTTTCAAGGTTTTATGAGCAGAAGAAGTTTGCAAAGAAAAAGGAGCAGCGGACAGTGGATGCATCTGAGAAGGTATGTGGCACCCTGGATAAAGGAAGCTTTCTTATTTAACTTGCATTGTTTCACAAAGTTGTCATCGTCTAAAGAAATATCAAACAATCAGTGACGGATGAATTAGGGTTTGGAGTATTTATTTTGTAAAGCAGCTGTAAAATAGGCATCTTTCATGGTTTCTTTTATAATTCCAGGAACAAATGGGCTAAAAAAGATTAACCTGTTGACATTTCAGCTCATTGTATGGAATACTTGGTGAAATAATGCAGCTGGCATCATCTTGTCCGCATTGTGTTAAGGAAATTCACATACTGTTTGTACCTTGCACGTTTTTTGCTCATAGTGAGAATGTTTCCTCCAATTCCTCCGTTGACATTATGATATTTGATCTGTTTGGAAATAGAGTTTATTTGTTTAGCATTGAACATGGCATAGAACCTTAAGCCTGAAGAGAACTGTTTCCATTTCATATTACTTGGAGAGAAGGATTTTAGAAATGATGCATTTTTACAGACAGTATGGTAACATTCATTCACATGGAGGAATTTTGTCATGTTTTTCATAAAGGCTATCAAGTCGGCTGAAAAAAAAACAAAGCAGGCATTGAAGGATGTTGCAACAGTTGCAAGCATCAACAAGACAAGAAAAACTTACTGGTAAGAGTTGTTTTTGTTCAACATGGCAGTCTGCCTCCAACTTTGTTTTGTGCATTTATCCTTAGTTCTTAATTGGAAAACCATTGTTTGTTCTAATTGCCCTGAAAAGGAAGAAAAAAACTCACAGTGGAAACACCAGAAGAACATGATGTTAATAGGGTGTCCAGTTGACATAGACCTGTTGACGTAGATGCTGTATGCAAAATAGACCTTTTGCATGCAGCAGCCATAGTGAAGGTATGTTTGTCATGGAGCGCATATGTGAATGGATACAATTTATCTACTCATGCATATCCTGTGGAATGAAAGCATGCACTTCAAAGATGGCTACCATAGATACCTTTCCTTCATGTGATTTAAATGACTAAACCCTTCATCACCCCTGCTCGTTTACTTCTGAGATGCTCAGACATCTTCAAGTTTTGCATGTGTAATCAATGGCCTGCAGAAAAGCAAGGTTACTGTACTCTTTGAAGGATTTGTTGGGTCTGTGACAAAACATTGCTAAAGCCCTGATTGATATATTTTGCCATTTATGCAAACAATTAATGTAATAGAGAGCATCATTTATGCTCAATCACAGTGTGGCGTAGATAACTTTTGTTTGCGGAAAACTTAATGAAACAAATCAAGAAAAAGTCTAGTCAAGTCCCTTATCCAGCGAAGGCTGTTGACAACACAAGAACAGATTCCACAGAATGTTTCACTGGTACACTTACAAATTTGAAAAAGTATTTCGATTAAAAATTTTACAAACAGCAAGCACCTTTTCATAGATTTTTCCTGAATAAGACACCATTTCATCTTGATATGAGATGTCAGTTTCATTTTCGTTTAGGTTTGAAAAGTTCTACTGGTTCATAAGCTCTGAGAACTACTTAGTCATTGCTGGAAGAGACCAACAGCAAAATGAGATGGTTGTCAAGAAATACCTGTCACAAGGTAATGACAAGCAACTCCTCAATTTCCATTTCAGATTAGGTAAACAATAATGAGTACAGTGGAATGCCGCTTTAACTAACACCACTATACCAAACATTGAGGTGTTCTGAACATCCTCCATGGCTACTGAATTTCCTGTCAACTTTTACCAAAGATTCAAGATATGATTTATATCAAATGAACATGTGTAGAACTCATGATAGTAACTCAAAGTTGAGGAAAATTGCACTCACATTGGAACAGTCGATAACACATAGCGTAGCCTGTATCATTTCTAGGTAGTCCACTTTGCATGTAGGCCTTTGTGTTTGTGTCCACTAGGCAGCCGTGTAACATTAGACCAGCTGTCAAGTGCGTGTATGCAACACTGCTGACTCTGGTGCGGAAAACTTTGCCTGATCATTGCTACAAAGCCGGGAGATTTTACCTCAAAACTTGATTTCATTTTGTGACTCTGCTTGTAGTGAAGGCTCCCTGAAAGGTGAAACATGAGCAGAGTGAACATACATGTACATTTAACAAAATGCAGGAATTCCAATGTTTTACTGGTAACTTCTTTTTTTGCATACAAGTGTTGGGCCAAAATCCTCGTACTGAAACATTTTGTGGAGCAGGCCACCAAATGCTTGATTAAGCTGGCGTTGGAAATGGGTGTGTACATCTGCGACTGAAAATCACTATACCGATCGATCACATTCGTTATAGCGGCATTCCACTGTATTGATCTTCAGCATTGTGTGATGTTCTGGACGAAAGAGCTCTTACTCCAGGCCAAACCTTGCCGGACCTTAATAATATGTACCAGGAGTACAAATCTGTGGGTCTCTCTTGCATTTAGCAGTCAGTTGCAACAACATATTGCTTTTATTTCTGAGAGGTTGCCCAACCATTGCAAATGTCATTGTTGAATCATATCGCAAGATGGTCAGCAGGCTAGTAGCTTAGCCCTAGACTAATTGACGTGCTGGGTCTTGTTATGGTGTACCTGTTACTCAGTGTATCACTGTGTTTAACAGATTTTTCAGTCAAAACTATGTTGGCAGCTTAGAGTTACATTTTTTTAGAGTTGTAATTTCATTGAGCTTACATCACCAATGGGGAGTTTCAGAATGATTGCAACACTTTAATGTTCCATTAAGAGTGTTAAAAGCTACTATGTGTAATTACTTTGTTTGAAGTTAATGTGAAGCATTGATTATTCCTGATCATGACTTGTTTTCAGATGATATATATGTGCACGCAGACCTTCACGGAGCCAGTAGTGTGATCGTTAAGAACCCAACAGGGGGCCCAGTACCGCCAGTAACACTCCAAGAGGCTGGTGTGATGGCCATATGCTACAGTGTGGCATGGGATGCCAAGGTGGTGACCAGTGCCTGGTGGGTGCATCATGATCAGGTAATCGAATCTCCCACTTCTTCAGTTCTCCATTATGGGTGTGGCTAACTTCCCCCTCCCCTTTTAACATAGCCACTACTGTGTGCTGAACATGTAATGACCCACATGTAGGGCATGATGGTTTGACTGTTAACCAGAAACTTGTAGGCTTTGGTCATTAATTAAACATTTTCAATACAGAAGGATATCATGTGACCAAATGAGAATTGAATGTGTTTGTCGATTTGTCATATCTTAAAACTGAATGCTTAAAAGGAAACCAGACAGTTTTTTTCCTGTTGCAAAACTAGTTTTGAGTTTTTATGACTTTCCGGCTGCCTCATTAAGTCCTGCAGGACTTAGTTGTAGGTAGAAACCATGAAACTAAGGAAGATATTGGGAAGAATGTGTCAGAATTTTGCCTGTAGTGGACGCAAATGGTATTTGAAGCACACCGATAGATTATACAGACTGCCTGCATTGAAGAGTCACTGTTTCATAGGCACAATGGAAAGAGTGTCATGTATTGGCCCCAGGTAAAACAGAAAACAGGTTTTCTCTAAATAGACAACACCTCCTCCATCAATGGAGATGCCTGACCATTTGAAGGTCATTTAAAATGTAATTAGTGCGAGCCCCCATTTACTCTGAAGTATTAGAGACCCCAATCAGATTCAACTAAAAAGAGTTCTTGTGAACAACAGGTGATGACTTTAAAGATCCTTATGCGTAACAGGGAGCCATTTTCTGCCATGGTCTATGACTATGATGGCACCTTTCCATATTTACCTTTTAGGTCAGTTCCACATCTGTATCTATGTACTGTATTTCACTGCTGCCCAGTTTGAATGAACACTCACTCCTCCAATGGACTCAGGGCACACTGAAACACACCTTTGGAAAGGCACCTTTGGAAAGGCACCTTTGGAAAGGCACCTTTGGAAAGGCACCTTTGGAAAGGCACCTTTGGAAAGGCACCTTTGGAAAGGCACCTTTTAGACTTTGCAATCTTTTTGTTACAGGTTTCCAAAACAGCCCCCACAGGAGAGTACCTGACAACTGGTAGCTTCATGATAAGAGGTCAGTTTAACACAACAATTTGTGAGATGATCGGACTCAAAGCAAACTGAACTAACTTTGGAAGGAGACTTGGTGTGAAAATTTCATTTGGAATGTGAAGAAACAAGAATGAAAATTTCACAAAATGCAGCATTTCCATGTTGTTCATTTTTAAAAAAATCTTTTTTATGCTTGAGTTTGTAAGGTTTGCCAAAATGCCTAAGGGAGTCACTACAATTCATGGGCCACACGTTTGAATGGGATGGGGGGTTGTGGGCATGAACAGGTGAAAAGTGCTGTACTGAATTAATCAATCTATTGTGAACTTTTCAGGTTTTAGCAACATTGTACTGTATCTCTATTGAATCCTATCAAACTTGTTGCTTACTTCTTTCCTGCAGGTAAAAAGAATTACCTGCCACCAGCACAGCTTATGATGGGTTTCGGTTTCATGTTCAAGGTTTGTCATCAAATGAAGGACAATGTGCAGAATTTGTTTATGCATTGACATTTCTGTCAGTTTGGGCATTTCTTTTCCCTAAAAGGAGCTAGATAATATATGCCTAGATTATTTCCATATCAGTAACAATAGTAGTGATAATTAATTCTTGGTAAAAAAAATTGCTGTTCATGGCATCACACAGACTACAAAGGATTATGAAGAATGTGGCCGTAGGCTGTTATACAGAAGATATTGGGATGGGTTTCATGACCTCAGAATTGAATTTCATGTTGTACTTGTTATAACCGTAATGTTTTGTCATACCACATGAAGCTGACTAACATAGAAATGGAGATCCTTATAACTCCATGTCTACCCATTTCGGTCTCTTTGTTTTGTCACATGGCTGTGCATTTGAAAAAATGCCATTTAATGTCATTACAGGTAGATGACTCGTGTGTCTGGAGGCACAAGGATGAGAGGCGTGTGCGCGGTGTTGAAGAAGATGACATGTCCCTGGCTGACAGCTCTACAGTACGTAATAAGCCTGTGCAAAACACTGTATCCACCAGGAATAAATCTGTCATGGCAAAAACATGCAGCCATCTGACTTGAAGCATACTGTTAAGAACAATCGACTTAGGGTATCGCCATGCTGATGCAGCCATCTTGAAGAGTTTAGTGAATGGCCACTTCTGTGATGACCAATTAGGGTTTCCAGGTAGAAACCCTAAAACAAGAAAACATTGTAGTTAAAGATGTGAACTGTATCACCACCTACATGTGGGAGGTTATATGAATGGAAGGATGGTTTGTCAGTTTTCTATGAATGACTGAGCACCACTGATTCTAAATTCAAGTGCTAAAAACCTTGTTTTGCAAAAAGAACAAATTACCGACAAGATGAGATGAGGCAGTGGGCATGATGAAAGCTTTGATAATATTTTGTTTCCCTTTCATAGACAAATGAAGCCATTTAGAACAACCTGTGGTTATTGTAAAGATAGCTCTCTCATTCCAAAATGCTTTCAAAACAGAAAGAGCATTGGCTCACATGTTTTGTCAGTGCTATACTTAGAAATTCTAAGCCATTTTAGTGCAACCGCCTTTTGCTGATGTTCTGTATGCAAATAGCTCACTTCTTGAGCAAGTAATACACCTATAAAAATTTAATCATGTTCTCTTGTTTTTTTAAGTGGGGGTAAGCAGTAAAATTCTATTTTAATTCAAGACTAATTAGCCATGGGTTATGTTGGTTCGAGTGCAAATGATGGAAAAGGTAACATCAAAAGTGACAAAAGCAACACTCATTTCTCACTTACAAAAATAAAAATACATGTAATTAAAAATACTTATAATTTATGATGTAGTCTCGATAACATACTGTATTCAGCACTGTGGAGCCACCTCATAAGTGACAAGTTAGAGTCAATTACCCCTGTAGTGGGTTACGTGACCCAAAGTGTATAAAACCAATTTTTCAGTTAGCCTGCGTACTGATGACATCACACTTTGCTCACATGTGCACTTCTCTGTGGAGCTATGAATATGTTTCCCCTACCAGATTCCCAAAGTGGGACGTCATCAGTGCAGAGTTCTGTTGAGTGGGGATTCTGTACACAAGTGCCCCCTCACTCAGTGACTGTGGGAGAGGCTGAGCCGAAACCTGAATGGTGCTGTTGCTTTGCCTGTGCACAGACCCTACAGGTTGGGAGGGTGCGCTCTGGTTGTCCTGAACCAAAAATTGGTTCAGATGTTTCTCTTTTGTCGTTTGGATAACTTGAGTGCTGTATTTTCACATGCAATTTTGGCCAAGTTCAAATTGCCAAAGAAATTCACCAACAGTAAACAGCCAAACCAAGTTTTGGCTAAAATAAAGCACGTGTGAATATTGTATGTCCTTCTCAGCATGCACAAATACAGTATTCCAGCCCTACAGACCGTCAGTGTTAAGTTGCAGAGTGAATTCTTGTTCACATAGAGCCCATTACTGTCAGGCCTTACTGTGGAAGAAGTAATCAGTATGGGCTCATGAAACTGGCCCCTGTTTAAGGAAATATCCATCGGATTTTCATATTTTTTCTTTCACCGAAATGAGGGCCAGAAATAGGCAATGTAATCAGTAGGACCTTTGTAGTTGTTAACAGTAGACTTAAGATGGCAAAAATTTGTTAGTAGTTTCCCTGCTTCACAGGTTGATGGCTCTTTTGATGAAGAGATACAGCTAGCAGATGACAGCGATGATAGCATTGACAATGACAGCAGGAATGGAAAAGAGGACAGTCAGGCTGGTAAATGACAAAGAACTTATTCTTTCCCACACTGTTCAAGCCGCCTTAAACAACAAAAGATAAAAAAAGCGTTTGATTCTATTCAAATTGAGATGGAGGTAAATTTTATGGTATTCCACACTTTCAAATTAACCACTTTATGCTGGAGAAAGTGTAAAAAGAAAACCTGCAGTGATACTCTGGGACACAGAAGCATGCTTTGTAAGTGTCCATGCTTATTTATAGCAATGGGTGACATGCAAACATACCCATGTTTCACTGGTCTTGATTACCTTCAAAGAAACTGCTTTGATGGGACACTTTTCAGGAATTTTGGACTGGATTCAAAAGGCAAAGCTACAGCAACTGAAAATGACTCTTGAGAGTATTTGTACTTGAGGCGTGTGGCTTCATATTGAAATTTAGCCGATACATTTTCAGCCTTTCTTGTACCAGAAGTCTATCAGCCCAAAATAATCCTTGCACTTGAGGCTACGGCCTCCTATATTTTTGCATTATGGTGTCGTCCAATGGTTCTGGCATTTGACTCGCGCAAATGATCTGTGGGTTTGAATTTCACATAGGTACCCACATCTCTTTACTGCAGTTGGGAACCAGTGAGGGTGGAGATTAGATTGCACTTATCCTGAGCTGATACAGAAAACTGTTCACTTAATCACATCCATATTCATCAGGGTGGCAAACAGTCATGCTCTTTCAAATTCATTTGAAAAAGTAGTGATTGTCAAAGGGTTGGACTAATGTTGTGTGGAGTCTAGTCACAAATCCCCCATTGCTGAACTGTTTTTGAGGGATACTCTTGGAAATAGTCTTATTATTGTCCATGGTGAGAA
>NW_019091443.1:107869-122525 GCF_001949145.1 Acanthaster planci
GTCTCATTATTGTCCATGGTGAGATGTCCACGGTGAGATGACTAGTACACAAAGATACAAGACTCATTTTAAATGGCTGACAACAGATCCTTAAACTGCCAGCTCTTTGATTGACAGGCATGGCCATTGTGGATATGGAGGACGATGACAGTGATGACGAAGATGAGCAAAGAGATAAGAGGGGTAAGGTAGTTGAGACTCACCTCTCTAGTGATGATGATATGGCCTATCCAGACACTGCCATCCAGCTTCATCATGTCCAGGGTGCCAAGTAAGTCAATATCATGCATATGTCTTGGACATTTTTTTAATCGTTTGATTGCAGAACTTTTTAGAGATTCGGATTTGAGTAGTTGGATCTTTTTTCTTCCTTTTGCTTTTCAGTTGGTTTGAGTTGGGTTGGATTGGGTTGGGTTGGGTTGGGTTGGTTTGAGTTGGGTTGGATTGGGTTGGGTTTGGTCGGGTTGGGTCGGGTCGAGTTGGTTTGAGTTGGGTTGAAGCAATTTCTAGCATAACTATCTGCTTAAATCTGTACAAAGCAGCATAATTTAATAGGAAAGCAAGCTGTTCTGTACATGATGATAACTTTTTTGCATAACAGGTTATTCCAGGAATGAAAATGCTCTGTTGAATTAATTTGTTTTATGCCTGTGCATGCTTAAACAAGTACAGATTTGATCTGCACATACATTGTACATGTATTATACACTAATATTATTGTGCACACTCATGTGGGAGACTGTTGTGAACTGTACAGCTTTGTACAGTGGACATGTGGAGGCTTCTGAACTACTCTCTGCTGAGGCACATCAAGGCCACATTTAAAGAGATTCAGTCTACAGTTCCAAATGGCCAAACAACACATGGAATATATTGGGGCTTTGTAGAGGCTATAGGCTTGCTGGAAGTTTGCTTTTAATGTGCACAAAACTTAGAGCAAGTCTGCAAACCTTGCAGGATCTTTCACGAGACCATGATATGGTTTTTAAATGGTTGCCTTACTCGGCAGAGGATTATTTGCAAAATGTGGCCAAAAAGTGAGGAGAAAACTTGTTAAGGGTTGCGAGGATTACAGACTGTAATGGATACTACTAATGATAAGTACGTACATGTAACATTGGATTATACAGTCATTTGCAAAAGTTCAGGGCCACCCGTACAAAATTCAATAACCTGAAGAAAAAAACAAACTGAAACCAATTAATATCTCTCTTAAACAGCTGCTTGACTACATTTCCATGATTTGAAAGGTTAACAGTCTAATATTTAGTGTACCCTCCTTTATTTCTGATTGCTCAGACTGGCTTTTTTACCCATGCTGCCTTGCAGACAAAATGTCATACAAAACCTGCCTTTGCAAAAAAATTTCCTTCATATGGGTATATAGCACTACACTGATGTTATGCACCACTGTAAAAACATATTAGGTAATCATTCAATGAGACAATGTAATGCAGGCCCAGTGACAGAAATACCAATCAATTCCAGGTGGTCTTAAACTTTGGCAAATGACTGTAAGATCACACAATTAAAGTGGCTTCAAAGTGCCTTCATGCCAGGAGTCCCCACCCAGTTTACATCTTAGCAACTTTGCCAGTGTCTCACTGTGTGTTCCAACTCTGCACCTCATGAATGCATGAACACATCTCAGACTTCAGTGCAAGCATGTTGAGCACAAATGACAGCTGCAGTTGGTCAGAACATCGTGAAACAGAGCTTGATGTCTTGGCCTATTCTTGAACAGAACCCAAGTATCTGGAACATTAGGCCTAACTCTTTTGCTTTATTACTGTTTCTTTTATGCAACAGATTAGAACCTGAGAGGTCACGGGGGTCAAGTGTTCTCAGTGCTGGAAGCCACCATTCTAGTGAGGGGGATGCCGAGATGAAAATTTACCTTGGTGATGACCAGCCAGTATTGATTAGTGTTGACAGACAAGGCAGCAAACAGGTGATATGTTCATCAAATCTCATGCCTTAATCATGACCCTCCTATGCATTTAAACTGTATAAGATAGATCAATTGATTTTTAATTGGAAAGTTAAATATTGTGCAAGCTCTTGTTTTTGAATTTGAATTGCATTTAAGATACAAAACTACAACACCAAATATTATGTCAATACAGTACTCATAGCTAGAAGTTGAAGCCTGTGAAGCAAATAAATTCCCTTGATACAACAAGTTCTTATATGACATCCAGAATTCCATGGATATTTGAAAAAGTTCAGCAATTCTCAGATGTTATTATGTTTTCCCCATATTTGATACATCAACTGTTTAGAGTGGCAGACCATTGAGGAATATACTTGTGTAGTGCTGCAGGCTCCAATTGTAATTCATACCTGATATATTGTTTTGATATTCCACCCTTAGACCGGAAAACAGTACCTCTCAGCCAAGCAGAAAAGGTGAGTAACAAACATAAACAGTGCTGTAGTTAAGATGACCGAGTCGGAGTCCAAGTCCATACCATCTGTATCTGAGTCCAAGATCAAGTCCTAACTGTCCAAGTCCCGAGTCCAGGTCCTAGTCTGAGTCCTTTGATGAATCTCTACTTGTTGGCCTATTGTTCTCTTGGACACCGATACACAAGTATTATTGACATGTACAAGTAGCACATCTTTACAATACGGCCGTTTCGCAAAAGTGTGCCTGCAAGAGGTTGGAACGTGTCGGCCAATCACAATGCGCGACATTTGTCAACCCAATGCGCATTTGGAAAGGGTCGACAAATTTCGCGCCTTATGATTGGCCAATGTGTTGCAAACTCTTGGTGGCGCACTACTGTGAATTGCCCGTATTGAAAAACATACTTTAAGCGGAATTAATTGGACCTTTATTAACCTTGACAGGCATAACAATACCCTAACATATCATGAAACAGAACTTGAACATATAAATTAGCGCAAAGGAATTAACATTATTTGACAACTGAGACAACCTTTTGTATCATGGGTCATCAATTTTCTGACCACGTTTGCTAGTGGAATACACTTAGTAGCAAACTGTGTTGTGTGCACTTCATCTGAACGAATAAACGCTTCACCGTAACTTGCTTTTAATTGAACTTAATAGTGCTTCCGAAGTGCAAATAATGAAAATGTTAAAATTTCATATTCAACTCCTTTGTGAAAAAGATGTTTGTAAAAAGAATGTCAAAGTGTAAATTTCATGATCGCAAAGCTATGGTAAGGCCTAAAGGTTCGGACATTAAAAATGTACAAGGGCATGGTGACAAAAGCCGTAGACACTAGCTATGTCCTCCAACAGTGGTAACAAATCCATGATTGTTTGGTCAATCAGCTGCATTAAAAAATGAACAGCTCTGAAGAGAGTTCATTCCTTGTAAGTCTTGTGTGCTGGGAGACTAAATTATTGTCCTGTCCTGTCTTCTGGTGCTAATGAGGATCAGTAGCCAATAATTGAAGCCTGTACACTGGCTAGAGTTGGCGTGGCTACAAGTTTTGTTTTGTTTTATTTTATTTTGTGTTCACTCTTTCAGACAGTTGAAGAAGCAGAAAAGAAAAACAAGCGGCAACTTGGACGATGGTGATGCAGAAGCCGAGGGGAAGCAAGAACCAGGAATGGAAGAAGTCCCTTCAGAGGATGACCCAAGGATGCCGGGCTTGGACATTGACGAGGAAACTGAGATGAGGGAAGATACAGAAGAGCAAGAAGTGGACAAGAAGAAAGAGGTAGGGTTACTGAGATCAAAAAGATATGAGGTTTACATTGCTGGTAAAATACTGGCCAAATATGCATGACACACCGAGGAACATGTTATGTCCTGTTCCATGGGACTTTCCATGTCAAATAGCTTTGAATCGAATTGTGCTGTTAAAACTTTTCTGCCATCGATTTCATGAAGTCAACTCCACTTACGCTACATTTTAGGTTGCACAAGTTGCAACATACAAATATACGAAATGGACAATGGTACACTGAATAATCGTGATCCTGGTAAAATCCCATAACTTCTAAAGGTACATGTCATATCAGAAATTCACAGCTTTGTTTTGAAGAGGAATGATCATGCAGTATTTGTTTCCCTGGAAGAGACTTTGCTGTGTTGCTACCAAGTTGATAGAAGAACGACAAGGCATTTTCAACATGGCAGATATGTTAATTTAGTGACTATTCGGTCTCTGTAATGAACCAGTGGCTGTCATGAAAGCAATTATCTTGCTCATTGGAAGTGTCGACTATTTGAAAGCATTGTGTACTTGGGCTAAATGTCTTGAAATCAATCTGGTTCAACTGACTGATCGGTACAAGTCCTGCGTAACTGGTGTAAAAGTGAAATCTGTTAACTAGGGACCAGACTCACTGAACTTTTTAAGATTTTAAGTTTTGCTAATGACCTCCCAAAAATCTTTTAATGTTGAACCCATTTCACAGTCTAGACACATGTATGTGAAGACTGGCATGTGTGGGATTTTGTATTTTACCTCTGTTAAGGTTTGTCTGTGAAATGCACTTGCTCTGTGCTGTGCTTACTAATTTACATTCTCTGACAAATTGAGGGCAGTACATTTAGCAGAACATTTCCTTTACTAGAGTGTCACAGTGAGATTTGGTCATAACTAGTTAAGTGTAATTTGTCCGAGAAATTTGTCGATTTTAAAATGTTGACAGGTTGCAGCAGGCCAACCCCCTCAACAGCTGAAGCGAGGTCAGAAGGTGAGCATACTCAAGGAGACTAGTAGAGGGCTTTCTCTCTGATCCTGGACAATTATTGCCTCATTTATTTACAAATCAGGGAAGCAGTGCAACTTTAAATGCACTTGGCCTGAGCACGTTCCATTTGTTTCTCTGAGTAATTGTGACATTGCTATGAGACCTTGAGAAAAATGTCAGCTGCCCTGATGGAGGATTGGAGACATTTATCAAGATTTAATTTCTGTTTTAGAAAGCCAAATCACAAACAGGTCACAGGCCAGTTTGCTAGTTCATTCATAAGAAACTGGATATGAATAGTAGCATACATGTCTTTTTACGGTTCCCTTGAATAGCATTGTTACTCAAATTAAAACTTAGCTTTTCCAACCTAAACTCTCCATAGAATTAATCTTGTATATCGGAAGTGAAATGTCGTGGGTCATAACAGCAGTATTTGATGTGCATTAGCAGCATCCAATTCATCTCATTTATTGTTACTATGACTTGCCAGAACAAGCAGAAGAAAATCAAACAGAAATACAAGGACCAAGATGAAGAGGAAAGACGGCTGAAAATGGAGATCCTTGCTGTAAGTCTAGAAGAACCTAGCTAGGGGCAGCATAATGGCATATGGGCTGTGTGCTCATGCATAAAAGTAACCCTCAAAAGTATATTTCAGAGAGGGATCCCAATACGACGCTTTTAGCGTCGATTTGCGCACTTCCGCGTTTGAAAACGAGGCTGTATGTGTTAGCTTCAATTCTTAATACGATCAGACGATTGAAAGTAAGGAGTTAAGATACAAAATACATAAAGGTATGTTAAATTCAGACTTTTCAGGCTGCAAATTTTTGTTGAAGAGTCTTTCAGAATGACTGGGCACGTGAAATCAAAAGAAAAAAACAATGTCAATTTACCGCGAACTAATGTACCTGCGATGGCCGTGTATCTTGTGCTGTGGGCGTGGTTTAAACTTACACACTTACGAACAGGGTACTGCATATACTGTGTCGACTCCTCGGGCGCACGCGACGAAGTTCAACACAGAGAGCCTCGATTTGGATGCGGATATGCGCAGACGGCGCTAATGTAAAATCCATCTATTGGCAAACTCAAGTGATTTCCTCTCACGGGGTCGGAGTGATTTGAATATCGGTCATGCAGTTGAATCGTAACCACACAAAAGTCAGATCATTATCAGGGTGGTGAATAGACTGTACATTCAAGATTTTTTTTGCCACTGTTGTCTTCAAAACAGTGCTAAAAGCCACTTGTGATAATCCACTTGTTTCATCACCAGAAGAATTCAAGAAATGAGTTACATGTTCACACTTCACTTCCACTTGACCCTGGCAGAATTAGTGACATCTTCATAAGCTCTGTTGTTGATTTTGAAATAGACTCGTAGGGTATGCGTATTACCATCAGAAATAAAAATGTATATTGCTAAGTTGTAAGTAGTTCTGTAAATTCCTTTTACCATGTTTCACTTCAGTCTGCTGGGTCACCCAAAGAGCTGAGAGGTAAAAAGGCCAAACAGGCTCGCAAACAACAACTCCTGGAGGAAAAACACCAACAGATGAAACAGAAACAGAGACAGAGGAACCAGGCTGGGAAGCAGCAGGGAGGACGTCACACAGGGGAGACAGACAGACAGCTACAAGAGAAAATGCAAAGGGTGACCATGACAGATGAGCAAGGTAGTGAAAGGAGAATGGAGGAAAACAAGAAAAACTTACAATAATATGAAACTACTGAATGTTTGTAAGTGCAATGATGAGAATAATTTCATGAGGTGACCAATGGAATGTTCCATTCCTGGAGATGTTGTTGAGTGGAATGAACAATTTCATCATTGACCAAATGAACTTATTGTCTCCATTGTATGAATGTGCAACATTTCATAACTTGCATTTTATACAGCACCTGAATAAATCCCCGTCATCTGATTGGTGGGTTGTCACTCAAGTGTCATGAATTATTCAGTATAATAAATGGTTGATTTCACCCTGTTAAATACACTTAATGGCCTGCCTGTGGACGGCACATTTGCAGCTCTTCCCACAAGGAAAAATGCTATATTACCCGCATGCCACTTGGAGGGCACAGTTGGGGTTTTTCCGATGAGGAGAAAGTGTTAGGTGATACCCATAAACCAGAAACACTGTTCTGTCTTCTGTCAGTGGAGAATTTATTCAGTCATTTTTATAGAAGAAATAATTAATGTTTTGGCCTGTGCGGTGAAAAAAACGGTACATTCAATCAGTAACTGAATGAAATCATTCTCACACTGTACTCATAAAAACTCATTTTCTGTCTCATAGAATGACAGAATTAATTCTATGCATTACATTAATTCTAAAAAAAAATTCTCTGCATTGCCTGTTTTGTGTGGAGAGACTTGTTTTAGCATCACAAAGTATGATTGTGCAAACAGATGGACAGCATGTTGATCAGTCTTGACCTGCAGAATGGACATTCCATTTCATGGTGCAGCCGTGTACTGGAATGAATGAAGTGTTTCGCCCAATAAACAAATTCTAAACACTTCAGGCCTTCTATAAGTTCATGATACGTGTAAGTAATTTGTTTAAAGACAGTGGAATGGATTCACTTGGTGATATCTTGTCAATGATTTCAGATGATGACAGTGTACAGCCGGTTGTGTTCAAGCATGCTTGGAAACCTAAGAAAGGTCCAGCACACGATGAAGATACAGGCGGGGTGAGTGTAGAAAGAACATCTGGACTGTCAGTGAGCGTTACCCGTTTGAAATGGTTTTTAGGAAATGGGTTAGTACATAATAATGTACATGGTGTTGGCATGGCATTTAGCTTTTAGTGTTCGGCGTTTCGTGTTGCTTTGTGTGTTTTTGTTGGTGTGGTGATTGTTTTTTGCTTGTGAAATAACATTTCTCACATTTGATTTAAGTGTGACTTTAAGATTGATTATTTTTTGTGCTATCATACTGCATTGAACACACAAATTAACATTATTTCAAAGATTCTACTTTTTCCTAAATGTTATTTATCTTCTTCACTGCATCATCAAACTTGTTTAATTTGCATTCCTGATGCAGCTGTCAGATGAAGACCAGGAGGCATCACTCAAAGATGAACATTCTCAACTCATGAAGGTGGGATACCAGTCAGATTTTTCTTGTACATCTTAGTAACTCATTTATACAGCACCTGATTATATCCCTGTCGTCTGATTGGTTGATCATCAATCATTTACTTACTGGTTTCTTTTCGAATTTGTGACTGCTGAATGTGCCCTGTTAAATTTAGCCTTGAACTGCATATGTACACGTGGTAGGCAAGGTCACAGCTCATCTGAAAAATTTCAGTTGCAGCTCATAATGTGAAAACCTTTTGTCACACTTTTACGCTTGGTTAAGAAAGTGAAAGGGTAATTTGTACACAGAGAGGAGTTTTCAGGCATTTGTAGAAACAAAAGACGCTTCACATTCGCACAGTGGAAAGAATATTTTCATTGGGTTGCATTTATAAACCATTATTAGACATTTTCCCTATTTAACAACCCGCAATGTGACCATGTATTAATTTTGGATAATGCCCGCTGCGATTTAATAATGCATGCTTCATAAAAAACACTGGCACCTAGATATGAGTCAGTTTAATCCTCGCCATTGGTCAACAGTCTGTGTGCACCATGCACGCAGAACTTGCCACACACGTGCCAAGTCCATATAAGGAGATTTGTCTGGACTACAATGAATATACCATAAAATTTACCGGGATGTTTGGGAAAATGACAGTAAAATTCTTGAACCGAATCCTTGGAAATTATCGTATATTTGACTTCTTTTGACTCTCTAACTAAATCGGTATGTATGAATGGAATAAAGATGCGCTTGGTGAGTTAGCTCAAGAGAATAAATGCTAATAATGCCCAAGCCGTAGGCGAAGAGTAACGTCCATTCCCCTGAGCCGGTCTTAAATGCACATTTAAGATCATCCAAGCAAATATTTATTCCCTTATCCTTAAAATAGATAATTTCTGCTCAACTTACTGTTTGTGCTACCAGTATGCTTAAACACAAAAATGAGCTCATGTAAAAGATTTGATGCAAAGCTGTGATTATTCATTTACATTGATACTGATCGTGAAATTATTCAGTTACATAAAAAGTTGAAATTGTTATCACAGGACTTTTCTTTCATTTGAACAGGAGAGCTCAAGCATTTTGGACTCATTAACCGGTTGTCCTCATACTGAGGATGGGTTACTATTTGGTCTTCCAGTTTGTGCACCTTACTCTGTAATGCACAACTACAAGTAAGCTCAGTCACAATCATGCATTTAGTATGTTTCATTAGATTGAGAAAGTAAAAAGTTTTCCATAAAAAAAAATAAACAAAAAAATTAACAATTTCGTAAAGGGTTGTTATAAATGTTCAACCTGCAGTAGTAGAATTTTAAAGCACTGCATACTGAGTTCCACTAGAGGCCCCCTCTTATGCATGCACATACTTGTTAAGAGGTCATGGGGACAACACACATGTTGAAATGTGGGTAATTCCAGAAATTAGGGGTCCTTTTTTTTTTCGTGTCCCTGTCACATCTGATATATGATGTTGTAAATTCAGAACACATTTTCTAATTTCCAAGAGTGGTGAATTAATGCTTATTACCTGAAAAACAAACAGTAATCGTTTGAAATCAGTTCCGGTGATTTCCATGTCAAATAACAAAGGTCAGATGTAACAGGAACACCAAAAAGTCACATTTTTGGACCCCTAATTTCTGGAATTACCCGTATACAACTTATGGGGACCAAAAATACTGTCCCCACAACTCTGAAGTTGCCCTCCTGAAGTTAGCCTCTGTGTTTTTATTCAACTGATTTTCACTTCCCGATATTTGAATGATGAGAGTATTTAGATGTCCAATAATCATTCAAATATCCCAGTATTTGGCATGGTCTTGAAGGTCTTGTGCCCTGTCTGCAAACCCTATGTGTGTACTTGGAAGGGAAACTTATTAGGGCCTGCCATGCTGTTTTGTGGTAAAGATTTGGATCCAAAGATAACAGTTTGGAACTTCAAAGTATGATGGCAAAGTGATTTAAACTAATTGTGAATAAAATTCTCTCTTACCATCACCAGTAGCAATCAGTGATACAATTGTGTGATTGTTTTTACTGTGAAATGTGTTCTGGAGTCCTAAATTGAAAACTCCTCTTTTGTTATTCTAAATTAGATTCAAGGTGAAGTTGACTCCAGGATCAGGAAAGAGAGGCAAAGGTAGTTATCAAACCAATCACAAAAGAGCAATTTTTTTAAATGACTTTTTCTTTTAAGTTTCTCTATGACTACTGTGGAAGGTTTTATTGAAAGTACCTTTCTGGGACTTTGTTTTTACATCAACACTTTGATTACTTCAAAGTTCTTCTCTTACCTACGTAAAAACTATTAAACTGTTAACCGTACATATGGAATATATAAAGAATTTTGAGCAGAAAGGATATAAACAAGTTCTTGATTGAATACGTCACGGTTATTCTTTTGTGTGCATGCATTGAGGAATAAATAATCTTCCAGTGACGTCAGTTGAGTTGATGCCTATTACTTTTTGTGTTTAATTTGCCTTTTAGCGGCAAAGACTGCCTTGAACATGTTTCAATTCTCCAAGGAAACAACCAGTCGAGAAAAGGATCTATTCAAGAGTGTCAAGGTAACCTTGCAACCCTCAGAGACCTCTTTAATTTCCATTGAGAATTCTCTCTGCCCAATCACTTTCCGGCTAAGTACCTACCATTCATTATTATAACACATCTTCCTTGATTCCGAATCTTGATTGGCCAACAGCACATTACATGGTATTTACTATTTTTACCTTTTTCATCATTCAAAAAGTCTTACACAAAAAGTGCTGCACAACGGCTGCCTTGATTGAAATGTACTATTCCACAAGAATACCTGAGGCTGGCAACAGGCCTGCATTTTCCACTCAGTTTGGCATTAAGAAAATAAAGCACAGCAGATTTGGCTCTCAGAGGCAATCAAAACTAGTTATAAACAACTGCAACTATCTCAGAACTGGAATGTCATTGCTAGCTAAAAGTTCTCTCCTGTGGTAAATTCCTTTTAATTTTTGAATGGAAGTTTGTTTTTGCATGCCACGTTCCTGTCTTGTTTTTATATTTGCCTCATTGTTCACAAAACTCATGTTTAGGTTTATGGAGAATTCCAAATCGTGCTTCGTATGATAGACCATGTTTTCTCACCAAAAGGTTCAACCAGATTTTTCTTGGACTTGCAGGATACTGACCTGTCCAGGAACTTACCAGGAAAAGTAAAGGTGTCTGCTCCTAACCTACAGAAAACCAAGTCTAAGACCAAGAAGAAATGACACATTACAATAAGGGACAGGTAGCAGCACTTTACATCTCCATGCTGAGGCATTGGTTCTCATCTTTGCATGACTCTTACACTGAGTTTGAGACTGTGTCCCAAAAGGCATGTCTGTTTTCTGCAGCGCACCGATGGGAAAAAGACACTCTGGCTAAAAACTACTCGATTTGGATGCAATCCAAATCCCAATGGAAACTGTGCAGTGTACATCTCGTGAAGTCATGGTTCAAAATTGTATATTCTAGTTTTTTTCTGACACCCAGTCGATCCTGGGGTTAAGAGAAGAGAATTGACTCGCCATGCTCTTCTGCATTCTTCTAACACTCGGGCATTTGCATTTAGGTATTGCCTGTGGGAGAGTTAGTGCTTCTAAGTTGTGATTATTACTTCCGTTGTCTTCAGGCCTTCATACGTTGGGCATTGGTCCTAGGCAAATTCTGGTGTTATCATCATGACTGTGTATAGATGTCAATACTTGATGCAGAAAATTTTATGAAAGTTAAAAGATTATGCCAGATACATGTTAAAGAAAATATTTAGCAAATTTTTCTTCATTGCAAAGTACTGTTAGATTTACCGTTGTAATTTGTTTTGTGTTCGTGTAACTTTGGAACTATGACAATTTTAATACAATCCACATAAAGCAAGCCTTATTTAGTCATATCAACATTCATCCTCTCTCAGTGGTTTTTATTCTTTGCAAGGTTTTGGAAACAAAATCATTATTGGGTATTTGAATAAGACTGCCTTGCAATAGCGAATATCAGCCCTTGTGTCATTGGAGTCATTGAAACATTTCTTTTTGTAGAAAATACTGATTTGCTTTCAAATAAAAAAATGTAAACAGGAAATGTATGTATCATAATGAATCAACATAAATTCCTTCAGTTTGAAAGTAGTGATTTGATGTTGTGGTTTTTTGGGGGAGGGGAGGGGTAAGTTGAAAATAAAACCTGTGAATATGGAAGAATATACATTAATTCCAATCAGTACCCCTGAGTGAAGATCATACCCAGCACATTGCCCATGCACATTAATTAGTCGAACACAAGGATTGAACTGTGTAAAGCCCTATGATCCATTCTCATCACCTACAGTATCCCAAGTTTGTAGAAATGACACTCCCTGCCAATCCTTCACATATTTCCCATCATATTGTTTGCTGTCTTGTATGTTTAACCCTAACAGTCCTCAGTCCTCCAACAGGTGAAGGATTGAGGACTGTTAGGGTTAATTATAAAGACAGAAACTCAAACTAGTCGTGCATTGTATACAAATGGAACCACCTTCAGAATCAGGGATGGCTGTTTTGGATGCCTTTCTTCAGCAAAATCAACATTGCCTGGTATTATTGTGGACAAATTAGTGTAATCTCAAGAGGAAACTTACAAAGCATTCTCAGTTACACAACCAGTTCTCTGTTTTCAAGTTTCAGTGTTCAAGACATTTTTTAATGTGAGAAATCTTTGAATTTTCTCTCCTGAAAGTAACAGGATTTCATTTTGGCTTTCAAAATTGTATTATCCATTTCATTATGTTTGTGAATGTTAAAGGTTATGACTGACCCTAAACTTTCCCAACCATTTCAAACTGTTGGTACTTACCACTGATTATGTAAGGGGAAGAAATATGTATGTTAATAACCATGGTGAATTTATTTGTATATGAAATAAATATATTTGGATTGCATAATCACAGAAGTTGTATTGTGTCATAAATTGTATTGGAGGTTGTCTATATTTAGTTACTATGACCAGGAGTTGCAGAAGCATCTGATGTATTTAACACCCGTATATGAGCAAATTAAAGAGCCATTGCGTAGCTCTGTTGAAGTTTTTTAGCAAAAATATTCATTGTCAAAATAAAATGTGCTGGGTTTTCGTGTCGGGTTTCTTCTTACTTCTTGTTTTCATTTTTTGTATTTGTGTGTGTGCTTTTGTTTTTAATTTGGTATTTTCGGTTTATGTTACAAAAGCTACATGTGGCTAAATTATGCAGTTTTGAGAGGTCTGAACCAAGTTTTACTTCGACATTCAAACAAAAACGAAACATTTTCCTGATCAACCTGTTTTCAGAAATTTCACCATGTTTTCAATTGGCTTGTTCAGTGAGCATGAAGGTACAAACGAATTCCATGGTCTTTGACTTCTGTGTTGAGACTATGAATGTGCATCGCTCATATTTTAATGCATGGAATTGTTTCAATCTGCATGTCAAATTGTCAGTCAGAATAATCTCGTAAGGAGTAAGAAACAGTCACGGTTATGCAACCACGTGTTTTTTTAAGTTGCAGTGGAGCAAGCTTCCTCGTGGTTACCTGCCACTGATCTCTATAGATATCAGTGTTACCTGTCCGCCTCGTGAGGGCGCTTATTATTAGCAGCTGCAGTGTGGTCACAAGATAAGACGGTGTGGTCCAGGCTGTGGGTCGTTCCTCTTAAAGTCATACTACTAGTACTAGTAGTACTATTGTACTAGGTTTAAAATTCTGAAGTAACCTGAAAATGACAGAGCCGGAACTTCAGCATATTGAGCAATATAGAGTACCGAAGGTAAATTCTGGGTTTTATTTACTGGAAAGTGAACACATAAATGATGTGTTGTTTCCAAATGGATATTCAGCAGGGGCGTAGCTAGGATCATGGAGAAGGATCTAGGATTTCAACTTTGCCCAGAGTTGGGGCACAAATTAATTGAAGGGGGCACCAGCTTCAGTGGTGTGGTTTTGGGGGACAAGTTTAACAATCCATTCATCCCATTTTTTGAGTGGGGGCACCTGGGGGATACCGGGAATTCGTGGGGGGCCCTATGCCACTGATGTTCAGAGTCACACTTTTTGGTGACTCGACTCGAGTCATGCGAGTAGTAGCAGTGGAGGTGCACACTCGGAGACAGTCCTTAAAGTTAAATTGTCTCTTTATTTGGAGGACTGATATTCAGAAAAATTGTTGTGATGCAGTCGTTTTCCCACTGTTTAAGCCCCATTGCAGACTCCTGCTTGTAGTCCTAGAAGTACATGTACATGCAAATGGCAGAATTTTTGGTAATTTATTTAAATTAATAGCTCCGTTATAAGGTTAGACTCCTAAAAATAAAAATATTTGCTATGGCTTACAATGCTGGTTCATAATGTTCATGTCATTATCATTAAGAGTTACAAGGTTCATGTATGGCCTGACCACATGTACTGGTAGTAACCCCTTAAACCCACACGTAATCACTTTCTCTCTTGTTTTTATTCATCACATTGTGCTCAAATATTTGTGACCTTTAGTTGAATTCAACTTGACTCGACATGTTAACCGTTTGGATGGAGTCACTGTTACAATGACCCAGCTCGACTTGATTCACTTCATTACAATGACTCAACTCAACTTGAGTCACTACATTACAATGAATCGACTCAACTTGCGTCTCTACATTACAATGACTTGACTCAACTTGAGTCACTACATTACACTGAATTGACTCAACTTGAGTCACTATATTATAATGAATCGACTCAACTTGAGTCACTACATTACAATAAATCGACTCAACTTGAGTCACTATATTATAATGAATCGACTCAACTTGAGTCCATACATTACTATGAATCGACTCAACTTGAATCACT
>NW_019091443.1:123319-178963 GCF_001949145.1 Acanthaster planci
GCATTGCAGTTACTCGACTCAACTTGAGTCACTGTAGTATAATGACTTGACTCAACTTGGTCACAAAAATTGGTGACTTTTTATATTTCTGTGGACGTTTCTGTGAAAACTTGAGATTCAGATGTCCAACTTGCTTTCATTGACTTTTATTTTATTGGGGTTATCTAGCAGAATTGAATGTAGTCATGGTAGGCCTAGTGCCTACAAAGGCATAATTCACAAGACTGCAATAACTGCGCTGTCACCAGTTTTTGAAGGATATTTACATACGTGTACATGTTTTTATGTCATGGTTTGGGTGGCTAAATTGCTGTTTTGTGTATTACTGACATAACTGCATTCCACTTATTTTGCTCTCACACAATCCCTTCCCCTCATCTTCTACTCGTTTCTTTTTAAATCAGTTATTTTTTGTGTTCCCTTTCTCTCGTGTTCATCTCAACACGATTTTACAATACCTGCTTCCCATGTACTTTTTCTTATAGAGACTAAAGTCTGTCTTTACAACCAAAGTTGGACATGCCCCAACTTTGTCGTCATGGACGCAGTTGGGGCAGGACACAGTTGGGGTGTTTAGGTACATGTAACAAGTCCGTAACCATGGTAACAAGCCAGTGGGTGTCTAAGGAAAGAATTCCATATATAGACGCCACTAATTGTTCCTTGTAGTGGCCTTCCAGTTGTAGTCATCTGAAAGCAATAAAATGTAATAAAAAGGCAAATTTAGCCAGGAAAATATTCTGATATTCACTTATAAAACTCAAGCTGTTTCAGACCAGTGTCATACATAAGGTTTATGCACAGTGTGTCAAGCGACATCCATTAAAGTCTGGCATGTGCAGTAATGAATGGGGGTCCTGAATGAAATCATTGATTTCATTTTAGACTAACAGTTTTACTTTTAGGGGATCACAGGTGTCTACACATTTGCAAGGGGTCACTCACGCCAACAGTATGGATAAACTGTCATTTATACTACATAGGCTGTGTACATTTTAAAATTTCAGACTCTGGGATGGGGAACCTGTAAGGACTCAAACTTTCACTGGGGGACATATGCCTCCCCCACATACTTCAGAAGCCAAGAAAACAACATTCAATGTACAGTGTAGGCACCTGTCAAATGGTTGCCTCACCCCAACCCTGATTCTCCCTTCTCTCACCAAAGATATGGAGATTGTCACTTGTGGGGCAAAATATCAGCAGTAAGTGCAGGGCAGGATCTTTAATCTCGAAGAGGCAATTTCTGCTCCCCAAAAGGGCACTTACATGTATTTTAGAAAATCAACTTGTCTAGATCTATTGGGAGCATTGCAGTGGGCATCAAGGCCAGGCCTGGCCAGGGCATCAAGGTAATTGGTTCTGTGGCCCCCATGAAGTTCCTGCCCTATAACTGTCAACACATATGCTTTGGGACACTTGGGGATTTTAACCACTCCCTGTTGGGCGACCCGTTTTTGAGTACATAGGCTTTATTTGCAGAGCCGGGGAGCCTGGAACTTGGACAAAAGAGTTGGGCCCTATAACAAAAAAATGTGCTTAGCAGAAAAGACTGAGCTGCTGGGTATTACTTATATTTTTTCACTCTCAAAAGTGGAGATAAGCCAGCCTTGTTTTGAAACAGTATATCACAGTTTGGGGCATTTAGAGCCAGCGGATTACCACTCGGGACAAAAGCGCTCCACCACCGCAGCGATGAGCCACATAGCACCGCTGCATGCTGATCGGGCCCCTATTGAAAAGAGATCAGCAGTGCACTAAGCCAGGTTCATGAACAAAAGAAAGTTATATAATACCGCACAATCTGGGCTCTCTTTACAAGGCTGCAGGCCTGGCTGAAATACTCAGGCGTCAATAGATTTTGTCTGTCAAGCTAGAGGGGCCACCAGACAGTCCTTCACATGTTTGTAAGTGTCCAGTAAATGAAGATGGGAATTTTTAAAGAATTTTAAAAACAGAAAAAACCTGATAAATATCCCAGCGGAGCATCATCAACATTGATAACTGCCCAGGCAGGAAGTGGTTAAGTTTGAGTTTATATTCTGATACTTCTGCTGCTGCCATACTAGACCATGCTGCATGTTTCGCGGGAAACGCTGCTGAGGATTACAATGAATTATTCAAGTGCATGTTTTTTCCTCTTTTGTGAAGTTTTTCATTATGAAAATATATAATTTGAAGAGATCATAACCTGCTCTTTTGCATTACATGGTGATTGAGTTTGTGAAAACTCACTTTTACCATGAAATTCATCCTGAAAATCAGCCCTCGATGGTGACTAATGAAACTCTAGTTGCTTTATTGGAGTTCAAATTTTGAGCCTGTCACACCAATATTTGTCTGTTTCAAAGATCCATTACATCATGAGAACTCTTATGAATGAACTTCTGCAAAAGTAACCGCCCCAAATGTGAATATTCATGAAAAATCCCAGATTTTTGAGGCCCTTCTACACCAGGTCATTACTCGTGAACTATACATTTTGTTTGACCCGGTTGTAAAAGTTGGACATGCAATCAACCACATTTTGCTTTTTACAACGGCCGAAACAGTGGTGGTCATACTTGAAGGACAGTAACGGTGTAGGCATTATTATTGATATTGTGTGCTGAAGTGTGATTAGAAGTATATTTTTCTCAACACAGTTTTCTGATTATGTGTTGATAAAAAGGGAAACTTTGTTTTTCTCCACAGGCTCCTGACACAGTGTACTACATACCAAATTTTATCAGCAAAGAAGAAGAAAAATATCTCACCCAACAGGTAGAGAAACCATGGATGTAGAGATACAAGTGATGGTGAACTTGTATGTTTGTATGCTAAAGTTAAGCACAGACTGGTTTGATTGTAACTTTGTGTTCAGTGGAAGGGGTACATTGTGTCTCTGTTATTTGTTATATGCCATATTTATTGAATCTGTAATTTACTAAGTTACAAGAACATTAAGAAATAAGTTCTCAGTCACCAACAAATTAAGAGAGCCATAAAAAGGAAGAAACAAGTTATTGTTGAAATGTACTTTTTCACCTATCAGTCTTGGGGGTAACATGCCAGCAAAAAAGTAAAACAGGCAATGGAAACTATTTGTGGCCATTTTGTGTTGTTGATAAAACTGTCAAATATTTACGAAAGTTGTGAAGGACATGATAGAATTCTTTGCTAACTTATCATTTTGATTGATATGCTGTGTGCTAATGGCTCATTTGAACTTCTACTGGTTGTTTAATTTTCCTATTTTCTTGAAGCACATGCATAATATTCAGGTATTTTGGGCACTTTTTCCCTTTTTTTGCCAGGTGTATGGTGCTCCCAAACCAAAATGGAAACAATTGTCAAATAGAAGGTTGCAGAACTGGGGTGAGTGAAGTGTACATGTGAACCTAGCTTGATTCAATGAGCACTGCCTTCCATGAGTTTTGGCAAGGTTGGCCGCCCTGCTACAATTTTGTGCCACCCTTTTAGGGCCTGTTTGTTTTGCACGGATATCAATCTCAATCAGTGATCCCAGAACTGGGTTGCGCCATCTATTAGGTGGCTTCTGGTGTCAATAAACCAATGTCAGATCACTGATCATGATCCAGATCTGCATGAAACAAACAGGTCCCTAATGTTGCTGCCCTAATAACATGTGCATCATTCACTCCGCATATTTTAGTCACCATAACAACCAGTTTTCTACAAAGCAAATGTGGTTTGCCTTTCTGTATGTTTTGTACAAATGTTTGCTAAAGTTGAACCCCTAGGAGAATACTGAATAGGAGACAGTTTACTAAGGCATACACTTGTGTCATTAATTAAGATGATTTCTACTCCTTCCATTAATTGTAGGAGGACTTCCACATCCAAAGGGTATGATAGCAGAGAAGCTCCCTAAGGTATTAAAACAAACTGCATGATTTCCTCACTGAAAAGTGAATACAGTGTTTGTGTACATGTAATTCAATTGTTCATTGCAGATATACAAAAGACAAGTAATTTTGAATTGGACTAATCATTGTCAGTAGTGTTCTGGGTATTTTTTCATTTGTCTTTAGTAGAATTTTGTGCGTGTCTTTCTTTTCCTTTATAAACTATATATGAGTATTAATGCCAACAGAGCAGAAATACATGTATGATACAAAACTTCAGGGCCAAACTATTCCTTCTCCCATTTTTCAGTGGCTTGAGGTGTACTGTCAACAGATAGCTGATCTTGGGGTATTCAGAGATCTGGTTCCCAATCACGTCTTAGTGAACGAATACCAGCCAGGCCAAGGAATAATGGTAGGATTTGCCAGTTTCGATCCAGTCTGCATAGGCATGCACTTTTTTAGGCATCTCACTGTAGAATGCAGCACTAGTATGTGTCATCACCTCACTTAATCCTGCGAAAGCCTCCACTTTGCAAAAACAGGTGACACATTCTTTATGTAATGTTGAGAGGCATCAATCAAGATTGAGTCAAGTTGCAGGGTTCAGCCGATCCTGCACCTTCAGAATCTCCAGTTGAATTTGAAGAGATCCGGGAAGGATAGACTTTGAGGAATTTTACCGTAAAGGTTGCAATTGGTACGGATTCTGCAATGGCATACACACCGATATCAACCAGGAAGTTTGCTGAAGGAAGCAGTTCTAGAAAATTCCTGAGATTAATCCAAATCGTAAGGCTTTACTACTCTATAGGGCAAGATATTTGGTTCATCATGCATATGTTCATGTACTTGTATCAAAAAAGGTCAGGTGGTTCAAAAACAAGTAACACTCGCCTCATTTTATTGTCTGGTTCCAGCCTCATGAAGATGGCCCACTCTTCCATCCAGTTGTCACAACTATTAGTCTGGGTTCCCACACATTCTTGGATTTCTATCAACATCGCGGAGATGCTAGTGAATCCGCGGAAGATCTCAGGGAATCTAAGCAGGTGTTATATTTACTTGTAATCGGCTTTATCGTGCATTGCTCTTATGAACGTGCATACATAAGCACCTTTTAGGCCAATTTCTCTTAAATGTAGGGATGGTGGTGTGGACTGCTCTACTTGACCATTAGGAACTACATTTTGGGGCCCTTTTACAGAGGGCAAGTTGGAGTGACGACTGGAGTTACACTATAGTTCGACCAACTTTGCCCTAACGAGGGATGGTTTGGACCCTCTCGCCCACTATTTTGAAGCTGGCCTTTGAACATGGTTACACTTCTGATTATCAACAACTGATTTAACTTTTCAGTGTGGAGGCAATCACACACTTGGAAAAGAATGCGCCAGTTCCAACAGTGCATGCACACAATGAAGTGCATCTGAGGTCATTCCGATGCGTAAGCAAGGTCTGCCGTATCAGTGCAGTGCTACATGTACACAGACTTGTGCATGTGCTTAGTTCCCAAATGACCTTACTTTTATGAAAGACTGAACGGGCTCATTGTCTGACAGGTCATTAGCTGCAAAAAATTGCAGTCAACAGCAGAATGCAAGTGACAATGAGATTTTACAAAATACATGCAGTTCAGAGAAATGCCGGCGTAATTGTATAGCGCATTAATTTTTGCATTATTAAAAGCAGTCAGCTATCACTCAAATTAAAGTTCCACACCTGTACTTACCCATAGCTGGTTGCCAGTAGCCCGGTTTCCTAATTTGATGCAGGGGGAACCATTGGCATGAACATGATATTGCAGAACTGTAGCAAATGCCAAACCAACAAGAAATGCAACCAACAAAACACACAAGCAACAGTGTGGTTTTGTCAAGAAGTTTGACTGGCTTGTTTGCATGTGCATGTCATTAATAAGGATAGAGAACAGGAGACTGGACCATTATCCATGTGATTATAGGTGACTTAGTAGAAAGCAAGGATGCAAAAACACTCAGCACAGCAGTTCCTGAACCCGGATGTCAAAAACCATGGACAAAATCTATAATGTGACCCTCTTTAAGACATATCTATATATAAATGAAAAAAATCGGAATTGGTGGTTGTTTGCAGGGGAAGGGAAAATACAGAAAACATCGATGTATCCAATTTTGGTAATATACATGTAATTTGTCAGTTAATATTACAATTTATTACCTTCAACACTGATCCGTTGTTCCCATTGGGACAGAACAGTGTAGCACCAATATTTACAAGTCTCTCATATTGCTTTACTTTGTAGGAGAGTGATTCACCATCTGAGGATACAGTCCAGCATCCTATCCTGTCGCTTCTCCTCCAACCCTGCAGCCTCCTGATTCTCAAGGATCACATGTACACCTCCTTCCTTCATGGCATTGCAGAGAGGACCCAGGACATTGTCACAGACAGTGTAGCCAATCTTGCCCCGACTGACCAAATGCCCGGGGACAGATTGGAAAGGTCCTGTCGTATTTCACTCACTATCCGACATGTCCCAAAGACGCTGAAGATGAAGTTGTTTGGGAAAAGGTGATGCTAAACTGTGAACAGTTCCGCTAAAAGCTGTTGGATTGCCAGCTTCTGGACAAGTAACTTCCACAGAAATCTCATCAGCGTTTTCAATCACTGACCAAATAGGATTCCTCCCACGGAGGTAAAATTGAGGTGCGTGTAGATGCACATCTGCAAGCCATTTGTGCATGAAAAGTATTGTCTTGCTTTTGAACTGAAACACTATGAAACATATTTTGCATGTGAAGAACACCTTGTGCAACCAGCAGCCGATTTCACGAAATGTGCTGTAACTTTGAACCATGGGTAAGCCATGTGCCACAAATTCGTGTCTTAGATGTGCAGTAAACTTATATTTGATTTAATTCACGAAAAGTTGCTTAGCTGCACCCCACTTTAAATTAATACTAAATTTCTTGGACGTGGACAATAATAGCTTTTACAACAGCTGTTATTTTTCAGTATAACAAGTCCTCAAACAGTCGTTGAATGACCTCCATCTGCCATTTTGACAAAGTTTTTGTCTTTTCTTCATCAGAACCGGACAGAAATTTTTGTAGTTCTGTCACAGCCAAACAAGTTTTTCATTACCTTCTAAATATAAGACTCGTTAAACTCAGCAATGATGTGCCTTAACCGAACTCGATGAGTTAGTCAAATCATTCATTTTCGCTTTGTTTGGCACAACTTACACCACCTAAAATGACTGCCTAAGTTACGCCATAATTTGTTGTGCTAGTGCCAAACTTACGCAGTGCTAAACTTACGCAGTGCCAAAGTCTTGTGACATCACTCTTATTTTGTCTTGCACCATACACACTAAAATGTGCTGTAAGTGATGTTACGCCATTGTGTAAAGTTTTGGGAAATCAGCTGCAGGTGCTTTTTAAAAAAGCCAATCAAGTCAAGTCAACTGTCTGAACAGCAGTCTTGCAATCAAACTATCTTCCTTTTATTTCCCAAACAATTGGAACACAATTTTCAAACTGCCTCTAGTGTTGGCAGCTTTTTGGCCAAATCATCACATTACATGTACAGTAATATTACAGTATAATTTCAAAAATGCCACGGAATCAACTTGTCATTATACATTATCTACAGGTGATTCAATATATTCTGACAAATTCTTAAAAGCATTCAAAGCACATGCCTTGTGGAAACCACATTTTTGCAATTCAGGTGAAGAATGCCATTTTTTTTTCGTGACAACAGATTGCAAGTATGCATGTAGCTGAAAGTACAAAATATACTCAACACGCTGGCAAAATTACAAATGATGGACAATATGGACATTGCATTCTCGGTGAAGATGTTCCTTGAAGGCAGAAAGAAATACAAATGGATTAAAGCACATGACCCCTTTTTTGATAAAGCCAAGTACATATTGCCAGGGTATGTGCATGAATTCTACAATTAAAAGTTCCCTCAAAGGATAAAGTAAGCTTACTAATGGCCCATAGTTGTTACTCTGACAGCAACATAAAGCCTTCCACTTGAACTTTTGTTACAGTAATATCAAGAGAATACCTGTACTTGATACTGTAGAGCCCTTTCTGGGCATATGGTTGCATTTTTGCTTCAGAATGTGCCAAATTTCTATGGGAGATGAATTCACATCTCAGCTGTCAATTGTAATGTTTTCTGCATGGTTGCATTTGAATTAATTTAAACAGCAATGCAGTCCAACAGGTACATCTCAATCAAATGGAAATAATATTCCTTAAAGCGATCTGGTCTTAATAGGTCTTCAAAAAACACATTCCCAGTCTGTGCAATGCAGTCTCCAAAGCTATGTTGTTCACAAACAACTTTATTCTACAACGTATATGCAAATCTCAACACAACTGTACATGTACATTCATCCCAACAGAAGTAACTACATGTAGAAATTTTCTTGTCTCTCGCATAACCAAAGCAAACTGGTTTTATTATATTTTGTGAGGTATTTTCCATGTGGTTTTACATATACATGTATGGTATGCATTTGTAACTTTTCTATGATTTCTTCCTATGAAGCTGGATACATCCTAACATAAAAGAAATTTCCCCTTGAGGGATCTATGTAGCCACAGTCTGTCCATCTACAGTTTAACCTTACTATTGTATGAAAAAATATGGTAAAAAAAAGATAAACTTTGAACATCATAAGGGCACTGTGCTTTTCTTTCACAAACACAAAATTAAAATCCAGTTTTTAAAGTCATTTGTGCTTGAAAGACCTCATTTTAATAATGATTCACATTATTTCACCGTGTGTCACCGACACACGTGCATTTCATCACAGCTTACAGAACTTTACAAATGTACAAGTAAACTGTACTTGATTGGGTAACTTATGCAAACAATGGCATACATGTCAAGGGTAAGCACTGCACAGGACGTAATAGCTGGGTATTAAATCATCCGATTTGCAGGCTCTTAAAATACAACACTAGTAAATTGATTCTTAGAAATGTCCCCATTCTGTATCAGACAGCCACACTATTTTGAGAGGTGAACCCTATGTTCATAGATGTAATAAAGTAGCAAGCTCAAACACACTGAGATTTGTAAGAGTACAATGCTGGTAACTGTTTACATCACTGAAGCACAACTGTCGAAAAGGTCGTCTCAAAACGTACAGAGAGTAAAATGGCCTCGAAAACTTTTGTCAGATTGTCATCCAAGATACCTTGATGTACCAAATGTGATTTGACTGGTCCAAGACAACAAAAAGCATATCTGATTCCAAGCAATTAACTTGGGTAACATGTACATGTCCATGTACCGGTATGCTGACTTTTAAGTTCTTGTGTTGCTGGCATGGTCAGATCCCTCCATATTTCTCTGCCTCTACCCTTCCTGGAGTATGCTACGACAAACACATAATTATACGATTCAACTGAATCAGATTGCTGGTCAAATGATGGCTGGACTAGTCAACTCATGTCATAACAAAGTACCAGAGACCAGACAAATTACTTTGTTATAACCAGGAGTTTTGTTATGAGAGGAGTGGAAAAACAAAGGAAAGGAAACCATAAGAATTCATGAAAGTGAGATTCTTGAAATCCATTCTATTTAATGGTATTTTGTTATAGAGTTCTTTATAATGAGAGTTGGCTGTATTTGGGACCAGCTTTCTAATGTTGGCTGTACCACTGGTTATCAGCAACCTCACCAATACACGGGAAGCCAACATGTTGACGTTCAGCACATCTATTTATGGGATGAGAGAAGTTAAACGCTAGATAATGACAGAGCTTCATATGCATATCTAAAAACACACAGGCAAAAGCTACATCACAACTAAGTTAGCCGGTGGCAAAGCAAGTTTTTTTTCTCATCCTATCACTTATTTCCACAAGTACACCAATGCTGACTAGCACTGAGGGGAGTAAAATTGAAACCTACTGGTACTGTCCCTCTGTGGAAAGGCACTGCAGATTGAGGAAATAACTTGTGTAATCTGCACCAACTCGATATGACAGAGCACCACAAACTGTGAGCCAACTCAAGGCAGATCACTCCCTGCTCTCTCACTTGTCCACAGAGCCCACACCAGCTCCATATTAGACTGAGCTGTGTTCAGTATAACCAAGGCAAAATGGGCCTTCACATTTCTGTTAACATCGAGGAAACACTGTGCCCCATACTGACAGCAACATTTTCAATTACCATTACTGAGAGTGAGTCTTACATGAGCAGCGAGCTGTACATGGAGCCTCTATCAAACTAGGTAGCACTCAAACTCTAGTCCCAATCAATCTCTGAAACAAATTCACTGGACACAACTGGTTGTGTATTATTTAAGAGTAGCAGAAACCAAAGGTTTGTGAATGTTGCTAAGTTTGATAGTTAACGATTGATCAACCCATTCTAAGATAAAATGTACACGTCATGCCATATCTGGGAAAAACCAAATCTCATTTCGGATGCCCCACATTTGTGTGTCAACTGGATGTCCAACAAATTTCAATGTACTATCACCTGAAGCGCTGGCACAGACAACTTAAGAAGGTAAACATACAACTGATCAAGAAACATTCAGGTACATGTAAGTATTCCATCGACATACTTTGAAGCTGTATTAAGCCCGTCTTAACATTTACATACATACAACAAATATTTCCAACGATCAATAATATACAAACTATTAAATTTTCAACAGATTTGTCAACAGTTCCAATATAAGGTTATCCAGCCATTTTTGTCTGATTATTTTTTTTTAATCATAAATTTCAGAGTCAGTGTCTGCACAAATGCAAGCAACTGATCTTTCTATTTACACTTTTCATTTTAAATATTCACTTGGTACATGTAGCTTACATAAGGACATCCAGGAGCCAAACACAGATTTCTGATCCCATTAAGTTGTAGCGAGCAACAGAGCAAGGTGTTGTCAATAGGTATGTCACTAGCAAGAACAAAGCAGCCAACAAGGATCCAAACTTACACCTGTACAATCAGATACCTTTGAGGCATTTACAGCTGACAAAGGAAGGCAACTTGGCCAGTAAATCAACTATTTTTCAAGGGACCATTCAAAGTCAAGCACACAAAAAACATACAAGGATTAAAAAGCTTAGAGTAAAAATGGACCGATTACATTTAGGAATTTTCATATACAGAAAATATAACTGGTTTCTGTAAAGGGGTCATCCATTCTTCATCTATTTCACAAGCACATTCTTTTTTAACTGTCCCCTAATAAACACATGCAAGATGAAGAGGGCCCATCAATTTTTACTGTTTAACAGTTAAAATACGCTGTTAACAACCCCACCCCTTTCTCCGAGACCAAAATTCACAGAATCATGAAATTAGTGGGTTTTTTTTTTAACTGGATGGCCCCAAGGAGGTCAAGTTATGACATGCACTCCCAACCACAGCCCCTACAACCACCTCACCGAAGAAAAAATTGTAAAAATCACTGCCAATAAAACTGTCAGTGGGGCACCAGTTGCCAGGGCATACATGTACATGTACATGTACGTACATGTACACCGTATACACACACACAGCAAAAATTTATCTCATGGGCTTTACATTGTCCCTGGCATTATGCAAGTCAACCTGTTTATTCAGTTGATTTGTTTTTCACAATATGCACACACAAACTTTATAAAAAAAAAATAAGCAAACATGAGCACAACCTTTCCGTTTATATATGCATTAGGGGTATTTTTGTGGCAGGTGAGCACTTACAAATTTCAAATACAGTCAACTCTCATTATAACAAAGTGGCAGAAACCAGACAAGTGCTGTTATCAGGACTCCATCATTGAGGGAGAGAGGGAGTGGAACAAAAATTCAAGAAAATGGGGTTCACAGACTTTCCTCTTTACAACAGTATTTTGATATAACATGTTCTTTACACTGAGCGTGAACTGTTACATTTCACTCTAATGCAGGATCAGTTAGCACAGAAGGGCATATCCAAATGGCCCATGGGCATCAGGAAGCGGGGCAAAAAATATGGGGAAAAAACACATTTTGAGAGAAATGAAAAAAAAAAGGAAGAAAGGGGATGAAAATTCCGAATTTACTTAAAAAAAAAACCCCAGTGATGCCCATGCAAGTGCCCATTGAGGTCTGGGAGGGAAGGAATTGACAGCTAAACAATTTCAGCAGTCAAATTGCTAAACTGATCCAACTTCAGAGTCCCTAAGACAGCACGTTACAGTGTCTTGTATCAAGTCACTGGTCTCACACTAGTGCCCAATTGTCCTTGAAACTAATTGAAGCATCAGTAACATCAGTATGATACTATGTAGTTTTAAGTATCAAGTTTTAATTTGGGGATCAATAATCATCACTGCAACTGTTTATGAGGGCAAAGACTGACCCTAGTTAACCCACACATTACAATCCAAAACCTGTTTTGGTGTTATCTGATGGATTTGGGCCTATGTGTATCGTGCAGCCTGGCCACTTTTACACTCCTGAGATTTAGTTTTGTTTTTTTGTACAGAGAATTTGCCTATGGTTAAGCTAAAAGTATACACATACATGTACATGTAGTATTGGGTTTGCACAACTCATTCAGAAGGATCTTGACAATGATTCCAATGAAGTAGACAGTTACTTACCACAGTTATTATTGAAATCGTAAAGTTCAATCTAAATGTGTCATACCCAGAATGACTAAGTGTACATTTCCTGGTAGAAATAGGTTTTGCGACGAATGAACACATAAGATGCAGGAGCAGCACAAACCAAACTCGTATCCTTTAAAATCTACCAGGTTCTGAAGGATTTTGCAGGATTTAGGAAGGTACAGCATCACTTCTGATACAGGTTAAAGCCAACAGAATGCAAGTCTCTGCACAGAATTTGACAAGATTCAGAAAGATTCACGGAGAAGTCTACAGTATCACAGCTTACAGAATAACACACATACACTGTAGGTAAAGCAATGATAGATGAAATCACTCCATTTTTAAGGCTAAAATGATTAATCAAAGAATTTACAGTATAAAACTGTGTGGACAATTAAACCCTTGTCTGTCAATCAACACTCAAGAGTTCAAGGAATGTTCATTTGAAGTACCTGAATAAAAGCTTATATTAAATCCCCCCCATTTGATTTGGCATAGTGTTAGAACATTTGACATCCAAAGACAAGGCTATAACTGTACATATACATCTTTTAAGTAATGGTTTACATGCATGTACAGTTCATCCAAGCAAACAGTGACAGTGATTCTGCTAAACGGTGAAGACTTTGCACTAAATGCATCACGCTTATCGAATGCAACAGAAATTCATCACACACTTGCTGTTTTTACCATTTCCTAGTCTTTGCCACTTTATCCCTTGCTTGACACAAGCCAGTGCAGATCAGAGTGAGGCCATGAGAAAGAATTCAACAGGGCCTGGTCTGACTGTACAAATCTGGTGACTGAAAGAAGACTTAACAGCTAAATACAACCAAACTAATAATACTGAACTGTTACTCTTTCTTTCTTTAACCACTTCCTGCTGGGGATTCCGGACACGTATGCTTTATATGTGTGGCCGGGGTCTCCGAATTCGGACAAAGGGAACAGGGCCTTGTAACAAAAGACCGTACTCGGAACAAAAGACCAGACTGCTGGGCATTACCAACATTTTTTCACTCTCAAAAATGGAGATAATCCAGCCTTGTTTTGAAACAGTATACCACAGTTTGGGGCATTTAGAGCGAGCGGATTACCACGCGGGACAAAAGCGCTCCACCACTGCAGAGATAAGCCACACAGCGCCGCTGCGTGCTAATCTAGCCCCTATTGAAAAGAGGTCAGCAGCACACTGTTCCAGGTTCAAGAACAACAGAAAGCTATATAACACCGCACAATCTGGGCTCTTTTTACAAGACTGCAGGCCTGGCTGAAATAATCAGGCGTCAATAGATTTTGTCTGTCAGGCTAGAGTGGAGACCAGACAGTCCTTCATGTGGGTGTAAGTTTCCAGTAAATAAAGATAGGAATTTTTAAAGAAAGAATTTTGAAAACAGAAAAAAATGATAATTACCCCGGACCAGCATTTTCAACATTGATGAATGCCCCAGCAGCAAATGGTTAACACACGTGTAAATGAAAAGATTGGGTTTTTTCAGCAGTACAATGTATTTCATTCTGAGGCTTCACAAGATTTTGTGCACAGGTTCTCAAATTTTACATTTTTTCTCAAGAAACAAAGGAAAAAATTCAGTCCACATCTTAACTGCAAACATTTGCCCTGACACTTTTTTTTTTCCATTTAAGTTCATTCAAACATGCTTGTTAGTATTCAAAAACATTTCCCACACAGGTGGAGACACAGCAGGCTATGTTCATTACAGTGCACATGCTTGCATTCTGGCAATAATGACACTATAATAGATTATGTGCAACTAGTAACATGTACATCTAATCTAGGAGTGGCCCATGAATGGCTATGAATATGTACAAGTCTCATAACCACTGTGTGATACTCGATGGTATGCATGTACGTGTATGTACACGTATCACTGCGACCACACTTACGCCAACTGGGTGTCCGTGTGTACACAAAACAAGTCTGACGTTCAGCAGAGAACGCAAGGGGTGTTCCACCTTGGTGCGTACTCACAGAATGTAGAGACATTGAAGAATTTTTACCAAAGCCTTCATAACATCTAGAAGGTTTAGTCTCCATGAGTGGGTGTTTGACCATTCATTCACATATTTCACCAAGGACCATTCAGAAGGCAGGGTTTACTGTACACAGCTCCTGACAATGCTGTCAGTCAAGGTGCAGTTCCAAAGTGCAGAGCCCAAGCTAGAAGAAATTCCATCCATTAAGAGAATGCACACATTGTCCATCCCTACAAATTCATAGGCTCCTCAAACTACCAGACAGCCTACCAAGCGTCATCGGATGCCTCCTGAAAAAAAAGAGCAATACATAAAAATAACAGACAATTCAAACAGCGCTATCAAATTTGCACAGTGGGAGGGATGTGTTTACATGTACATGCAATTTCTACATTAAAAAAGATACCAGCTTTAAGGGGAACTCTAAGGACTAATTTTATTTATGTTAAATTTAATCCCCGTGTAATTTGGCCTCTTTGCAAAGAGGCAAATTTTTTTTTAAAGAGGTACAGAACTATAAAACATTTAGTTCACATGAAGTATTTTAAATAATAAATACATAACCATTTCAAAAACACCATAAATTTGATGTTTACCCCATTATTTTTGACCCCAAAATGAATAAAAAGATCCTGCATTTCCCCTCCTACAAAAATCCCCTTTTGGCCATTCGCGCTCCCAGGCTGATTGGATGACGTCATCACCAGAACACTGACGTGTACAATGTACATGTACAGTATACACTGTGCACAGTACATGAAGTATCGCACGCTTCAGTAGATCACGTTGTGTTTGATGTAGCTTTGCCCACAGGCAAACACTGTCCCAGTTCAAGAAATACACGGTAGGCCTGTCTCTTTTAATTTTTACTTTGAACTGAGGCACTGTTTGCCTGTGAGCAAATCTGCAATCAGCCTGAGAGTGCGAACGGCCAAAAGGGGATTTTTTGTGGGTAGTGGGGGAAACGCAGGTTCTTTTATTCATTTTGAGGTCATAATTAATGGGGCAAACATTAAATTTATTTATTATTGTTTATTATTATTTTAAAGTACATGTACTTCACATGAACTACATGTTTTCTATTTGTTACCTTTTAAATAAACTAATGATAGTAACAATAAATGGAATGTAATTCACAGTTTATGTGTGATTTATCACTCTAGATCTCACACCTGTTTGTTGAAACTAGACTCAGCATTTCCCAAATTGTGTGGGAGTGTGAGTATAAATTACATCCATAATTTACACGGAATGTACCTAAATATATGCATGGGTGTATGGCTTCAAAGTCAACGTTATTCAAGAAAAAGTTGAAACCTTAATTTGGCATGCAGTGAACTAAAAACACGTTGCAAGCTAGAATGGCACTGCAATCAACACCTACCTCATCCTGTTTTTGGTCTGAATTTAGTCTGTTAACAATAGCTTCGATGGTAGATTTCCTGTCCAAGAAAAATGAATGTTTATCAATATCCTGGTGCAGATAAACCACATAAATGTATTTTACTGGTAACCCACCCATTCCTTTTTGTTAGAACTTTATTTCACGGTCCAAAAATTTTATTACCTTGTTTTTGCTCTATACACTTTCGGAATAAGCTTGTGCCAGGATCAATGACCAACTCTTTTCTCCTCAAGCATTTGAAATACCCATTGGACTGGTCGATTGAAAACAGTGATGTTCAAATTGGTCTTGCAACATCAATGCAAGTACAAGCCCAGCAGTCTAATTTTTTTTTCTTTTTTACATTTTTACCTACGAATAATTCTGAATTTTTTTGCACATGAAAAATTATGTGCACTAAGGTATAAAATGTATGTACACGTAGGCATACATGCATGTAAAAGCATGTGTACATACGTGTGTGTGCTAGTAGCTATACAGTAAAATCTCGATAAGTTGAAGCTCAGGGAAATGGACAAAAAGTTTGAGTTATCGAAAGTTACACGCTTCAGTGCACATGGAACCTTACGGGCTTACAGCAGTTAGTCTGCAAGCTGAGTCGAACACGAAGTGGATTTTAGGCTAACCTTACTGTGCAAGTTTTCCTCAAACATCATCGTTAAACATGTTTTTATGTAGTACATTAACCCTACTCCCTAGGGTGTGTGCAAAATCATATTAAAATTGGAGGATTCAGGGCTGTTAGGGTTAATAAACAATAAACCAATGAAGTTATGTACCGGTACCTGTGTCTATGTCTTGAGAATTCATTCATTTGCTTTGTTTGATCGGGCTGTTACCACATAACGCAGCACACAGGCCTCGGTCAGGGTTTTCGTGCTGGGTCACGTGATACATGTACAAAGCACTTGAGGGCGCATCATTTGTGCCTGATTTATTTTACGGTTGCCCACCCAGTGCTTGTCGACGTGACAATGTCAGCCCGTGTGAACATGCTCGGCTCATCAAAGAAAAAGCCGTGCACGTGACAGTAATGACTCATAATGAAGGCAAGTGTTCTTTCATCACTTTTTATTCATCGTTCTTCAGTGTTTTTTAATTGGCCCGCCAACTTCAAGATAAGTGGCTTTAGTGGTATTGATGTTTCAAGTTACGGATAGTTTATTGTACATAAAGGTCTATTCTTTTGTCGGGAATAGAGAAAGACGTCGAGCTAAACGGCGTGTCAACTTAACGAGCTTTGACTCGAGATTTTACTGTATGTAGATAGCGTACGTACGTACGTATCGCACATGTTTAAACAATTTGTTCATAATCACTTTTGTTTTTTGTCTGCCTCACAACAATTGTTCCAATCTAGTAAATTTATGAGGTACAAGCCCTAGAGTCCAGCTTTTCTCTAAAGCAATTTGACACTTACATATATTTTACACATGATAAGGCCTTACAAAGCAATAGTTGTGCTTCCTATTATATTGAACAAAAAATACGTTGGATAGGTGGGTAGTATATGTATCTTTTTTTCATCTTAAGTTTTTGGGTCAAAATTTCGGGTGGGAAATTTTTTTTTAATGAATGAGTGATTTTTGGATGCAGAAGTTCGAAACTCAGATATGCAAGGTATCACTGTACTAAATAAACCTCACTATTTTACTTGCTGAAATGCATTCTAAGGCGAATGCTGGCCCGCAGCATGTTGTCCACTGCCATGACACGAGCAAGCACAGCATGCAAGCTTAAAGCAAAACACACGTGACGTGACGTGCCAGTGAGCAATACATAGTCCGGGCCCCAGACTGCGTTTGCATTTAATATCAATGATAGTTTACGTACGGCAAGCAGACGAAATGCTCAAACGAACAGCAGCAACGGACAATAGAGGACGTCATGTTAAACGGGTCCTGCGTGAAATCCATGCGTGTGGCATGTATTTGCATGGCGCTTGATCATGATCATGCAGACGATTACCGCAAGACCAATCCACCCATGAGAAAAATGCCAATATTCAAGGAAAAAAAAGTAAAAAAACTGACACAATTACAAAGCTTTGTTTATAAAAATAAGCATGAGGGTCGGCAACAATATTTTTCAGTTTTTTTTTTTTTCAATAAAAAGGTTTAGGGTCGGCGTGATTTGCTAGGTTGGGTGGGTAACTGGAAGCACAACTACATGTATATCTTTGTTTGACCTACAATGTAAATATAGTCGACTCCCATTATTATGAGGGCCGGCAGACTTTCACAATTCTGTCGTTATTGCTGGAGCGTCATTAAAACCGGAGCGTAATTTTTCACACTCATTTTGCACAAGTTTATAGCCATGTACATGTCTGTTGTAATCATGTACAGGTACACCGATACCGCACGCCGAACACATGAAAAGACAATGATATGTGTCTCTTATTGATGCTGAATTTTTATCTAATGTTGATGAGAAATATTATATACGCGGTAAATAAAGTACATGTAAAAGTCAAATATTTGACAACCTGGATCAGAAGCCGCCGGGAATAGCCGAGTGAGAAGAAGCATTCAAGTCCGTGCCGGTAAGTACATGTACGTCACACGTCCTGAGTGTACGTTTTGCTTTCGTCATGAATTGGCTAAAACCAGTCAAAAGAGGGCGCCACTATTAACTGTATGTCCAGGATTTTTGTTGAGATGTAGGCCTAGATGAGATTATTTTCCTAGTGGAATTTTTCTTTAATACAAGCAAATAATAGCTTTGGATTATGTTGATGCTTTTTGTAGGGCACATTTTCCTGCACCTGTTTTAAGGGGGGATGCGTTTCACATTAGATTTGCATTTAATGAAATGGGACAGGAGAGGGCGCAATGTCATTGATTAAAGATTGGCGAGATGAAACAACATTACATTGAAGTTCGTTTGGAAAAAGTCGCTGTAAATGGGTTGACAACAATACATTTGCTCGCATGGGGTCGGCACAAATCGTCGTCGTAGGCGGAGTCTCGCAATATCCGTGCACGTAATAACCAAATATTTCTCCATAGCAATGAACACAAATTGTTCAGGACTGGGAGAATATGCTTGTTGCATCCGGGTTATCGTTATGACCGAGCTCGTAATAACGGGAGTCGACTGTATCCGAAGATATGTTAAGGATGGGCTATGTACTGAGAAAACAGAAACCCGCATCACAGTGAAAAATGGATAGTGCTGGGGTCCTCTTCGGTAAATCCTGATCAGTTTTCAATCATTGACTCACTTTGCTTGTATCCCTCCACCCGGCGGTAGACCTTCTATATCTGTTGTTGTCATAACATGCATTACCAAGTCAATGCCAACCCGCTCACCAAAACTGTCCATTATCTCTACAACGAAAAGAATGAAAATTACCATGCAAGCTGATAAAGTATTCAACAACAGGCCTCACTTATCTTTTGATCACAGCATCATTCCAGGAAGAATTTGCACTTAAGACATAGTTACATCCACACTAATATATATATATTTATAATGTATGTGGAAGGCACCTGAGAGAATTTCACTTGCATATTTGGCAACTGGCTGCAGTCTTGACGGGAACTTAACAACTTACACATACATGTACATTGTACATGTGCAAGGAGGTTTTGGTTTTAAGTCCAATGCAGACACTATCTGGCATCATGGACAATACTGCTCAATCTACACTTACATGTACTTGCAATTCAGTTAAGCTGGGGCAAAATTCAGTACCAAGTTCGGTTTCAAACATGACGGTAACAGTAACACATGCAAATGAGTGGCTCAATTTAAATTTGCAATGATACACACTTCTATGGATAAAGGACCAGCTGTAAACTCCAAAAACACGCTTAGCACTGTCATCAATGGAATCACACAGGTTTAGTTTGAAGAAATCCCACACAAGTTATAACATTTCCAGGCTACTGAAGTATCCATTGGGTCTTTTAATTGTAGCGCTTTGCTACTGTCTAGACTATTAATCTCCACGGGCAAGGGTCTCCTTCATGTAAGTACCAGTAGTACCACAACCACCATGATTCTGCGTGCCTGCTTTAGCTTTCGATTCTTAGGGTTATCCTGTGTCACCTCTATTAATCACAAGTTGCAACCGATTGGATTCTTTAGGAATACTGAGATTACCTGTATCAGAGACAGAGGATAGTTCATTCAGGGCTTCACTTAGTGCAGAAGCTACCCCGTACCGGATTTAATTTATCTTAGATGCCATTAATTAAATGGTCTAAATATGGGCAAACTAGTCTGGTTATACCTGGCCATGATCCTCAGCCATGTCTGCAGCACATTACTATATTTATGGATGTTCTGCTCAATCCAGGTCCAACAAGTACATTGCGCACAGGCACCAGTCTTGGTAGTTGTAGTTCTGTTAGGAATTGCTTGCTCTTCAGTGGAATTTACTTAAAACCTAAACCCGTCGTCAGTCGTTAAGAAATCCAACAACTTGTAATCGCCCTATTCCAACTGAATTGAAAGCAAACAGGATCCTCCTGTTCAGGGGAAGGCAATCAGCAGGCCTGGCAAACAGGTAGGTGAAGGTACCAAAGTAAAATTCCTGTTCATTTTGGTTACAGACCAGATCACATTTATTACCACGATCACGAAAACCATGCCTATATCCTTATTCCTATATGGTACAACCTATGGAGGTCTCTGAAAATCCTCTAAAACTTGGTATCTTGAATGCTAGATGACCCCAACACTAATAGTTTTTCAGTGATTCTTGAATCTGTGGGTCTCCAGCAAACACATCAACATGCATGAGATGGATCACATTTAGATCTTGTTACTACCCATCAATCAGAAACTGTTTTGGAAAGCCCTCCAACTCTGCATCATCTTTTCTCTGATCACTTGTCTGTTCTATGTACATGTAACTTGACACAGATGAAACCGCCCTTCCCTGCTGAAGAGATTGGTGCGTCAGGAGGTAGTCGAGCTGACCTACATGTGCATGTACTTGTATACCAACGGACCAGTAATTCTCACTGCTTTTCAGAAGTAATTCATGCTGTATTGTTTTACTACCTCCCATGAATATTCAACTCATAAAATGAAGGAAATCTAGTAACATACTCCTGCTGCAAGTAGGTGCCAAGGTTCAGTTCGGTTCGGGTTCGGACATGTACAGGTATACATATGTCCAATGCACACTGAGACTTCGAAGAGCTCACTACAAACATACCATACTTCCATGTACATGTATATACAACGTAATACATGAATACAAGCAATGAATCTCCTCTCCTTTCTCATCCAATAGCAACTTCGATTTGAACACATTTTTTTCTAAACTATTTCCCCATTCAGGAGTTAACATTCCATAGAAAATTACCATCTCAGGTGTGATATTTTCTGACCGTAATTTGTCGACCAAAGACAGTTGCGCTTGGAGCACACTTGACTCAAAGCAATCATAGGATATGTGAAAACTGAAAGAACAGACTGCACAAATGGGACTTTCCTCAAATACAGGATAAAAGATCCATCAAATCAGATTTCAAGCAAATTGTGTTTTGGTTATTTTTCACGAAACAGATTCAACTGCATGAATTAAACTATGGCATGCAATGTATTCGAAGAAGAACCTTGGTTTGAAGTCAGCATTCTTTCCTAGGACAGTGCCCATGGCCAAAGGGGCAATTTTCCATCAGTCGTTTTTCACACAGATACGGCATTTTGTTATTTGAGATTTACGAACAATTTCGTAACCTGGCAAAATACCAATACAACGTATTCATATTACAACTTCGATCAAATATGATCAAACTATACAGCAAGGAAACCAAATAAAAAACAAGCAAGGCCACCGCTCCAACCAAATCTTGTCGCATGCTGGAGCACTGCACCGGCCACCGTCTGGCAAAAAAGCATTCCCTCTGGAGTTGCCTTCTACTGAGCATGAGTTGGATTATGATCAGGATCAAATCAAAATTTGTTTTGCACAGCCATTTACGACAAAAATGCACAATATCTGAATATAATTAAGCACTATTGTACATTGTACAATAGACTGGTTCCATTAAGATTACTTGCCACACTCTAAGTGTCTACGCCGCAGGTTTTTGAGGGAATTTTTGGAGCTACCAGAAAATACCACACTACAACGGGCTGGATACACACACACACCAGGATGACGTCACCCAGGCACGTATCATTTCTACTTCCCAGACACGCAGTGGAATTGGCCAATGATGTGCTACAATTTGTTCGGGATATATTTACGAGGAGTAATAAAACAGTTCTTCAGAGAAACCAAGCAGGTTAGGACATTTCTTAAATAACAGGGGCTGTACTCACGTAATAAACCTCCTACATGTATGCAAATGTGCTTTCAACCACTCACTGTACCTTTTGTTTTTGCTTCCAGTGCTTGATCTAACTCTGCCTCTTTGGAAAGGGCCTGCTGTGACACCTTAGGTGCATTTTCAAGTGTGACAATGATGATACTCATGTTATCACGGCTCCCCTACAAGGAAGGAACATAAAGCCCAATGTGAAACAAGTTCAGAGGTTAATCATTATGGCTGCACTGAAGAGACTTTACTCAATGACTTGTTTTTTCTTGAAGGATGGGGAAAAGTTGCCCACCTTCACACCATCACCTTGAACTGGACAAATGCACTAAAGTTACATACCTGCCGTGGACTTGTGAACAAAAGATATTCATACGATACAGGAAGGGAAGACGTTCTGTGGACTTACCCATAGCCACAGGACGTTTGCCCGTCTCTTACATGTAAGGGAAGTTTGGAGGCATTTGGGGGTTAGGGTTATCCGTAGTAAAAGGAAAAGGATTAGTCAAAGAAATATTTTACAAAAATCCAGCTGAAAATCATGTTCCAAGTTGAAGAAAAACGGGTATTTCACTGAGTGTTCTTGCACGTAACTGCACAAAAACAAGGAATGTACATACATGTACATGTAAGCACTACACTGTAGGAAAGTAACGTAATTGAATGTGTGTGGCCAAATGCATGGAAAACCAATGCTGGTAGCTACTTGTGTGTATATGTGTTCATCTCAATTGTCACAAAATTGTCAGGTCAATGAATTTGACATTTCTTTTTGGAAAAAAAACTGATTCTGCAGCTGATTAAAACGAACCAAGATGCAAATCTGCAGAGGGCCAGTACTCATTGGGGCCACCATACCTCCTCCTCAGAAGAGAGCATGAGGAAAATATAATTTACACGTCTGCCTTCTTTGGCAGCTGGATTTCATTTTCTGAATGATGAACTAAAAATAAATACATTGCACTGTGGCTACATCTTCAAATTAGTGATTTCACCTGAAACAGCCTTAGAAAATATGTTACATGACTAATTCAAATAAGCAAAAATTCACACTTAAATTTGGAGGTACATGTACTTGGCTTAGAATGACGTACTTGTACATGTATGTATGGTACATGTACACGCACATGTACTATAGCATAATAAAAACTTGACGACCATGTACATGTACATGTATATCCCACATGCCCTATAACCTGAAAAATTATCTGGTCGCTAGTGTCATCTTCAACTGACAAAACTACAAGTGGTAGCATGCTGCAGTAAAGATCCTTCAAGGATAAACACTACAAGTCCTTCAATGAAACCTGCATGGATGCTCTGAAAAGAAATATGTAAAATTATCTAAATAAACTTCCCATTTAGAATAAAATACTTTTGCGGTTCATACTTTTTGAGACACCTACGTGTAATTAACACTTTGATTCAGCTTGCCAATGTTTTATCATTATACTTGCAGTGGCAGTAAGCACAATAACCTACCTTGCATAGGCACGTATCAACCACCATGTTGCAGACTTCTTTCAAGTTGTCAGTCAGTTCTAGCCGTGATCGTATAAAGCGACAAACCTCTTCATTACTCATGACATCCCAGATTCCATCACAAGCAAGAACAATAAACTCATCATCAGGCTGCCGCGGTATTACTTTGATATCAGGCTCTGGAGAGACAAGTTGCTCAGTAGAACCCATTCCAAAATTGCTTTTGTATTCATAATCTCCTAAGGCCCTTGATACTGCTAGTGATCCATTTACTCGCTGGATCATAACTGTTCCGCCGGCTTTCTCAATTCGATTCTTCTCATTTTGCTTACTTGGCTTGTGGTCCTCTGTAGAGAAACACACTGTTCCCTTACGACTTAACAATGCACGAGAATCACCACAATTAGCAAAAAAAATATGCTTTGGTGAGATAATAGTCCCAACAGCTGTAGATCCACTCTTGTCATTCTCTCTTGTTAATATGTCTCTCATCTTTTTATCAATGTTAAGGAAACCAGTCCTCAGTCCCATTTTCACATTGTCTTCTGTCGGTTGGAAAGTAGGACCTGGCTTGTCACAGCCTTTGAACTCTTTATTTGAAGTGATCTCATCCAATAAATTTTTGGCACAGTATTTAGCAACTTTGGAGCCTGCGTGGCCATCGTACACAGCAAAGAATGACCAGTCTTTGAGGCCAAACGGAAGGCCAATGACAGCGGTATGGGCGTCCTCCATCTCCACTCGCCAGCCCTGCATGCTGCAAAGGGCAAAGCGCAAGCCATTGCCGCAGCCAACTTCATTCTCTTTCTCCATCTTTGGCTTATCAAGGAATGCCCCCATAGTTCCTACCCTCTCCTCTGTAACGGCTCAAGCACTTTTTTTAATCGCATCAACTATCTCTGCCACTGGTAGCTTCTTGACAAAGTAAGCACTATCTCCTCACTGCGATACAACAGGCAACTCCATATTGATGTGAAAATCTTGTCCATTACTCATTCAATCTTCAGTTCCTCAGCCACATACAGATGGCCGAAAGCTACAGCTTCAGATGAGGTCATTGGTCTGATTTCTAGCAAGGATCTGTGACAGGAAGACAAAAATTAGATGATTAAAAAAATGACAGGCAGAACTTGCCCATGAGAACCTTGTCACATCCTCACGGTAAGAAGTCACACAGGAAGGAGTCTCACATGTGTCTTCTATGCAACACTACTCATCTGTGAAGTATGCGCAAACTACCAGGGTACATGTGCATGTGCATACAAGCCTACAAAGCATTACATCATTTCCTGCCATTGCAAGTGCATTAACCCTCAGCACTTCAGAGGTACACATTCATGCCACAGGCTAAGTAATCACATCTGCAAATGAGCTTGGCAGCTTCTCATGGTGAAGGTGGCAAGTTAAGTAAAAAGGTTTTCGGTCGCACCATGCAAGGATATCTCTTTTGGGAGTATGTGTACATGCACATCTCCTGACAACAGAAAAGAGCATATTGCAACATTTTAGCTAGTGAGCCGTGCAGCCGTGTTTTGCATGGCCAGTTTTGTGAGATCACAGCCCATTTTTTCAAGCATGGCCTGGCGGTGCAAATCAAGCTGTACACTACTTAATTCGACGCAGATCCCGAAAAAATTTGAATATAAAATCTGAGCTAAAAATTTGAACATAAAATCTGAGCTAAAACTGCTAGCACTATAATTGGCTATAAACTACATGCAATGGAAGAACTTTATGAGGCAAGGGTCTTAAAGTGCATGTCAATCATTTCAGATGGATTCCATCCAGTGAACGACTTATTTCAGCAGATGAGATCAGATAAACGTTACAGATCAATTCGCGCAGATTCGACTCGAACCTTGAACAGTTTTTATCCAAGTGCAGTTCGCTTATTGAACGTACATGTACAGGTGCAATCAAAGTCCTAATCAGTGATTCATCAGATTTTATTGTCATCTTAATCCCATTTTATTAAATCAATCGTTATTTTACTTGATATGCTGTCTGAAATTATTTGTTGTAATTCTGGTGTGAATTTTTGTAGTGTCGTTTATTATTGTTCTGTACACATATTTTGATTATCATGTTTTTAACGCTCGCAAAACCACAACGAATTTCAATGTATTTCATTAACTATATTGGATACAAATGATATTAAATAAATGAAATTGAAATTGAATTCAGTCTTTTCCCCATGCTTTTCCCCCATCAACCATTCCAAAATAAAAAATACCCTGCAGTAAAGTACATCATGTATGCTGGGATTACGATTCGGACGGTCAAACGTATCATTAATGCCGACAGGTGGGTTCCCATACTTATAAATAATGAACTGCATGTACATGTACAGCACCGCGTCTATCAACTTGTACCAAATGAATACAGGGAGCCATACTTGTTCACCAGTGATCAATCATACATGTAATCAACCTCATTCCATACGATTGTTAGCCGCAATATTGCACCCACTCTCGTACATGTACAAGGTAGTCCATGGGGATGAGGTTGACATATCATTGTTTCGGGGCTTGCGCTGCTTGCTCACAATATCATCCAGAATGAAATGAAAATAACGGATTTCTTCTCGAAAATAAAGGTTGACCTACAAGTAATCTTTGTTATTGTCAATAATCAGCATAAAGCTTGTTTACTGTAGGTATCAACTCAGGTATCATGTATCAACTCAATCATCTACTGTGAAACATGTAGGTCTCAAGTTATGGAGTTCCAAGGATTTTTCCTTGCAATGTGCATCTAGTCTCTCAGCATCCAAACACAAATTTATAAAAGTAAATTACTAATTAACTATTTAAGTAATCATCAATTTCTTTCTCATGGGGTTGCAGCAGGCAAAGGCTACATGGTCATGTACATGCGCTGTATTTAATATTGGTCGTGTTATTTGTAAAGTGTTAGTGTGTTGTTGTCTTTGTTTATTTGCAACTGGGGACCCCCACTCAACAAGCACTGCTTCTTGGGGCCCCCATCCACATATATACATGTACACTTTGTGAAACTGTTTCCGAAGAGTAATATTATGTGGAAAATAAAGTGAACTGAACTGAACTACACGTAGGTTATTCTACCCTAACAATCTGACCATGGACAAAAATTGTTGATCTCTCCTGATGCCATGTTCAGACTTGTACACAAGCCCGAGTAAGTGGCCTGCCTGTGGTGTACATGGGTGCAAGTACAGTGTGCATGTACAATGTATTTTTTCATCCACACGGAAGTCAAGTCCTGTACCCAATTTGCTTGTTCTTAGCCAAACTGCTGAAGGAAACATGCATGTAGGAATACTGGGATTCATTTTATATCATTATTTATTTTTGTTTCAAACGTCATGTTTTTGAGTTTTGAGTATCAAATCTCAAAAATGCAGACCTTGAATGAAGGCCTTGATAATTTAGAGTTCAATTCAGGCCTTGAAAATTTAGATGTCGAGTGAATAACTGAAAAATTTAGAAAATCACAAAATCAGAAGTTCAGTGAATGACTTGAAAATGCAGAAGTTGATTGAAAGACTCAGAAAGTTAGAAATCAAGTGAAAGACTTGAACATTCAGATGGAATGACTCAACAATTCATTAGTCAAGTGAATGACTCAAATTTGGATTTCAAGTGAACTACACAGGCCACCATGAGAGAATAATAGCAGTGTTCTCTATCGCTGGGCTCATGCAGAAATTGCCAGTCAGTGTACAGGTGTAGGCACTTGATTCACACTGATGTATCGATGCAGATTACCAAAATCCTGTTGTCAAAACTTAGGAGCATTGTAACAGAAACTATTTGCATGTACATGTTTTAATGCATCTGGGACTTAATATTTTGAGTGATGTAAAGCAAGAAACAGCAATTTTAGGAGCATTGGAACAGAAACTATTTGCGTACATGTTTTAATGCATCTGGGACTTAATATTTTGAGTGATGTAAAGCAAGAAACAGCAATTTTGGTGTACAAACTACCTGGGCATGTTGAGTAAGTAGTGGCATCGTATGATGACTACTGGGGTTCATAGCGACCACTTTCAAATAAAACAGCATATGGCTATGAGACTCAAGCAGGACCAACAGAAAAGAGTACATGTAGGTGCAACATTCCTAGCCACTAGCAACATATTTTAATCACACGACTGTCCCAGCTGTGTGATTGGGCTCATGCTGCAGGATGCCCAACCTGTGCTGTGATGGCTGTGTAGCTGTGACAGTTGAAACAAGATTCCACCCTCACCTGCTAAAATGGTCAAACTGCCATGTGGGGGTTGTTCTGCCATTGGTCCAGGGTTGCCACCACATGTGCACCGTGTGATGCACACGAAGTGTAAAACTTATGTGACTTGTAAAATCTTGCAATTTGTCACAGCTACACAGCGCAGCACATGTTGTGCATACAGCGGGTATCAGCTTACAAGTCACGCAGCAAGGACAGTCATGCAATGAAAACACAATATCCCCCCCCCGTTCCAAAAAATTTAAAATGTTAGATTTTTTGAAATGTTTCCTCAGCATTTTTCATTTTGTAGCTACGTGCTATTTAAAAGCTTTTCCAGTATTTAGAAAAGTCAGTAAAGTGTACAGTTTTACTTTATAGACTAAATACAAACTGTAGTTTCTCGCGCAATAAGTCTATGGATGAACATAGTCCTCCAAGACGCATGCATGACTGGCCTATACATGGTCTGGGCACAAGACTTGTTGATCGTGATGTTTGGGAGTGCTACCAACAACTGTTTCCTGGTCAATTAGCTTGTGCCCAGACTACATATGGGCCTCTTCTGCGGTTCTGTTAGTTCTGTGTGGTTTTGCGAACCATGTTCGCCCATAGTTTAAGTGCTGTCCGTGTGTCAAGTGAAAATGGTCGGATTTTGACAGATTTTGAAGTCAGATATATCATTGACACCCCAACCGTTTGACGTTGGCATTTACGGGAACCAGTAGGTGGTAGGTATTTTTGTTGAGTCTTTGAAATTTTTTAGAACCGTTGTCACCTTACTATATCATGTACAGGTGTGCAGCGTTAGTATGACAATCCCGTCCAAAATCAAAAAAGAGGAATACTGTAAGTTTTACTACAGCCGATCCAACTCATTTTGCAAACGACAGTGTTTCTGTGGATGTTGGACAACTTAATTTGCCAACACGACATGTAGCAATTCAATTAATGAGACACCTTGACCGATGGTATAACTCGACCATCTACCAAGTCGTCCATTAAGACAACTTAAGGCCTAACACTGTAACAGTTCAAGGCTTGTACATGATGGACTTTCTGGCATTCAGCAGAGTCTTTAGATCATGTGTTTGGGGAAATTTGTGTGCCGCAATACACTGCCACTCAACTCACTGGGCATGGCATGCTTTGACAAGTTACAGACCCCGTGACGCAGCATGCATAAGACTGGCTTGACCAGTGCAGTGCTTCTGCTACTTCTGCTGGCTACTGTACAATCGCCAAAATTCTGGCTGTCCCGTACAGTGGACAGCATGTCTCAAGATTGCAACTTCGAGCTCGACAACAAGAGCACTTGAAGGTGAAATTTCTCTTTACTTCCCAAATGTGAGAAGCCTACACCTTACCATCATCTGACAGTGCCTGATCATTATTAGAATCTCTGATTCCTCACTTTATCCTACGCCAGGAACATTAGACAGTTTAAGATGTTTTAGGCCTGTTTAACATCCTGAACATGTTTAACATGGATCGTTTGGACAGTTTGGAGGTGAATTTGGAGGATTTTGATTCAGGGTACAAGCTATTTTGAATGAAATGAGCTGACGGGATGGAAAACATATGGAAGGTACTTGGACTCCATCGCCCGACAACGTCCAAAACCAATTGTTAAAAGAGGCGATTTGTAAAAAATTGTAGTCCAATTTACTCGGACTAAAGGGCCTATTCCTAACCATCAACCATGCTCAGCTGACGTCTTTCGAGCAATGTAAAATTGCAAATGACAAGGCAAGGCCTATTTCAAGCTCTCGACTAACCTGAAATCTTCAACTACGGAATTACATAGTTCTAAAAACAATATTTCTAGTAACGATAAGTAGCAAAGACGATAATAAATAACTCCATCAAATGTACTACAAAAATGAACAATATTTACCGCAGCAGAGGGAAACACTCACCAACGCGAACATGTACAACTGCATCATTTCCCATCAGCCATTGGGCGATGTTATTCACTTCGAAGATTCGATTGGATAAAATGACCACGTGGCATCGTCTAATAGCATTACGTCATCTCTATTTTTGGATGTGCAACACAATTTTACTGTTAAGGCTTCCTGGTACTGTGTACAGTGTAGTGGATTATTTGAAATTGAATGAAACCAAGTTTAATTTTCTTTCATTTCCACATGTTGTCACTGTCATGCAAAACTACAGGAAAGACTAGAGTTTCTGCGTGGTCTAGGCGGCAGATGACATTTCTAACTCTGATGCAACTTTCTGATTTTACTTGGCTTTGTTATTTCGTTTCATGGCTGTTTTTATTTGTAGTCCTTAAACCATGCAAGACGCCTAAGGAAAGACCTATGGATTTTTCATTGTACAGCGCTTTATGATGTCTGTTGCATGGAAAGCTTACTCTTAATAACCTATATTACTATTATCATTGTTATTATTAGTTTGCTCACTTTTTCCAATCACCGCCTAACGAAGGGGGAGGGGCAGGAAAAAAATGCTGAAATACTTTGGGATACTTTGCCGTCTTAAATTTCTGTATCTGAAATTTAACAATCAACATTGCGTGAGAAACTGGGGCCCCGATGGGCGCGAAACACCAAGTGAAACAAATTCAGAATAGGTACTTTAGCCAATACTTCATTTACATTGCTTGCGTCCAGCTTAGCTTTAAAGGTGAGGGTTTAGGGACATTTCTTGTGTCCTCGTTGAGCAGATTCCATTTGGGTATTGTTTTGGGATGCAGAAGAATTTTGGCAGCAAATATATGCGCATATTTGGAGACCTCATTTTTGTCTGGTTCTATGATTTAAATTTAGTCGGGTTTGGATTGATGGTCATAGGAAATTCCTTGTAGATTGTCATAACCCAAGATGTAGCCCTTCAGCAGTCTAGTCAGTATACATCCCATTGTAGGTCAGTGAGAATTTTTGTGATATTTAAATTCCCTGTTCAGTTCGATTGCCTACTGTGAATCTTGCAGCTGTATTTTGAACTCTATCCTGCTGGGCTTAATCAGATTTATGATCGGATCCCAGATGGATAAGCAAAACTCGAGTTTCGGTCTGATCAGCGACTTGCAATAAATGTGCTACAACACACTTTTGCAGTATTGTTGTTAATATTATCAATATTGTTTCTGTTCGTTACCCAGGGCCCCATTCACCCGAAAGTGGTCTTCCATGGGGCCCTGCAAACATCGTATAATTATATTGGTAAAACAGATAACAGGAAATAAAAATGATGTAGTTAAACTAGCTAAGGAAAATTAAAATAAAAGGTGGAAATGAAAGTCACTGTAAAAATGAAACGATGAAAATAGTATAAAAATTTAATTTAATTTAACTTAAATTAGATTTAGTTAAAAAAAATTAGATTAAATTATGTCAAGAATAGATTACATTACGGAAATAAAAATGAACTAAAAAAGTTAAAATGGGGTAATCTGTGAAACAAAAATAAATATAAATAATTTTAAAAAAACAACAAATGAAATGCATTAGATTCATTAGGAAACTCAAATGAAATTTTAAAAACATAATTAAAAACCAAATAAAATAATTAAAATTATAGGCTTGCCAAACGTCTTTTAACGATCTCTTAATTAAGGTGAAAGTGATGATGCAAACTTATTAGATTGGTCCAAGGTTGCAGTAGAAGATATTCCTCTGCAACAGACCCAACATCAGTGTTGACCAGCTCAAGTCACTGCTAGGCTCGAAACCAAAGTAGGGACGATGCCTCGCCTCCTCCAGAATGGAATCTCCCATTTTATATTTGTGATGATGAAGTTTCTCTTGTGTGTGACTCTAATGGCAAAACACTTCAAGAAAATCCGCCTTGAGCAGAAGTACCCCCTCATCGGTTGAAAAGAGCCATATTGGTTAGGAGCGTTCGTTTTGCTGGTAGTGACGCAACCGTAAGTCATGCTTTTCATAGTCGTTGGTGAACCAGAAACTTGCTAGAAAAATAAGCCCTCTCTTAAGAGCTCTGGGCACGTTACCAGTCTGTCTCCCAGAGCATTGAGATCAGCTTGGAGAATTATGATTCCCACTTTTGTGATTCAAAATACAAGTCGTCCGCAGAAAGCTTTCCATCAGAAAATTTAGAATGGACCTTTGACGGCAAGTCTTTATGGAGGAAGTAGGCCTTTGCAAGAAACAATAATGGTCCTATAGGACCGTCCCCTGTGTAATTCCTGAAGTAACTTTAGACCACTCAGAAGCCGCCCTCAAGGAAACTTGCTGATGATGCTTAATTAAATTTGTATGAAAATAATCTATCAACTTCACATTATTTCCTCTAACTTTCATGTAGTAAAGCTTCCGGAGAAGACGCTGATGTGGCACGATGAGGCCTTGCTAAAATAATTCAATATGAAATCCAACTGAACTCTGTCATCCAACTTAAACATTTCGCAAGGTCATTGACAAGGAGTAAGATAACTTCATTTCACAAGACTGTGACTTTTTCTGAAGCCATGTTAAACATTTGGCAAGATTTGATGTTTGCCAAAGTGGCTAACGATGTGGTGATGGAGTGTGTTCTTGTAGTTTGCAAGAAATTGATGTAAGTTGGTCTATATTTTGCTGGATTGCTTCTTTTCCCTTTCTTAAACAGTTATGTTTTGTTTGCATCAAGCCAAGTGGTTGGTAAACTCTTGAGTCAAGGGACTTCGGGGAAATTTTATACGCACTGGTGCCAAAGAAGAAGCATATTCATGTAGAACCTTTGCTGGGATGGCATCTGGACCCAGAGCTTTGGGATTTAAACCTTCCAGCAGCTTCTCCACTCCTTGTGTCATTATCTCTGACATATCACGAATGCAACCAGAACTCCTCATGTCAGGAAAAATTTGTGGGTTCTCAGTGAACACTGAACAAAACTTTTTGTTCAGTGCATTGGCAGGTCAACTCACTTTGGTAACACTTGAACATTGTGTTGATATTACTTTCTTAACTTTTCTATCCCTTTCTGTGATGCACCTTAAAGCGGTCCCACTCAGCTAAGGACTCCTTTTCACTTTAACGTAGGCCTGTATTCATTTCTTCTTCCAGATGCTGCGATTGATTGAGTTTTTGTTTGTCGATAATTCTTTGTTGTTTCAGGACGTGACAGTTGGCTAGTGAGCGGAGTTGTTCACAAATATTTCCATTGAAAAAATGTCGGGTTCATAATTTGAACAGACCCCACCCCTACAACATCAAAAGCGCCATAATTTGTCAGTATAAGCATGGACAACTTTAACGTTTTGAGGGCGCTCAATGTACTTAAAGGGAATGGCAATATGTTTCAAAAAGAAGCAAGAAATGACATAAAATTTGTAACATTCGTGTCACGGGGCCCTGTAATGTAGGTTTACGTTAGCAATAATACCAGCTGCTTAGCCAGAATTCTGAGCACGGGGGGCGAGCCTAGGGCTGCACGCTAAAGTGTGCGCTTGTACATGGTGCCTTGTGGGGTACTGGGACAATGGAAGGTACACCCACAAGGCCAGTTTTGATCCTTGTGGGTACGGTGGTACCCCACAAGAATTTTACGAAATAGATATTTCAAATTTACTCGAAAAGGAGGAATTTTCAAGTGCCATTGATTTGTTGCAAATTGAAGTGTTTTATATAAGGGACATACGGTCGAATTTTCAACCCAGGACGGGAAACTGAATTTGGTTGAAATGGTAGTGATTTGAATTTTTTTCCGTGTTGTGTGGGAGTTTTGTACACGAGAACAAAGGAAATAACCCACAAGTATATATATTTAAGGGTGTGTGTGTGGGGGTGGCTGACTGGATGTTGGACATATACATGTACATAATCGTGATCACATGAGGATATGTATGTGTACCGTTTCCAAAATGCAAGTGGGGGGGGCGACGAGTTTTCAAGGGGGGTGTGCGCCCCCCCACGGCCCCCCTTCAACCACACTGCTGCATAGTAAACTCTAAAACTAACATGAATTGTTGTGAATTTTTTTTCGCTTTGGAAATTAGTACATCAACATCGTACTAAAAAACTAACCGAAGTAAGCGACCAAATTGCAAATCTTACCCAAAAGAGACTATGAATGGGTAAGACAGACGAATTCAACAAATCAACAATTTCAACAATTTCAATTCACCACGTTAACTTGGGATCCCAGCTTAATGACAGATGTTCTCCTCGGTAGGTCTTTTTCTGCCCGCGCGAGTCGGTCAAAGATCAAGGTAACTCAAATGTATCAACCTTAGTTTATTCACACGAGTTCAAATATGTACACCAGCCTCTACAACAGCATTTTCATAGCAATTCAGCCACCACCTCAGTAACAAAAAATGGCTTCACATATTTATCATTTTTGGCAGTCGAAAATGTGTGCTATAATGTGCTAGTGTCCTAATAAGTTAGCTAGATCCGGACTTGGACACAAAGTTCCCGTGGCAGCCATTGTTTAGGTTAAACAACTTTTTCATTATTTGTTGAAGTGAAAATGAAACTGGAGCAGACGGACACGATCGGCGACGGGCTTCTTGATAATGCTCGCCGTGCTCAGTGCACGTGCGCAGGCCTAATGAACCGGTACAATTACATGTACATATATTATGAAGTCATTGATGGATGCAAGGAGATTGCACACAGTGGAGGGACAGCGCACTGCTGTTACTGACACAGTGGTTGCCATATGCTACCCTCCTCCTGCAAGTGCCTCCATTACGCATCTTCATCGTTTGTGAACACATCTTTGTTATTTTCTCACGAATACAGTCCGGCATCAAGCGATTAGGTGAGTGCAATCTTAAATAATTATGACACTGAATTTAAACCTAGTAAATGTATTTATAGAGGTATGTCATCAGTTGATAAACAATTGAGTGGATGTAGGCCTACATTAATTCTTTGTTCAATCGATTTATTTCGGTCATAATTTATTCAACGTTATGAGTGTTTAATGTTGCCAGACATTTTGTCGTTCGATGCACGTGTTTTTCGCAATATATATTTGTAAAAATTACATTCCTCTAGCTAATGTCGCTCATAATTCCTTTTTCTGTATACTTGGGTATTTTATTCATTACTATGCGTGTTCTTCTCGTGCATATTAATCTCCAGGTATTCATCTCCATTTTTTCAAATTTTGTAAGTATTAATGATTTGGTCGTATAATACAACTTTCATGATTTCGTTCTGACCCTAAATGGTAATTATTGAAATACTCTTGGAAACGTAGTTACGTTTTGTTGATTTTATGCATTTCTTTGTTCGGCTATTATACAGGCTTTTAAATTGTTACCGTCATGTTACACCACTTGATAATCACATTGTATGTGACATCTGATACCACTGTAGCTATAATTTATTAACTGCAAACAAACCTCCACGCTTGCAAGCTGCCTTCTCCCATTGTGCTGTTGAGTAGTGTTCGTAGCTGATCATACTCCGTGATGTAGAGAATCGCTGATTCACCGATATTTCATCACTAACCATGCACCATATGCTAAGTTTTTTTAATAAAACATACACAAATTTGGACAAGTTTCATGATCGCATGATTTAGAGTGTGTGAAGTGTGAGGTCTCAATATGAATTCACTAATATTACTCGACACACTGCAGAGACTCGGCTCGAATCCCACGGGAAATAACTCAAAATGACTCATTCACTGCAATTAAATATGATTCGACTCGAGTCCTTCCTCGAGTCGAAGGCTCCAAGTCTCAAAAACTGCTGGAACTTGCGGTACAAAATCACTAAAGTGTGCGAAGTCTGGGTCATCGTGGAGTTATTGTCGAGTTACAGAGTACTGTGACCAGTCACAGCACCGACTGAAAGTAAAGCTAATTACAATTCACAAGTTTCCTATCCTACTCCTACCCTATCGCTATCAGACGGGGACATATCCTGCATTTCAGTTCAAATTTATGTGCAGACTGGGTAACAGAAACGGGGTTTTCCCACAAATTCTGCTATGAGCGATGTACATGACTTGTGAAAACATTTTCAATTTCCTGTATCCCTTTTCGTTCGAGAGGTTTGTGGCACCTAAACATAGGCCTAATCTAAATCTTTTCCGAATGCAAGGTAAGTTTTCGGTTAATTTTTCTTTGTATTTTCTCTTTCGTTTGCTTTCAAGAAGGGGGGGGGGTGGTCAGTTGGGCTTTGGTGCGTTTTCTCTTCGTCCTCTGACCCGCATTCAGGACCTATGGTAAATACTCTGTTATATTTCTGTACAGCATGAGGCCCATTGGCATTCAGTACATGTTCTGTGGCCGTGACTTCGTTCTTCTTGTGGCTTTCACGTTGCTCCTAACGTCCGCTATAACTACCTCCTCGCAAGCTCAAGAAAAGAAATCCAAATTCCACGATCCAGAAATGGTCCGAAATAAAGAGTAAGTACCCTGTCTCCTTACTAATGGAGAAGAGAATGAGGTTTAGATCTCAAGGAACAGTTTTGAAATATGTTGATAGAAAAAAATGTTGAAATTTGCTTCATCAAAAAACAGTAATAATCTTAGGGAATTGAAAGATTTACCGACGAATATTAATTATTCAATGGCTTATCCTATGAAAAGAGACGCGATGGATTCTGCCCCTATTGTAAAAATTAATTCCCAGTACAAGAGTAAAGTCCAGAAGTTCAAGGCTGCATGCGTGCCAACCCGCGTGCATTGATCATGTCAGTGGAAAACTATGTTTTTGACTGCATGATCTGTTAAATAAAAAAACGGGCACGGCAATGAAAGTCCGATTTTCACAAACTTGCAAGTTTTCAAATGGCCTTAAGAATCTACTACAACAATGCATGAAGGCTCAACGTCTTGTCTTGGGTGGAATCCGGCTCTTTCAGGGCTAACAATCATTATGATTAACACCCATTTTACTTTCCCCTCAAAGACAATGCTACAGTTTGTAATGAACTTGTAGCTATGCATCCAGCGAGCGCTCTGACAATTTACATAGAACTGCCGCCAAAATGGCCAGGTGGAACGGTGATGAAGGCAGGGTGTTTCGAAATAAAAACTTTTTGTTGACCGTGCAGGGAAAGGGGCTGATTTGCGGTTGGCTGTGTGGATTTGGAATGACCATTTTACTCAAATGAAGCGCTTTACCCGACTGGCATGTAAGTTATTAAAGTACGCGTCCGATATCCCAGTGTGATGCATGAGTCCAGCACCCAACTTTCCGAACTTTTCCACGGTGGAGTAATTTTAGGAGTTTGGTTGTATCCCCCTCCCGCTACGTATTTCACAACACTGCCCACTACTATTCTCAATCATTACTTTCGAGTTTGGTGCAACTGTAAGGAAAAAAAAGCAAAAGAAATCACTCTTAATATGTTTCTGTAGCAAAATGGAACTTCGGAGTGAATGATTTGGCAAAGCCAGATGCAAAGACAAAGAAAAAATGGAGAAACGGTTTGGCTTTTGTGTGTTTAAATTTGACCTTGAATTCCGTAACAATAAAATATTGTAACATTTTGGGCTTCCAGTAACTAAAAGATGATGTTTTCCCACATATGGCTTAAGGTAAATATTGCATTTGGCTTTTGTTACAAAGAAATAAAAGTAACACATCTGAATGATTAGGCCTATAACCCTCTAAAAATGGTGTAAAAAATGTTAAGGTCATGAAAATCCCGAAAAATAACACACCTGCGTGCGGCATAAAAAACAAAATAACAAACAAACCCCAATCCTCAAACAGAATACAAAACAAAACACATAAAACAAAAACCTACACACCAACAAACAAATAAAAGCACAACATCCGTCCGTGTATTTATATCTATATCTAGATTTGCTTTGTATTTTTAGGTCTACTTCTTGCTAATTTCGCCATTTTTTTCATCATCTTCAATTATCCAACAGGCATGTCCAAGAGCACCTTGAAGAGCTGACAGGAGGGCAAAAAAGAGAGGAGGATATGACTGATGAGGAACTGGAATTCCATTATTTTAAGTACGATGATTAACGAAAAAATTCTTGCAATGAAATATAACAAAAATAACAAAATGAAACTTATTAAAATTAAAATAACCAGAACTCCATTGACCCACATGACAAATACAATTGTACATGAAATGTGATCTTTAGTCTCTCTTTTACTTCCCCGATTAAGATTACATGATTTCGACAACAACACAAAATTAGACGGGCTGGAGATCCTTGCTGCAATCAATCACGTGATGGGTGATGATAAGCCCAGTCTAAATATGACTCCTGAACAAGCAAGAGAGATCAGACTTCTAGAACACATGGGTAATGGACTTAAGTTTAATAACTGTGTGCATAACTAGGGTCAAACAGGGGTACACTGTTCACTCTTTTGAATTTTGGAGTTTAATGCTTCCAGATGACCTGTCAAATATCTTTGCACCAGGATTTGGCAACTTTCTCCTCAAATCTCAGTGGTCATCTAGATTATTGCTACCTCATTTCATCCTTCGAAACTAAGGGTGGGATGTTCACATGTTTAAACAAAAAAGTTCCAAATTCATTTACAGATTTTCCCAAATAATTCAAATCAAACCGCCCCTTTTAGAACTTTGACATTTCGACCGACACATCTGGCGTTCATTTTTGTTGTAAACAATTCTTGTAAAATGTAATCTGCATATCAAAGGAATACCATGAATTCATTGCCGGAACTTTGTGTCAACTATTTACATTGGATGAAATATATAATTCTGCATAAGGAAAACACCGTGAAAGGCGGCGGCAGTCTCTGTAAAGTGTTGAAATGGTTAAACGTTATGGGAAAGTTTTCTAAACATTTTTCAAATGAAATGTAAATTCCGACCTTTACTGGAAACAGGGTTTGAGTGGCTATGGTCAAATTCAGCATCATTCAAAGTGGCAAGCTACAATCGCATGTAAACAATCATGCCAGTGACAAGGATCAATAGTGAGTTTGCCAAATTTTTCTGATTTCTGTTTGACAGAAATGATTGACCAAGTGCTAGCAGAAGATGATTTCAACAATGACGGTTACCTGACCTACTTAGAGTTTGTCTTGGCCAGAAGGAGATCAGAGAAAGAAGCCGAGAAGTACAAGCAAACCAAGGAATAAATTTTGTCTTTTCCATTATTTTTTGTTGATTGAAGTTTATTACGCATACATCTGATTCTTATTTTCTGATAGCAATTTTTCACTTTGTGAACCATTAAAACCATTAAAATTTGTCCTGTGCTGAGAAGTGAAGCTGCTTTTTCCTTACGAGAAGTAATATGCAGTAGCAAGATACTACAGGTCAAATGTTGACAGGACATACCAAAGAATACAGAAAGAACTGAAACTGTAAAGTGCCTGCCTTAAATCTAACAGAGCTGGGGGTAGGGGAATCCCCTTCCCCATCAGAACTCTGATGTTCCAAGCCTGCTTTATTTTACACTTGGTATGCATGTAAAGACACTCCTTATCAGTACAGATGTAAAATTTCAACTCAATGGGACATACGTTTGTTACAGTCATTTGAAGTTGAAGGCACTGGCATGCCAGCCCACTTGCATCCAGCATGACAGTGGAAAGTATACATTTTTGGCTGACCCTTCTTGAAAATATGGTCTGTGTGTGTAAGAACAGCAAGTTCGATTTTCACAGCTGTGGCGTCAAAATAACTGAACAAACTCTTCAAAGCTCAGCTTGTGAAAAAAAAACACTGCTGCAAAATCAGAAACAATGTTTAGGGGGCAGATTCTGTCCTCCCCAAGCTCTTTTAAGGTTACATTTTAAGTGTTGTCACAGCAACCATACTTAGTTTTCGGGAAACATGAGACATCATAATTGCTGAAGATTTTAAAATTTCATCAAAAGAATGCATTGCTTTTTTAGCCATTCAGAGGAATGGGCATATGTATAATTGTATCTTTGTGTAATTTGTGTCTTGGAATCTCCTCTCATTTTCTCATCAAATACAACAACTTTCTCAGTTTCCTCGTCAAGCGCATAATTTTCCCCCCTTTTGTCCTTCTGGATTTGTGTCATCCAGAAAATAAAGAAAAGAGCAAAAACAATTTATCTCACACAACTGACATGTTGTCTTTTGCCAAAACCTTTTAAAAAGGTGAAAATTAAAACTACAAAGCCCACAATGTTTCCTCATAATTTACATGCTGACTTAACAAAAGCACCAAAAATGCAACAAATGAAGGAAGAATGAATGACAAAATGAACGAGTGAAAATTTTGCTTTTGGCAAGGTCAATGTTCATTTCATTCTTTGGCTGAAACTGAATAACACAGCATGTGACTAATAAACATTGTCAATAATTGAAATGCTAATGTTATCGTTTTTATATTTGACACCAGCAAGAGGATGATAGGGCCAAGCATAACTACTAGGGTCAAGCATAACTAAAAGCAAGCTAAAAGCGGTTAGTGGTGTCACACACTTCTAATTTAAACAGATCAGTCATGCATCATTGTATCAATTATACCACATGAAAGGAGACCTTATGCACTTTTAAATGAAGTAGACACTTGTGGAAAAATTTTCTTAGTAACTGAGTAATTCTCTTTTATCACACTGAACTGTTAAAAGTATGCTTATGAAATCCATTCAATTGTAAAGAGAGAAAATTCCACAGGTGATGACAGTTAAATTCTTTAAAAGAGAATTGTGACTTCGATTTTCCTTGACACCATGTAAAATGAGTTAAGATTTATAGCTAGAACTTGCTGTCTGTGTGCGTATTCATGCAGGCTGTAGTGGCTTCTTGCTGACTACTATTCCTCTTTCATACAGAACCTGGGCCAGTTCCACTTGCTGAAACCAACAACATGAGATATTGAGATTTAAGTCTTATGTTAAAAGCCTCACTTCATTTGTGGAAATCTGTTCTCTTTTATGTTGCTGTTATTGGTGAATTTTCCGTTGCCTTCCAGAAACATTATATTGAACTGCTTCGTGTTTATTGTTATGAAATGTGTCGTTTGTCCTTTTGATTTGGTTATGTAAATGTAACATACTGCATCTCAAAACAAAATTGTGCTGGGCACGTTCCAGCATGAAAAAAAATGCCAATAAAACACAACACTATTTTATGGTATTCTGTGAGCTATGCTTGTAACATTGGAATAGCAGAAAACATTTCAAAAGACCATTCATGAATCTCATGTCAAACTAATCCAACTCAAGCCCTATATTTACACAGTGTGTTACTGTGGCCGTGTCCAGTGTTATATGTGACCGGCTCTACAAAAATGACTATTATAGGGCATTTTTTTTCAAAATGAGTCACACACACATTAAATTGGTTACATTATATGCTTTAATTTTGTGTAGGTTTCAACCCTGTGTCATTTTGCAATCTGGAGATATACTGATTTTTGCATAATCATTTCATACACATCAACAGAATTGCTTTCAGATATAAAGCCCTTTAAACACAGGAAATGGAAAAAGAAATCAGCCATAGCAACAGTTAGGTTTCTTGTATGACTTGTGGAAGTACTGGTATAATAAAAGCCAATAAACCAAGAAGTAAAAAAACCACAATGTCCACATAAAAAGCCCTTAGTATGAAATCGCACAGTGTCCCTTGATGCCCTTTTTTGCAGAGCAGGTCACATATATGCCATTTAGGGGATGACCAATGCCACAGAAATGGGTAAATGTTTCAGTGCTAGAGTTTTGCCCTTCAACCATGCTATAAAGCACTACATGCACAATCAGTCTCAGACAGGATTTGAAGCTCACAATATTGACCTTATTAGTATAGAGGTGTTACTGTCAGCTGGCTGGTGTGAATGTAAGATAGCAACAGTTACAGCTGGGACACTGCGAAAGTATTGCAGCAGCAGATTTCATGAAATTTGGCATAACTTTGCACCATGCTTTGGGTCACGTCACAAATTTGTGGCGTATCTGTGCCATGTACTTTAATACGGTCAAATTCATGAAAGCTTGCTTCGCTTCACACTGTTTTGATTAATTTAAACATCGTTGATGAGGACAATCACGGCTGTTACAATGGCTGATCCTCTGCAAACTTACAGTAGTTATTCAATGGTCAATGAACAAGCTTGGAACACCAATTTGAACACAGATTTTGTGTTTTCTCACAGCCAAACAAGTATTTCATAACCCCCCCCCCCCGAAAAAAACAGCCTTCCATTTCTCTTTTCATTTAAACCTTGATAAGTTGAGCAAGAACGCATCTTACAGCAAATATGATTTGGGGTAATATCATCCATCTTCAATTTGTTTGGCTCAACTTATGCCACCTAAAATGATTGCATAACTTATGCCATACAGTAACTTGCTACCCAAGTCGTGGACCTACACACACTGTGTAACTTTTGTGAAATGTGGGATAATTTGGAGTGCAACTTTTGCAATAAAATGTGGTGTAAATCAAGTTACTTCTGTGTGTAAAGTTTGTGAAATCAGCTACTTGGCACACAGTGCTTTGTAAAATGCATGGAACATTGAAGATGGGTAAAATCCAATACAGTGGAACACCGCTATAACGAATGTGGAGAGGTCCACACAAAAAGTTCAGTATAGGGGTCATTCGGTATAGCGATTTTCAGTCCTGGATGCACGCACCCATTTCGAACTGAAATCAAGTTTTCCTTGAGTCATTGCATGTGAAATGTTGGAAGGGTTACACTGCTTCCTGTTGGTAAAATGGCAGTTAAATAAATGGGCCACACTGGGAACCATTGTAACACACCATCAAGTGACCGAAGTCAGCAATTAAATGTTAGGCAAGCATTTTGAATATGATCGAAACAAGCAAGACATTTATCAAAGATTTCTTTGAGTCAAGTAACAAATGCTAGTGTCCATCTGCGCATTTATTTCCTGTTTTGGTGTTGATTTTGAGCTGAAATCTCCCGGCTTTGTAGTAATAATCATGCAAGGGTTTCTGTACCACATTCGCCAGTATTGCATACACATGCTCGGCAGCCGGTCTACGTGGCTGCCTGCATGTCATGTACATGCAGTGTAGGCTACCAATGAACGATACTCGCAGTCAGTCTACATGGCCGCCTGCATGTGATGTACATGCAATGTTGGCTACCCACGAATGTACAGGCCACTCTATGTGTTGGCTGTTGTTCCACTGTGAGTGCAATTTTCCTCAACTTTGAGTTATTATCATCAGTTCTGAATATGCTTCTTTTTAAAAAGTTTTCAATGTTTGGCAAAGGGGTATTGAAAGTAAAGGAGCCAAGGAGGATGTTCGGTATTCCTGAATGTTCGGAAAAGCGGTGTTCGTTACAGCGGCGTTCCACAGTATACACAAACATATTTTAATGTATAAATAATGTTAAAAAGGCCTGAGCCTGGCCCTTAATTTGTATTATCAGTTTTGTAGAACCTACTCTCGTAATTCACATACAAATACTTACCCAGTTTCTACATAATGAGAAAATGGGCAAGACCTACCTTATCTTGCCACTCATCAACTAATGGAAGACTGCTGACATCTGTGAAGGCAGGATAGGTGTGCAGCAGGTACTCAACAGCTGAGGCTGCCTGAAAACGGAGAAAAATTTCAGCCATTACAGCTGGACAAATGCAAATGATTACAGAGCTAGTTTGACGGTTTGGCTTACATGACCTTTTGCTTTAGCCTGTCCAAACTTGGCTGTGAGGGCCTAGTTGGCATATTCAGGTATTTCAAAAAGAGGGATGGAAAAGGCCTTTCTTGTCTTGGAATCTTTTGAACAAGTGCTTAGGATGAAAAAAATTAAAATTAAAAAATAGAGAAAGATTAAAAGAGAACAAAAAACAAAACAAAAACAAAGAAAACAAAAAAAATTCAAAATGGACTGACAGTTCACCTTCATATTGGTGAATAAATACATTATTAAATCATTCAGGTGACTGGGGGAAATGTCTAGCATTTCTGAAAATGGAAGTTTATTATTATATTTACACGATTACCAACTCAAAGTATAGTCCTCTCTTGACCAGTGTGAACTTGTTTGTTTCCCAGAAGTGCAAGTCTGTATTCAAGGGGAAACGCCATGATCCTGATAAACTTACCTCAGCAGGTATTTCAACAAACTGTGGTTGTTTGCTGTGGTACACTCGTGAGTTCTCCAATGTGTGGTACACTCGGACTTGGTCATCTTCAGCAATAAGTCTGCATTCAAGTTGAAAGATAAAACGTTAACAGAATACCATGCATGTTTGAACAGAAAAATAAAAGTATTCATTTCTGGTTGAATGAATACCTTAAAGACCATGTGCTCCATTTTGCTCATGTAACATGTTAACATAGGCAAATTCTCTCATATTGCAAAATCATTCTAGGGATTCTGAACCACCGTATAAAGGTAATTCAATAAGATTGGGGGGAGGGGCTGGCCTAGTGCATGGAGTACATGTATGGGGCCTTGTGGTAAGGATCTGTGGTTCCAATCATTAGGGTCAGGGATTGGAATCCCACCAGGTAGTTACATGTTGAGAACTTGTTGGGTAGCTGTAGGGGAAGACGTGGTTATTACATGTATATTTAGCCATTTGCACCTGATATGGCAGCATTGGGCTAGTATACTCCCCAGGGAGCTAAGATCGTCTAAGGAATGTTCAGATGTTGTCAGCCCAGACGGCCCACATGAGCAGGGTTAATGATAACATATTGACACCTTTTAATGACACTGATAGATACCTCATTAATGCTGACATTATTACCAAAACAGTTGAACAGTAATTTTGTAAGTCATTGATTGGGTAAAGGATAACATAGCCAACATCAGGGCAGTCAACAATTACTTCGAGGTATCTTTTGAATATATTTGATATAATTTCAAAAATGCATGAACAAAATTAAATCAAAACCCAATACAATGCTGATCAAAATTAAAGGGGGCCATAGGAAATGTCTGATAAAACATTGCTGGATTCATCTACATCTGTTGCAATTTTTTTTTCTGCTCTGCGGGGTTAGTGTTAATGTGACTTTGAAACAAGTCTTACCTGACAACTCCTCGACGTACAATTCGGATCTGCGTATCTTCACGTATTTCCACTTCGTTAGATACCTTCCCATTCTTGCATACTGGTCCACTCCCAAATATGCTGCACACATGCTCGTCTAGTTCAGCGGTGATAGAAAATCAGAAATGAAACAGATGAAATGAGGATGACTTTTAAAAGAGCAACAGCAAATTTTGACAGCATAATTTTTTTATGTGAAGATGATTAGGATTTCTGTCGTCATTTTGTCAAAGCTGTTCATAAAGATGTTTGGCAAATATTAAAGACCTGGAGAACATAATCTTGGGCGCTCCAAACAAATTCTTATGATGTAATAATTTGCATCTGGCCACTTGCCACAGGTGTACGGTTAAATGGTTTTATAAAACTTTATGAAGAAATACTCTTTCAGAATATAATGCTGGCCCACCAAAAACTGGATATCTGAGAAAATTGAGCAGATTTGCAAGTTCTAATAGCTATAAAGTGATTTATTTCTTGTTTTGAAAGTCCTGCAAACTCATTTTCAAACCTTGTGAAAGTTTTGGAGGCAAACTGTCATGAATGACTCCTCTAGCCATCTGGTCAGCTGCATCGTCAATGACAGCATATTGGGCGAGCTTGATCATCATCTCACTGACCTTACTGAGGAAAGTTATTCTCCGAGGGTCAGTCTGGTGACGAAAAACAACGAGAAAGATTAATGATGCATTCTGCAGTGAGAAACTTATGTTAGGTCAAAAGCTGAGGAAGTACTGAGGAAAACACTAGTATGCCAACCTGTGCCATGAAGAAATGCAAAGAAACGGAAACTGCCTCAAAGGATCCGAGTTCCTGAGATTAATATTGACATAATCTCTTCAAATAATAAATGCTCCAAAAGGGGCTTTACTGTATAAAGAAGGAAATTACTGTGTAGTTGCATTGGATATTTCCAGGTGAATATGGTCAGGACTATTTTTCACAAAAGGCAGGTTGAACGTTAGTGCCATAAGCCTCATTTAACAGTATGACAGACATCCTTCTGACTATGCCTTCAACAACAGTCTCCCATCCAAAATTAGAACTACATGAGATTCTGATAAGTTAATCAGCATCCACCTTGTGGACACTGCACTGAATGTCTTAACACCAAGGTTGCCCTTTTTATTTTCATATAGTCAACTTCATCAGTTTAAGTGCAGTTTCATATTTGTATCGGAACAAGAACTGAAGCTTCAACAATACAAGATTGGAGAATATCTTTACTATACCTTGGCACGGCTTTTCATTTCGTCTTTCAAAGCTTTTTCTCTTGAACAGACGAAGAAAAAGTCCAAGAAATCCAAGTCAATTTAACCTTTCCCAGATCTTTCCCATCAGGTTCATTTTTAACTCAGAATGGGAGTTTGTGAAATCTGCCTAATTTTTACAGAGCAAGTCCCAGTTTTAAGGAGCAAGTGATCAATTACCGACTCTGAGTTAGCAATACCGGTGTACTGCATGTAACCCCTTGGAAGGGACTGACGCAGCTCAGCCTCAGCACTCATTGCAGTCTGCAGAGTCTGGGGTAGTAATTTCTCCAGCAGATCCCCCCATGTGTTGCACTGACAGGTTGACAATGTTATGTGCAGGGAATGACTGTCTTCTGGTGTGGATGCCTGAGAAAATTACACAAGTGAATGAAAAAACACCATATACTAACACCATTGGGCTTGCACCAAGTTTGTTGCAGAATGCCTATACATTCAAAACATGCAAAACTTAGCACAAATTGTGTGGTAAAAGGGAGCTGTGACATCAACATCTTGCTTCAGAGCTGAGCATATCCCAACTAAAATGCACAAACAAACTTATCATGTTCTTAGGACAACCCAGTGTCTACATTCATGTCAAGTTTCAGTGAGATTTGTCACTGCGCAGATGCTTCCCTTTCCCACTCAGCTGCTCAGCTGCGAGACAGTTCCCCAATCCAGACCTTTTCAGGGTAAATGCAACAAGGTGCATGCAAATAAACAAATCTAGCTGATGGATGCTATTTATTTGTAAAGACACCGCAGCTTGGGTCAATTCTGGACAGTTTTTTTATTCAGACAAACAAGGTGCAACTCCATGGCTGACTTGAAACTGTTTCCCTGATGCTATTTTTACTCTCCACAGGTCTGCACTTAGACAACTGTTAGGCAAAGCATTTGGCTGTGTTTCTACCCAAAACACGTGACAGATTTGAGTTAGTGACAACTATGAGTGGAACTAACTGTCACCATTTTAAAAGAGGTCAGAAACTGACACCAACTACCCTAAAAATTCTGTTAAAATCTACATATACGCAGTTGGAGTATGTCTGAAAAACTGATTTCTCCCGAAGTATACAGATCAATCCTTGTTGTATTTATCACACTTTTTTGACCTGGAAAAAGTGACACTTTTGGTGGAAACAAGTTCAGATGATAAGAAATGTCAATTGATAACCATAATAAATGCATTTCAATACAATTGATCAAATATAAAAGACAGGATAAACCAAGTCTGTTTCTTTTGGTTTGCGAAATCTGCACCAATGTAATCTAAATAAGCTTAACATTATTTAGAAGAAATGCTTGAATTGGCTCTTTGCTTCACCTGATGTATTGTTCCTCTCGGGAAATAAAGCAGATCACCAGGCTCTAGGACTGTGTCAAAAATTGGCTCACCAATCTCCTCTTGAGTAAAGTTGGCTTGTAGGAGGGAATTACAAAGATCATTACAACTTCAGACATGAAACCCAGGTTTAACAAGACAGGAAGCAGTGAAATTGTACCATGAAATCCAGCTTTGCTATTCTGGCAATATTCTGGCAATAGCAGTTGCCATTAAAATCCCCCCAAATAGACGAACTCTCCTCCAGCAGGCCTGGGTTGGAAAATGAAGTAGTTTCAATAAACACTTACTACCCAACCAACAAGAAGTTCACATACATGTACATGTATACTAGCATCATACACATATCTTGAAACATGCATGTTTTGGGGACCAGGCTTTTATTGTCCTGAAAACTCAATCTCAAATCCCTTATGAAAAGAAATTGTCCCCTCCATATTGTAACAGTCTGGGTACTTGACTGTCTGCATGTATGTGTAAATGTCCTTTTGATCTACATGTATTTGCCAATACCAGTTTGATTTCAAACATTGATCCTTTCATTGTTTCACACTAGTTTTAGAAAAGAGGCAACCATCACATCACAGCCCTGAGTGAAACTTGGTTTTCATGCAGTGCAAATTAACTTTAATTTGGCGTTTGACTTCAGCTAATTTCTGCTATCAACCTTAGAATTGGTTTAATGAGAATAGATCTGAACTCATAAATTAACACAGAAGCTACATGCTTGGTAGTTCTGGCCAACAGTTTTAGTGATCTCATATTTTACCTCATCAACTGTAGTTGATGGTATTGTTAGGCACTCTTAAATATGTGCAGGTTTATTCTATATATCTGTTATTACCACTTGAGAATCTTGGCAAGACTTCTTGTGAGTTTTTGGGGCTGTATAATCGCCAGTATTTCTTTCCTTCAAGTTGTAAAACGAAGGCTTCTATGTCATCATAGTGAGGAGCAAAGCCTTGGGAACCTGCTGGGGTCAGGTATCTGTTGCAGACAAAAATATGGGTTCACTGTCAGGCCAGACAATTTCTCAACACACAGCCCTTTTAAAAGTGCCATTACATCAGCATCGGGCCGATGACACAAGTGATCAAACAGAACGTACTCAGGCACATGAAACGCCCATCTGACCAATAATGTGTTACACTGACATCTCAAGTTTTAATTACAAGCAACATACACAAGTGGGTGGTGCCACTGCAGTAAAGACATCTCTTCGGATCAATCTAAACATGTTTGGCTTCAGAAATTGTCATATGAAACTTGGTGGTCCTCGACATGGACAAGCAAGATGTGATTAAGAACCCTGCAAGTTTGACACAACAAGTGCTTTTTGTTAACCTTCAAGTAGAAACTGAAATGACAGCACAGGAACACATTTAACTTAAGCAATTATCTTCATTTTCTCCCATCAAAGCGCATGCTGAGTGCTAATTACACCAAGAGCCAATAATACATTTATATTTAAGATCTACTTTGTCCCAAACATTTCCTGGTTCCCAGCATTCACAAAATCAACCAATTAAGGCCACAAACTGCTTACATATTTGCTCCCACAAAGCTCCCGAAGTACTCCTGAAGCAGGGAGTTTAACTTCCAGATTGCATCTGAGTATGTCTGAGGATTGAGCAACCGTACGGAGCAACCATTCTGTAAACCAAATAAAAAGCACAATCCACAAAACAATTATCAAAACCCTCCTGAAATTCAGTAAACATTTTATCTTTCACGTTATAAATTTCTTGAGATGTGAACTGAAGTGTTTTGAAAGATGACATCCAGCAATGACTGACCAGTTTAGACTATCCTTTGAATTATGACATTTGCTATAGGCTATTAAATGTGACCTGCTCTATGAAAATGAGTCACAAGTTGCCAGAGCTGTTGCCAGAGTGATTCGAGTTGAAGAATATTGCATAATGACAATTAACATAAACTGTCAACATCTTTCACTCAAATAATGTCCATTTCCATCAGGATACCAAACCGAGTGATACATCAAAACAGAGCTCGGTTTGCTCTTTCCAATCCAAACCTAAACTCAGTGTGGCTATGGTGACTTCTGACTTATTTTCACATAGAGGGGTCATAAGTTATAACAAAGGACAAAGATCTTGCAAATTTCTCGACAAAATTTTTTAAAGCTTTTCCTTTTCTCTGTGTGAGAGGTTATTAAAGTTAAATGTTGATTACCAATACAAAGCTCCGTAATTTGAAACCATTCCAGCATGGGTGGTAAGGTAATCAAGTAACCAGTGTTACTTCACCGCCTTGTCCAAAGTTTGGTGCACCCTGTGTTTTGGACTTCCCTCGTTAAAAATATTAAAGACATGACAGAAGAACTACAAACTACCTGTAATTTAGATGAAGGAAAGTGGGTTTCTTAATCTGAAAAATCTAAGAGCCCTCTGAAAATTGTCAAGGTAATCATATTTGAAGGTCTGATATTTGACCAGCTAGGAAACCTCGTAATTGCTGACATCTGTTAACACATTAGGAAACATTAACTTCAATGTTTAAACTCAAAGGGATGAATATCTCTTGTTGTTGGAAGATAAAAAAAATGTACTAATTCTCAATTCCCAAAACTGCAAACCTTGTAGAAGTCCCAGACCACAGGTGCATGAGCTCGACCGACAGGATTATGTGTCTGTCTCTTGCCTTCTGAGTAGGTTGTCACATCAATGTTAGTAGTAAATTGAAGGTCATTCTGTAATCCAAACAAACATGTAAACAACCATAAGAGAAACACATAGAAACAGCAAAATACAATTTCTCTCATAATACCTCAGCCAGATTCTTTATCTTGACAAAAAGCTAGTTACGCGGCATCCCCTACTTTTGCTATCTTGTTATGTATAGCCAAAAGTACTATTCCCATAGCAACCATAGTACTATATATCCCTAGCAACTACAGTACTACACATCAGGTATTGTTTGCGAATGTATATGGGTACATGCACGTTGCACATATTCCTGAGTATTAGGCTACAGTGCCGAGTTCAAACATTTCAAACAAGAAATAGTCTTGAAAAGTGTGATTGATTTCCAACAAATTTAGAATTTGTACAGAAAGACTTCTTTATTGTACAATTAAACTGATCAGTTGTCACTTCAATCGGTTAAAATCTGCAAGAGAGGTGTTATAACATACATAATGACTTCTTTATCCCATGGTGTAGTAAAATTAGCCTTTCTCAGTGATCCAAAGAGTATTCTATTTTTCCCCAGGCTTTTCCTTGAGATACATAGAATGCTTCCTGGATCAGGCTACTTTTACTATACCACTTGAGGCAGTCAATAGCTATTTATTACAAAACACCTCTTCCTGGTTCTTTATCCTGCTTGGCTAAATATGGTCATGTGTAGTTCACCAATATGGGTTAGTACATGAATTTGGCATCAGTGTTGACACAACGCAATTCCACAGACTAGTGTCCGATCAGGTACTAGTCTTGAATATTTGTGACTAGTTATTGTGCCCTCTGGAGGTTGCTACGGCTCATTTTAAAATGTTGAATTGAAACAGTTAAAACCCTGGAAGATTCCTTTTCCTAGTTGTACATAGTGACTCAACATTAGACTGCATCTATGAAAACTAAAATGAACCAATTTTTGCAATTTTTGAATTGGTATTGAGTGAAAAGTTGAATTGAAACAGTCCAAACCCTGGAAGATTTCTTTTCCTTGTTGAATCAAGAAACACAAAATCAGACTACGTCAAGGGACACTGAAATAAACCTTCAATTTTTTTTTCGATTTTTGAAGTGAAAGTTGAATTAAAACAGTTAAAACCCTGGAAGAATATTTTCTAGTATGAGGTGCGTTATAAAACATATATGGACTGGCCAAATTCGATCACTAGTGCACGCCCATGCCCCCTCGGGCTTGTGAGTGACCAAAAGAAGGTCTTATTTCCCTCGACTTTGGGCCTCAGAGAATAGGACTCTCTTCTGGTCAATTACAGCCTCTGGGGGACATAGACGTGCACTAGTGACCTCATTGCCAGTCCATATGTGTGTACTATATCAATGATATGTAAAAATCTGTGCTTAGTAGTAGCAACTTTTGCTGAACTATTTACAGAGATATAAACCTCTCCTCATCTCTCAATTTTCCTGTATGCAAAGCAATCCCAATGCCCTATACCTCGCAGTACAGATGCTTTGACCCAAAGAAAACCAGGTAAGAAATTCAAACCACTCCCAAACAAGTTGTTGCTTGATGTCCATGATGTGATTTTACTTAGAAACATTCTTGAGCAATTTTCTACTGCTTTTGGTCTTAAAAATGTGAGAAAAGTTTGACAGTCATTCTCAATGAAAAGTGCAATTTTCCAAACTTTCCTGGCAAAAGAGGGAAATGTTCAAGTGACATTTTATTACGGGGCGACACTTTTTATGTTGGGAGTTTCCTGTTCACATTGTGAACAAAAATGTGCTCACTGAAAATATTTGTTAGAAAAGTCTGCCCTCTAGTCTATGTCACAAACAGAAACAAGGAATCACCAAACTATCCATGGTTATACACAGTTAGGCCCCCCAAAAATTCTGCTTCCGGTTTTCTGGCCAACTCTGATTTCTTGGTGCTTTCCTAAAATTTTTATCGACAAGTTAAAAAAACAAATAAACAAAAATATAAATTTAAAAAAAAATTCAAAATCCTGTCTTTTCCCACTTCACAAAACACCTCTCAACAACTTTTTTCACATCAAAATGCCAAGGCAAGTTTTTCTAATTTTTGAGGTAACTTTTGGTAGCTTTCATCCCCATTCAATCAGCACAAAAACATTTGAACCAAAATAAAAAACACAAATCCGACCTACCAACCTTCTTTTTTAAAAGGCAGGTAATTGAAAGTAGAGCTCTTCTTTTCTTAGCCTGATCCGAACACAAGGTACAAGCCTCCCCAAGCTACCAAAATACCCAATGTTTTCACCCACCTCTCTCAAGATGTTGTGGAGTTCTTCACAGCTAAAAAGATCAGCATTGTAGTCGGGCATGTGTCGTTTAAGCAATAATGGTTTCTTCTCCCACAGTCCGCTTGAGACAGAAAAAGAAAACAGGAGCAGATAACATATCACCCGTATTACTGACATGAACGTCAGGACCATTCTGCTCTGATCACATCAGTAGTAGTCAAGTTCTCATGCTGATCACTGCATTTACATATCCGGGGGTATTTAGGCAAGTTTTACAGCCACCAGAAGTGAGAAGGCACTCTTCAACACAACCTGGACATTTTCATTGGGGTAAACTTTCATACAGGTAAGCTACAGGCCAATATTCTCACGGTCTACAATTAATCAATCTTACTTGAAAAAATCATCCGGGGTTACTGGACTGATGAGCCAACGGAACAACTTCTCAGCTTCTGCGGCACTGTCTGTGCCTGCTGCAGGCAGTTCTTGCAACAGAGCTGTCAAAGAGGTCCCTGGTTCTTCCTGATAACAAATATCAGTCTGCAAGGAATACGTCAAAAAACATTAGTTAGAAAGGTTGTTCTCTGACATATTGCCATAAATAAACAGCAATAAACTGCAAAGGAAAAGGAAATCTGCAGTAGTAAAATGTAACAATGTAGCAATTTTTGCACAAAAATCAATGCAATACTGAGGCTCAATGCCTCAAATTACATCACAATATTCTCATGAATATGCAAATTCAACATGTATATGCATAAAAACCAAAAAAGGCCCCAAATACAAATAAAAACAGCAAAACAAAAATTGAAAATAAGATTAATTCAAACACAAAGGTGCAACTACAATGACTTTTGTAAAACATTTCTATTACACAGTCCCTTTAGTCTGGCAGCAGCAATGCTGGTCACATTACCTTGACAGGAGGCTTTTTACTAACATACTTTCTTTTGGGAGGAGGTGCAGTTGTGACTGAATCCTGACAAGTCAGACTGTTGCTACTTCTTTTCTTTCTGACGTCTACGAAGGAAAAATCACAAATGGTTGGCCTAAATGGAGGAAGTGCTGGCTTTGGGATCTGAGGCAAATGTCCAAATTACACAAATGACAGGGACACAGACAGTGAATGCTACACTGGCCACACTTTATTGCGGTGAAGCACCTCAACCAAAGCATTTAAGTTCAAATAACATTTAGCCAAAACCCATTTAATATTTGAATAATATACGTACATGTACATGTATCAATTTTGATGAATGGAGAAATGAATAAATAGCTAAATGTAGATTCTAATCAGATTTCCTTTTACTGAGTAGGAACAAATCAAAGGCAGTCTGAGTGTTGGTTGATTTCATCAAGGCCCTAATTTGGAGCAGGATTTAGTAGCATGTCAGCATTATCTAGTATTTCTTTCACAGTGCTAATGGCATAGAGAAAGCAAAATCCGCGGCAGAGTGATTTTCACAGTGGGAGGGGGGCAGTTGTGAGACCATCAGTCATCAGCCATAACTTGGCTAATCCATTAAGCCCCATCCCATTACAGGACATGCAAAAAAGTGGAGGGGCCATGTACCCCAAGTTGAAGAAAGTGGGGGAGGGGAGGGTACTGCCCCCCCTGCTTGCACCGCCAGTGCAAAGCAAATGACAACATACCGTACAAAGTACAAGCATCCTCGTCAATTTATGCTGTTGCAAGAAAAGAAATATACATGTCATAGGATACATTGTGTCATTGCTATGAACAAACAGATGAGGGTCTCATTGACTTACTGTGTGAAGTCCCTGGAACAACACCTTTGAGATCGTGCTCAGCACTTATTGATGACCTTTTCACATGTCCATTGGTAGACTGTTCATGGTTACTTGTGGAATCTGTCTGGTTACTCTTCCTGACCCTCAGTGACTGTCTGAACTTCTTGCTACATGGAATTTTCTTTTGCTTCTCTGTGACTGTGTACTTTTTGGCAACCTTGCCAGTACGAGTCTCCCCACCTGCTGCCTAGGAAACATTAAAAACAGAAACATTAACCAATTAATGCCTGGAAAAAGCACATGTAACAAATAACCATTCAAACTTGTTAAACTAAACTTTACAAAATAAATGGCATGTCTATTGAGATTGCTTTGATAAGATGGTCCGATAAAACTCATCAGTTCTTTTAGGGTTTATCCTGGAATGTGTTCAAGTCTTGTACATGTAAGTTCAGGATTCTCTAATACGTAGGCCTAGATGGAGTTCTGTTGGATGCAATTGATAGATCTGGTCAAATATGCTGTGCTGCTGGTTGATAACACTGCAATCTGGTTGGTCAATCATTCTGCCATCTGACAATTTTAGTGTGCATCATGTCATTATAGAAGAGGTAGCTCCAGTCATGGCTCATGGCTACCCCTAGAGCTAGATTCTACTACAATTTCTTACTCAAGCATCCGGAAGATTGCTTTGGTGACTGTAACAGAAGAAGTTATACAATCAGAGTTTTTGCTATGCATGCTGAGGCAAGTTATTATGTCATTGCAGTGAGCTCACTTTATTTAAGAGTCTAGGGAGTGAATGATCAATTCACTCACTGACAATAACAACGAGGTACATGCAACTGGGAGCAGCATGATGGTTACTGGTCACAGCGCAATAGAAACTTGCTACATCAAGACAACTATTTAAAAGAAAAATTGGATAATAGTTGGAGATTCCTACAGGATCAACCAATAATGTAGCATATACAACAGATCTATTCACAATCATGCCGACAGCCCAATTTACTGTAAAGCATATCCAGGTATTTTCACCTTGAAAGAATCCTCAACTCCCTTCCTCTATTATTATGATTACAGATTTATTTTTGGAAGGGGATTTAGAGACAAGGTAGGTGTGGATGGTTGATATGGAGTCATGGGGTGTACAGAAGAGGGGACAGACCACTGGAGGATATAGGGTGCCATATTTAGTGTTGGGCTAGTGAAGACTCTCAAAACTGACAAGTACAGTTTTTTGTACATGTAAGTACGCTAAGGGTACGCTTAGGACACACTAAGGGACTTTAATTATTATTCATTATGCAAGAATGTTAAATACTGACAGACTGAGGAACCTCATTTATAAAAGGTACGAATACCATTCTTTATTAAAATTCATTTTCAGGCCTGACACTGATTTCACATTTTCAGACAGTAATTCAAAACATGTCAAATGAACTGGAAATGACAACTGAGAGATTGGAAGTTCGAAGCTATTTAAATTACTGGGAAGAATTCCACATACGAAGTTCACTGTAATATCGCGTAATTACTACAAAAGTATCCTTACTTTGATCGCTGAATGAAGACGATTCCAATAGGCATTGAAGAGCTGAACATTATAGGACAGAAAT